>SSHV01003122.1:69774-92144 GCA_009793145.1 Cynopterus brachyotis
TGGGCATTAGGGTCAGGGTCAGGGTCAGGTTAAGGGTCAGTGTTTAGGGTTATGGTCAAGGTTAGGGTTAGAATTAGAGTTAGGGTTTAGTGTTAGGGTTTGCGGTTATGGTTAGTGTTAGGGTTAGGCTTTTCGGTTAGGGATATTTTTAGGGTTAGGCTTAGAAATTAGAGTTAGGGTTTAGGGTTAGGGTTGGGGTTAGGGTCAGAGTCAAGGTTATGGTCAGGGTTAGGGTCAGTGTCAGGATCAGGGTCAAGGTTACGGTCAGGGTTAGGGTGAGTGTGAGGGTGAGTGTGAAGGTTAGGTGAAGGTGAGCATCACTGTGAGAGTTAGCAAGAGAGTGAGTCTGAGAATGAGGGAGATGGTGAGGGTGAGTGTGAATGTGATGGTGCGGGTGAGAACGAGGGTGAGCGTGAAGGTGAGGGTGAGGGTCAGAATAAGAGTAGGGTGAGTGTAATGGTAAGTGTGAGTGTCAGGGTGAGTGTGACTGTGAGTTTGAGAGTGAGGGTGAAAGTGAGAGTGAGCATGACGGTCAGTTTGAGTTGAGTGTGAAGGTGAGCATCAGGGTGAGTGTTAGCGTGATGGTGAGGTTGATGATAAGAATTAGTGTGAGTGTGATGGTGAGTGTGAGTTGAGTGTGAGTGTGAGGATGAGTGTGAGGATGAAGTTGAGGGTGATGGTGAGCATGGGGATGAGAGGTAGGGTGAGGTTGAGGGTGAGGGTGCGGACGAGGGTGAGTGTGAATTTTAGGGTTAGGTTTTACGGTGAAGGTTAAATTTACGGTTAGGTACAGGGTCAGGGTCTGGGTCACGGTTAGAAGGGTAAAGGTCAGGGTCAGGTTCAGGAAAAAGATGGGGTCTGGTTTAGGGTCAGTGTAAGGGTCAGGTTTTAGGGTCAGGGTCAGGGTGAGGGTGAGGGTCAGGATCCGAGTCTAGGGTAGGGTGAGGGTGAGGTTCATGATTTAGGGTCAGGGGGCAGGTGAGGGTCAGAGTCAGAGACAGGTTTTAGGGTGACGTTAAGGGTGAGGTTGCGGGTCAGGGTCAAGGTTTAGGGTTAGGGTAGGTGTTGGTGTCAATGTCAGGGTCAGGGTTTAGGGATAGGTCCAGGGTCGAGGTCGGGGTCAAGGTCAAGGTCAGGATTTCAAGTTAGGGTCGGGGTTGGTTTCGGGGTCAGTGTCAGGCTAAGAGTCAGGGTCAGGGTAAGGTCTAGCGTAAGGGTCAGGATCAGAGTCAGGTCTAGGGCTATGGTCAGGGTCAGGGTCAGGGTAGGGGTTGGGTTCAGGTTTAGGGTCAGGGTCAGAGTCAGAGTTTAGGGTTAGGGTCAAGGTTAGGGTTAGGTTTAGGGTTAGGGTTTGGTGGTAGAGTTAGTGTTAGAGTTAGTCTTTTGAGGTAGGGTTAGTGTTTGAGTTGAGTGAAGGTGAGCATCAGGGTGAGTGTTAGCGTGACGGTGAGGTTGATGATAAGAATTAGGGTGAGCGTTTCAGTCAGTGTGAGTTGAGTGTGAGTGTGAGGATGAGTGTGAGGATGAAGTTTAGGGTGATGGTGAGCATGGAGATGAGAGGTAGGGTGAGGTTGAGGGTGAGGGTGCGGACGAGGGTGAGCGTGAGTTTTAGGGTTAGGTTTTATGGTAAAGGATAAATTTAGAATTAGGTACAGGTAAAGGGTTAAAATTAGGATTAGGTAAAGGTTAATTTTAGGGTTAGAGTTAGGTTTAAGTATGATTTAGGGTTTAGGGTTAAGGTTAGGGTTAGAGTTAGGATTAGGTTCAGGGTTAGGGTCAAGTACATGTTAGGGTCAGGTCAGGGTCAGTGTCAGGATCACAGTCAGGGTTAGGGTAAGGGGTAGGGTGAGTGTGATAGTGAGTGTGAAGTTGAGGGTGAGGTTGAGCTTCAGGGTGAGAGTTAGCGTCAGAGTTAGTGTGAGAAAGAGGGAGACCGTGAGGGTAAGAATTATGGATATGGTGAGCATGAGGATGAGTGGCAGGGTGAGGTTAAGGGTGAGGGTGAGGAAGAGGGTGAGCACGAGTGTGAACGTGAATGTGAACGTGAGGCGGAGGGTGAGAGTGAGGGTTAGGTTTATGATTAGAGTGAAGGTGTGTGTGAGGGTGAGTGTCAGTGTGAGTGTTAGCATGAGGGTGAGGGTGAGAATGAGGAGGAAGGTGAGGGTGAGGGTGACGGTGAGTATGAGTGTGAGGGTGAGAATGATGTTGAGTGTGAGGATGAGTGTGAGTGTGAACGTGAGTGTGTGGGTGAGAATTAGGGTGAGCGTGAGAGTAAGGTTGTCAGGGGGAGCGTGAAGGGGATTGTGAGGGTGAGGGTGAAAGTGAGGGTGAGCGTGAGGTTGAGTATGAGTGTGAGGGTGAGGGTGAGCATCAGGGTGAGAGTTACCGTGAGGGTGTGGTTGAGGATGAGAATGAGGGATATTGTGAAGTTGAGTGTGAGTGTGAGGGTGAGCATGAGTGTGAGGGTGAGTGTGAAGATGAGGTTGAGGTCGAGTGTGAGTGTGAGGGTGAGTGTCATGGTGAGGATGAGGGTGAGTGTCAGGGTGAGAGTTAGTGTGAATGTCAGTTTGAGAATGAGGGAGACCGTGAGGGTGAGCATGAGGGTGAGGGTGAGCATGAGGGTGAGCGTAAATGTGAGGGAGAGGGTGAGCGTGAGTGTGAGGCTGATGGTGAGGGTAAGTGTTAAAGTGAGGTTGAGCATGAGAGTGAGAGTGAGCGTGAAGGTGAGGGTGAGTGTGAGGATGAGGTTGAGGTTGAGAGTGAGGGTGAGTGTGATGGTGAGTGTGAGGATGAGTGTGAGGGTGAGAGTGGATTAGAGTTAGAGTGAGGGTGAGGGTGAGAATAAGGAAAATGGTCAGGGTGAGCGGGAGGGTGAGGGTGAGCATAAGGGTGAGGGTTAGAATGAGTGTGAGCGTAAGGGTAGTGTGACTGTGAATGTCAGGATGAGGGTGAAAGTGAGGGTTAGCATGAGGGATAGGGTGAGGGTGATGGTGAGGGTGATAGTGAGGGTGAGTGTTATTTTGAGGGTGAGTGTCAGGGTGAGCGTGAGGGTGAGTGTGCGGGTGAGTGTGAGAGGGTGAGGGTCAGGGTAAGTGTTTAGTGTGATCGCGAGAGTGAGGGTGAGTGTGAGCATCAGGATTTAGGGTCCGGGTGAGGATGAGAATCATGGTAGGAGTCTGAGTTTAGGGTGAGTGTCAGAGTGAGGGTCAGGGTCAGGGAAGGGTTTAGGGTTGTGTCTGGGTCGGGGCCAATGTCAGGGTCTAGGTTTAGGGTTAGGGTCAGGGTCGATGTTGGGTTATGGGTCAGTGTCAGAATTTAAGGTTAGGTTCAGGGTCGGTGTCGGGGTCGCGGTCGGGATTTAGGGATAGGGTTGGGTTTGGTATCGGGGTCGGGATCAAGGTCAAGGTCACGATTTAGGGGTCATGTTCATGGTCGTGGTCAGGGTCAGGTTCAGGGTTTAGGGTCAGAGTCAGGGTAAGGGTCATGTTCAGGGGCTAGATTTAGGGTTTTGATTAGGGTCAGGGTCATGGTAGGCATTAAGGTAAAGGTTAGGGTCAGGGTCAGTGTTTAGGGTTAGGGTCAAGGTTAGGGTTAGGTGTAGGGTTAGGGTTTGAGGTTAGGATTAGTGTTAGGATTAGGGTTTTGGTTTAGGGTTAGGTTTAGGGTTAGGGTTTAGAGTTAGGTTTAGGGTTAGGATTTAGGGTTAGGGTTAAGGTTAGGATCAGGGTCAGGGTCAGGGTCAATGTTATGGTCACGGTTAGGGTGAGTGTGAGGGTGAGTGTGAAGGTGAGGGTGAGACTGAGCATCAGTGTATGAGTTAGCGTGAGAGTGAGTGTGATGATGAGGGAGACGGTGAGTGTGAGGGTGAACGTGAGGGTGAGCGTGAGAATGACGGTGAGAGTGAGGGTGAGTGTAATTGTGAGGTTGAGAGTAGGGTGAACGTTAGGGTAAGTGTGAGTGTCAGGGTGAGCGTGAGTGTGAGTGTGAGGGTTAGTGTGAAAGTGAGGGTGAGAGTGACGGTCAGTGTGAGGTGAGTGTGTGGGTGAGCTTCAGGATGAGAGTTAGCGTGAGGGTGAGGGAAAGAATGAGGGAGATAATGAGGGTGAAAGTGAGGGTGAGGGTTAGCATGAAGGTGATGTTGAGAATGAGGGTGAGCGTGAGTGTGAGCATGAGTGTGATCGTGAGGTTGTGAGTGAGAATGAGCGTGAGGGTGAGGGTTAGGGTGAGGGTGAGAGTGAGTGTGAGTGTTAGGTGAGGGTGTCAGGGTGATCATGATGGTGAGTCTGAGGGTGAGGTTGAAAGTGAGGGCAAGCGTGAGGTTGAGGGTGAGTGTGAGTGTGAGTTGAGGGTCAGGGTAAGTGTAAGGGTCAGTGATTATGGTCTTTGTCCCGGTGAGGGTGAGAGTCAGGGTTAGGGTTTAGGGTGAAAGTCAGGGTGAGATTCAGGATCAGGGACAGGTTTTAGGGTTAGGGTCGGAGTCAGGGTCAGGGTTAGAATGGTCAGAATCAGGGTCAGGGTTAGAATAGGGTTGGGGTCTTTGTCAGACCAGGGTGAGGGTTTAGGGTCGAGGTTCTGGGTCAGAATTTAAGTAGGGTCAGAATAGGATGAATGTCAGGTCAGGGTTAGGTTTAGCTTTAGGGTGAGCATGAGGGTAGAATCAGGATCAGGTTAACGGTCAGGGTTTAGGGTAAGAGTCAGAGTGAGCGTGAGGGTCAGCGTCAGGGTTTAGATGAGGATAAGGGTGAGGGTCAGGATTTAGGGTCAGGGTGTTGGTGAGGGTCAGGGTCACTGTCAGGGTTTAGGGTGAGGGTCAGGATGAGGGTCAGAGCCATGGTCATGTTTTAGAGTTAGAGTCAGTGTCAGGGACAAGGTCAGGGTCAAGGTTTAGGTTTAGGATTAGAGTTCATGTCGGG
Organism: Cynopterus brachyotis; assembly: GCA_009793145.1. Lineage (NCBI taxonomy): Eukaryota > Metazoa > Chordata > Mammalia > Chiroptera > Pteropodidae > Cynopterus > Cynopterus brachyotis. The sequence goes on from SSHV01003122.1 coordinate 74,688, forward strand.
TTCGATGTCGGTGTCAGGGTTTAGGGTTAGGGTCAAGGTGAGAGTCAGGGTGATGATAAAGGTTTAGGGTTAAGGTCGGGATTGGGGTCAAGGTCAGGGTCAGGTTTTAGGGTTAGGGTCAGGGTCGTGGTCGGTTTGGATGTCGGGGACAGGTTTAGGGTTAGGATTGGGTTTAGAATCGAGGTCGGGGTTTGAGTCAGTGTCAGGGTATAGGGTGAGGGTCAGTGTCAGGGTCTAGGGTTAGGGTCAGTGTCAGCGTCAGGTCAGGGTAGGGGTTGGGGCCAGGGTTAGGGTCAGGGACAGTGTCAGGTTTTAGGGTTAGGGTCAGTGTTAGGGTTTGTGTTAGGGTTATGGTTTAGTTTTAGGTTTAGTGTTAATGGTATGGTTAGGGTTTGAGGTTAGGGTTAGGGTTAGGGTTTAGGTTTCGGGTTAGAGTTAGGGTTAGGTTAGGGTTTACGGTTAAGGTTAGGGTTAGGGTTAGGGTTACTGTCAGGGTCAGTGTTAGGGTTAGGGTCAGGGTCAATGTCAGTGTCAGAAGAATACTCAGGGTTAGGGTCAGGGTTATCATCAGTGTCAGGGTCAGTGTCAGGGTCAGGGTCAGTGTTTGGGTTAGGGTTAGGGTGAGTGTGATGGTGAGTGTGAATTTGAGGGTGAGGTTGAGCATCAGGTGACAGTTAGCGTGAGAGTGATTTTGAGAATGACGGAGACTGTGAGGGAGAGTAAGAACGTGAGGGTGATTTTGAGAATGAGGGTGAGTGTGAGGGTCAGAGTGAGGGTGAGCGTAAGGGTGAGTGTGAGTGTCAGGGTCAGCGTGAGTGTGATTGTGATGTTGAGGGACAAAGTGAGGATGAGCGTGAGGTTGAGTATGAGTGTTAGGGAGAGGGTGAGCATCAGGGTGAGAGGAAGCATGAGGGTGAGTTTGAGTATGAGAATGAGGGTGAGCGTGAGGGTGATGGTGATGGTGAGGATAAGAATTAGTGTGAAGGTGAGCATGAGGTTGAGGGATAAGGTGAGTGTGAGGGTGAGGGTTAGGAAGAGGGTGAGCGTGAGGGTGAGCATAAGTTGGAACCTGAGGGTGAGTATGAGAGTGAGGGTGAGGTTGAAGTAGAAAGTGAGGGTGAGTGAGAGTGTTAGTGTGAGTGTGAGGATGAGGTTGAGGGTGAGGGTGAGGGTGAGTGTGATGATGAGTGTGAGCTTGAGAGTGAGGTTGAGCGTCAGTGTTAGATTTAGCGTGAGGGTGAGGGTGATAATAAGGAAGATGGTGAGGGTGAGGGTGAGTGTGAATGTGAGGGTGAGGGTGAGCGTGATGGTTAGGGTGACGATGAGGGTAAGGTTTAGAATGAGGTTGAGTATGAGGTTGAGCGGTAGGGTGAAGTTGAGAGTGAGGGTGAGGAAGAGGGTGAGCGTTATTGTGAACTTGAGGGTGAGGGTGAGAGTGAGTGTGAGGTTGAGGATAAGAGTGAGGCTCAGCATGAGGGTAGGTTGAGTGTGAGTGTGAGTTTGAAGGTGAGTGTGAGGGTGAGGGTGAGCATGAAATTGAGGGTGAGAATTAGGGTGTGCATGAGAGTGAGTGTGAGTTTGAACATTAGGTTGAGTGTGAGAATGAGGGTGAACATGTGCGTGAGGGTGAGCGTGAGAGTGAGGGTGAGCGTAAGGGTGAGGGTGAGTGTCAGGGTGAGCGTGAATGTGATTGTGAGGCTGAGGGTGAAAGTGCCAATGATCGTGAGGGTGAGTGTGAGTGTGAGGGTGAGGGTGAGCATCCGGATGAGAATTAGTGTGAAGGTGAGGTTGAGGGTAAGTGTGAGTGTGAGTGTGAGTGTGATGGTGGAGGTGTGGGTGACCTTCATGGTGAGAGTTAGCGTGAGGGTGAAGGTGAAAATGAGAAAGACGGTGAGTGTGAGCGTGAGGGTGAGATTGAAAATGTGAATGAGGGTGAGCATGAATGTGAGACTGATGGTCAGTGTGGGGGAGATGGTGACGGTGAGGGTAAGGTTTAGATTTAGGGTGAGCATTTGGATGACGAGTAGGGTGATGTTGAGTGTGAGGGTGAGAAAGAGGGTGAGCGTGAGAGTCAGCGTGATTGTGAACGTGAGGGTGAATGTGAGAGTGAGGGTGAGGTTTAGGATGAGAGTGAGGGTGAGTGTGATGGTGAGGGCAATTGTGAGGGTGAGTGTGAGAGTGAGCGTCAGGATGAGAGTTAGCGTGACGGTGAGGGAAAGAATGATGGAGATGGTGATGGTAAGTGTGAATGTGAGGGTTGGCATGAGGGTGAGGGTGAGAATGGGGGTAAGCGTGAGTGTGAGCGTGAGTGTGAACATGAGTTTGTGGGTGAGAATGAGGATGAGCGTGAGGGTGAGTGTTAGGGTGAGAGTGAGTGTGAGTGCTTGGTGAGGGTGTCAGGGTGAGCGTGAGGGTGATATGAGGCTGAGGGTGAAAGTGAATGTGAGCGTGAGGGTGAGGGTGAGTGTGAGGGTGTGCATGAGTTTGAGAAAGAGTGTGATGGTGAGGATGAGTTTGAGCATCAATGTGAGAGTTAGCGTAAGGGTGAGGGTGAGAATGAGGGAGACAGTGAGGGTGAGTGTGAGAGTGAGTGTGAATGTGAGAATGAGGATGAGCGTGAGGGTGAAGGTGAGCGTTTCTGTGAGGGTGAGAATAGGGTGAGCATAAGGGTAAGGCTGAGTGTCAGGGTGAGCGTGAATGTGAGGGTGAGTGTGAGGATGAGTTTGAGGGTGATGGTGAGTGTGAGGGTGAGTGTGATGGTGAGGGTGAGGGTGAGCGTCAAGGGTAAGATTTTTGTGATGGTGAGTGTGAGCATAAGTATGAGAGTGAGCATGAGGGTGAGCATGAATGTGAGGGTGAGGGTGAGGATGTGGATGAGTGTGAGTGTGAGGGTAAGGTTAGTGTGAGGGTAAGCATGAGTTTGGGTCTAGGGTGAGCATGAGTGTGAGGGTGAGGATGAGGTTGAAAATGAGAATGAGAGTGAGGGTCAGTGTGAGTTAAGTGTGAGGGTGAGCATCAGGGTGGGAGTTAGCGTGAGGGTGAGGTTGATGAGTATTAGGGTAAGCGTGATGGTGAGTGTGAGTGTGAGTGTGATAGTGAGTGTGAGGGTGAGTGTGAGGATGTGATTGAGGGTGAGGGTGAGTGTGAGGTTGAGTGTGATGGTAAGGGTAATGGTGAGTGTCAGGGTGAGTGTTAGCGTGAAGGTGAGGGTGATAATTAGGCAGACTTTGAGTGTGAATATGACGGTTAGTGTGAGGATGATGGTGAGCGTCAGGGTGACAGTTAGCATGAGAGTGAGGTTGAGAATGAGGGACATGGAGAGGGTGAGTGTGAGGTTGAGGATGAGGATGAGCATGAGGATGAAAGTGAGAATGAGGGTGAGCAAGAATGTGAGGGTGAGGGTGTACGTGAGGGTGAGGGTGACGGTGAGGGTAAGTGTTAGGTTCAGAGTGAGCATGAGAATGTAGTGTAGGGTGATGTAGAGTGTGAGGGTGAGGAAAAGGCTGACTATGAGGTTGAAAGTTAGGTTTTATGGTCATGGTTAGATTTAGGGTTAGGTTTAGTGTCAGGGTCAGGGTTAGGGTTAAGGTTAGGGTCAGGGTCAGGGTCAGGGTTAGAAGGGTCTGGTCAGGGTCAGGTTTAAAATAGGGTTAGGTTCAGGGTCAGAATCGGGTGAGGGTTTAGGGTGAAGGGTCTGGGTAAGAATCCAGGTAGGGCCAGAGTAGGGTCAATGTTGGGTCAGGGTTAGCTTTAGCATTAGGATGAGGGTGAGGGTAAGGGTCAGGAACAGGGTAACGTTCAGGAATTAGGTTCAGGTCAGGGTAAGGGTGAGGGTCAGAGTCAGTGTTTAAGGTGAGGATGAATGTCAGGATTTAGGGTCAGGATGACCGTGAGGGTCAGGTTCAGAGTCAGGGTTCAGAATTCAGGTCAGTGTGAGGGTCAGGGTCAGGTCAGGGTTAGGGAAAGTGTCAGGGTCAAGGTTATTGTCAGGGTTAGGGTGAGTGTGAGGTTGAGTGTAAGGTGAAGGTGAGGGTGAGCGTCAGGGTGAGTTTTAGCGTGAGGTTGAGGGTGAGAATGAGGGAGACATTGAGTGTGAATATGACGGTTAGTGTGAGGATGATGGTGAGCGTAAGGTGAGAGTTAGTATGAGGGTAAGGGTGAGAATGAGTGTGAGTGTGAGGGTAAGTGTGAGGGTGAGGGTGAGGGTGAGCATCAGGGTGAGAGTTAATGTGAGTGTGAGGGTGATGGTGAGGGTAAGGATTAGGGTGAGGGTGATCATGAGGATGAGGGGTATGGTGAGGTTGAGGGTGACGGTGAGGAAGAGGGTGAGCGTGAGGTTTAGGGTTAGTTTTATGGCCATGGTTAGGTTTGGTGTTAGGTTCAGGGTCAGGGTCAGTTTTATGATTAGAGTCACGGTAAGGGTCAGGGTCAGGGTTAGAATGGTCAGGGTCAGGGTCAGGTTTCCAATATGGTTAGGGTCAGTGTCAGAACAGGGTGAGGGTTTAGGGTCGAGGGTCTGTGTCAGTATCCAGGTATGGTCAGAGTAGGGCCAATGTCGGGTCAGAATTATCTTTAGCATTAGGGTGAGGGTGAGGGTAAGGGTCAGGGTCAAGGTAAGAGTCAGGATTAAGGGTCAGGGTCAGGAAGAAAGGGAGGTTCAGGTTCAGTGTCAGGGTGAGGGTGAGAGTGAGGGTGAGGGTGAGTGTGAGGGTCAGGATTTAGCGTCATGGTGACAGTGAGAATCAGGGTCAGAGTCAGAATTTAGGGTGAGGGTCAGGGTCAATATCAGGGTCAAGGTCAGGGTTTAGGTTAAATGTCAAGGTCAGGGTCATGGTGAGGGTAAGGTTTTAGGGTTAGGGTCAGGGTCGGTGTCAGGTTCGAGATCGGGGTCAGGGTTTAATGTTAGGGTAGGGTCGCTGTGGGTGTAGGGGTCGGCGTTTAGCTTTAGGGTCGAGGTTAGATTTGGGGTTGGAGTCAGGGTCAGGGTCAGGGTTTAGGGGTCGGGGTCGAGGTCTGAGTCAGGGTGAGGGTCAGGGTCAAGGTTTAGGTTCAGAGTCAGTGTCAGGGTCTAGGGTTAGGATCAGGGTCAGGGTCAGGGTCAGGGTTAGGGTGAGTGTGAGGGTGACTGTAAATGTGAGGGTGATGTTGAACATCAGGTTGAGAGTTTGTGATGGTGAGGTTGAAAATGAGGACGACAGTGAGGGTGAGTGTGAGAGTGAGTGTGAGATTGAGGGGGAGGGAGAGCGTCTGGGTGAGATTTAGTGTGAGTGTGAGTGTGAGAATGAGGGAGAAAGTAAGGGTGAGCATGAGGGTGACAGTGAGCGTGAATGTGATTGAAAAGGTGAGCGTGAGTGTGAGGGTTACAGTATAGGTAAGTGTTAGGTTGAGGGTGAGCATTAGGATGAGGGGTAGTGTTTATGAGGGTGAGGGTGAAGAAGAGAGTGAGCTTGAGTGTGAGTGTGAGTGTGAACCTGATGGTGAGTCTGAGAGTGAAGGTGATGTTGAAGATGAGAGTGAGGGTGAGCGTGAGGGTGAGGGTGAGTGTTTGGATGAGGTTGAGGGTGAGAATGAGTGTGATGGTGAGTGTGAGTGTGAGGGTGAGTGTGAGCATCAGGGTTAGAGTTAGAGTGAGGGTGAGGTTGAAAATGAGAAAAATGTTGAGTGTGAGAATGAGTTTGAGGGTGAACATAAGGGTGAGGGTGAGCGTGAGTGTGAATGTAAGTGTGAGGGTGAAAATGAGTGTGAGCGTGTGGGTGATGGTGAGGGTGATAGTGAGGGTGAGCGTAATGGTGATGGTGAGTGTGAAGGTGAGGGTGAAAGTGAGGATGAGCATGAAAGTGAGTGTGAGAGGGTGAGGATCAGGTCCAGGGTAAGGTTCAGGGTTTAGTGTCAGGGTCAGGGTGAGGGTGAGGGTCAGTTTCAGGGTTTAGAGTGAGGGTGACGGTGATGGTGAGGGTGAGGATCAGGATTCAGGGTGAGTGTGAGGGTGAGATCAGGGTCAGAGCCAGGGTTTATGGTGAGTGTCAGGGTCGGTGTCAAGGTCAGGGTCTAGGTTTAGGGTTAGGGTCAGTGTCGAGGTCAATGTCAGTGTCAGGGTTTAGGGTTAGGTTCAGGGTCGGGGTGAGGTCAAATTCGGGGTCAGGAATTAGGGTTAGAATTAAGGTCGAATTCGGGGTCAAGGTCAGGGTTTAGGGGTCAAGGTCGAGGTCGGAGTCAGGGTCAGGGTCAGGTTTTAGGGTCAGGGCAAGGTTCAGGGTCAGGGTCAAGGGTTAGGGTCTAGGTCAGGGTCAGGGTATGAATTGGGGTCAGGTTTAGGTTCAGCGTCAGGGTCAGAGTTTATGCTTAGTGTCAAGGTTAGTGTTAGGGTTTGGTGTTAGGGTTAGTGTTAGTGTTAAGGGTTTGGGTTAGGGTTAGGATTATGTTCAGGGTTTAGGATTAAGGTTAGAATTGGGGTTATGGTTATGTACAAGGTCAGCGTTTGGGTCAGTTTTAGGGTCAAGGTTAGGGTCACTGTCAGTGTCAGGGTCATGGTTAGGGTTAGGGTTAGGGTTAGTGTCCCGCCCCGCGGGACCTAGTTATTCGCGGGCTCGAGGAGGACCTAGCCTGGAGAGAAATGGGTGGAAAAAGGAGCGGAGGCAAGACAGTATTCTGATCAAGCCTCAAATTTTTTTATTTCAGAGCGGGTATATTTATACAGAAGAACAAAGGGGGGCAGGACTGACTAGGCAGGGGGGATACTAATTACAATGTCATTGGATCCTGGTTGCTGGGGTGAGGGGCTGTAAAAGTTTAGAGGACATGGAGTGTGAAATGGGGGAGTGTAAGGAAAGGGGAACTAGGGAGGAGGCGGTGGGCAGCTGCAGATGGTGATAACCTTCCAGCACGAGGGCAGCTCTCTGTAACAATTTATGATCAGCTAGTTCTCAGAACAAACAGGGCAAAAAGGCATGTTCTCATGCCGGGGGGCTGGGCGGTCAGGATGAAGGCCTTTCGGCTCCCAACAGGTTAGGGTGAGCTTGAGGGTGAGTGTGAAGGTGAGGATGATGTTGAGTTTCAGGGTGAGAGATAGCGTGAGTGAGGGTAGGAAAGAGGGAGATGGTGAGGATAATGGTTAGGGTAAGGGTGAGCAAATAGATGAGTGACAGGGTGAGGTTAAGGGTGAGGCTAAGGAAGAAGGTAAGTTTGAGTGTGAGCGTGAATGTGAACGTGAGGCTGTGGGTGAGAGTGAGGGTGAGGTTTAGGATTAGAGTCAGGGTGAGTGTGATGGTGAGCGCAATTGTAAGGGTGAGTGTGTGGGTGAGTGTGAGGGTGACCGTCAGTGTGAGTGTTAGCATGAGGGTGAGTTTGAGAATGAGACGGACAGTGAGAGTGAGTGTGAAAGTGAGGGTGAGTATGAGGGTGAGGGTGAGAATATGGTTAAGAGTGAGGGTGAGCATGAGTGTGAATGTGAGTGTGTGTCAGAATTAGGGTGAGCGTGAGGGTGAGGTTGTCTGGGGGAGTGTGAGGGGGATTGTGATGGTGAGAGTGAAAGTGAGGGTGAGCGTGAGATGAGTATGAGTGTGAGGGTGAGCATCAGGGTGAGAGTTAGCATGAGGGTGAGGTTGAGGATGACAATGAGGGAGAGCTTGAAGTTGAGTGTGAGTGTGAGGGTGAGCGTGAGCGTGAGGGTGAGAGTTAGTTTGAGTGAGAGTATAAGAATGAGAGAGACGGTGAGGGTAGCGTGAAAGTAAGAAAGAGGGTGAGCGTGACTGTGAGGGTAATGGTGAGGGTAAGTGTTAGTGGGAGGGTGAGCAAGAGGATGAGTAGTAATTTGAGTGTGATGGTGAGGGTGAAGAAGAGGGTGAGATTGAGGGTTAGCGTGAGTGAGAACCTGACGGTGAGTGTGAGGATGTGGGTGAGGGTGAGAATGTGGGTGAGGGTGTGGATGAGCTTGGTGGTTAGGGTTAGAGTGAGTGTTAAAGTGAGGGTGAGGGTGATCGTGAGTGTGAGGGTGAGAATGAGGGTCAAGGTGATGGTTAGGGTGAGGGTTGATGTGAAATTTAGGGGTGAAGTAGGGTGAGATTGAGGGTAGCGTGAAGGTGAGGGTGAGGGTTAGGTTGAGGGTTAGGCTGTGGGTGAGGTTTAGGGTGAGAGTGAGGGTGAGGGGTAGGGTGAGGTTGAGTGTGAGAGTGAGGGTGAAGTGAGGGTGAGGGTTAGGTTGAGGGTGAGGAATAGGACTAGTGTGAAGGTGAGGGTGAGGGTGAGCTTGAGTGTGATTGTTAAAGTATGGGTGAGGGTGATCGTGAGTATGAGTGTAGGGTGAGTGTGAAGGTTAGGGTGAGGTTGAGCGTGAATATGATGAGTAGGTAGAGGATTAGATTGAGGGTAAGTGTGAGGGTGAGTATGAGGGCGAGGGTGAGGTTGAGGGTGAGGGTTAGGGTGAGGGTTAGGTTGAGGGTGAGGTTTAGTGTGAGGGTGAGTGTGAGCGTTTGAGTAAGGGTGAGGATGAGGCTGATGATTAGAATGAGGGTGAGCATGAGGATGAGAGGTAGAAAGAGGTTGAGAATGAGTGTGAGAAAGAAGGTGAGTGTGAGAGTAAGGGTGAGTTTGAGGATGAGAGTTAGGGTTAGCGTGAGGTTGAGGGTGAGTGTGAGGGTGAGGTTGAGAGTGAGGTTGAGGGTGAGTGTGAGGATGAGGTGAAAGTGAGGGTGATTGTGAGTGTGAGGGTGAGGGTTAGGGTGAGCGTAAGGGTGAGATTTAGCATGAAGATGAGGGTGAGAATGAGGGCAAAGGTGAGGAAGAGCTGAGGGTGAGGGTGAGCATGAAAATGAGGCTGAGAATTAGGGTGAGGGAGAGGGTGAGCGTGAGGGTGAAGGTGAGCATGAAAGTGAGGGTGAGAATTAGTGTGAGCATGAGGGTTAGCATAAGTTTGAACGTGAGGTTGAGTGTGAAAATGAGGTTGAGTGTGAGAGTAAGGGTGAGGGTGAGTGTGAGTGTGAGGGTATGTGTGAGTGTGAGTGTGAGTGTCAGTGTGAGCGTGAGTGTGAGTGTTAGGGTGAGGGTGAAAGTGACAGTAAGCGTGAGGGTTAGTGTGATTTTGAGGGTGAGGGTGAGCATCTGGGTGAGAATTAGCATGAGGGTCAGGTGTAGGATGAGAATTAGGATGAGCGTGAATGTGAATGTGAGGTTGAGCGTGACTGTGATGGGGAGTGTGAGGATGAGGTTGAGTGTGAGTGTGCGTGTGATGGTGAGGGTGAGGGTAAGCATCTGGGTGAGAGTTAGCGTGAGGGTGAGGGTGAAAATTAGGGAGATGGTTAGTGTGAGCATGAGGGTGAGAAGGAGCATGAGGGTGAGCTTAAGGGTGATCTTGAATGTGAATGTGAGTGTGAGGATGAGCGTAAGAAGAAGGGTGACGGTGAGGGTAAGTGTTAGGGTGAGGGTGAGCATGAGGATGAGCTGTAGGGTAAGGTTGAGGGTTAGGGTGAGAAAGATGTTGAGCATGAGGGTGAGCGTGATTGTGAATGTGAGCGTGAGGGTGAGAGTGAGGGCTAGGTGTAGGATGAGAGTGACGTTGAGTGTGATAATGAGGGTAATTGTAGGTTGAGTGTGATGCTGAGCGTCAGGATGAGAGTTAGCCTGAGGGTGAGGGAGAGAATGAGAGAGATTGTGAGGGTGAGCGTGAGGGTGAGGGTAAGCATGAGGGTGAGGGTGAGAATGAGAGAGATGGTGAGGGTGAGCGTGAGTGTGAAGGTGAGTGTGATGGTGAGGATGAGGTTGAGCGTCAGGGTGAGAATTAGCGTGAGGGTGAGGGTGAGATTGAGAAAGACTGTGAGGGTGAGGGTGAGGATAGAAGTGAGGATCAGCGTGAGGGTCAGGGTGAGTGTCAGGGTGAGGTGAGTGTGAAAGCGAGGGTCAGGGTCATAGTAAGGTCCAGGTGTAGGTTTAGCGTAAGGGTGAGGGTGAAATTCAGGGTCAGGGGTTAGGGTAATTGTGAGGGTGAGGGTGAGAGTCAGTATCAGGATTTAGGGTCAGGGTGAGGGTGACTGTCAGGGTCAAAGTCAGGGTTTAGTGTGAGTGTCAGGGTAGGGTCAGTGTCAGGGTCAGGGTTTAGGGTTAGAGTCTGGGTAAAGGACAGGGTCAAAATATAGGTTTAGGGTCAGGGTCAAAGTCGGGGTTAGGGTTAGAAGAGTTAGGGTCAGGGTCAGGTTCAGAATAGGGTTAGGGTCAGGGTCAGATTAGGGTGAGGGTTTAGGGTCCAGGTTCTTGGTCAGAATCCAAGAAGTGTCATAGTATGGTCAATGTCGGGTCAGGGTTCGGTTTAGCTTTAGGGTTAGGGTGAGGGTGAGGGTGAGGGTCAGGATAAGTGTCAGCGTTTAGGGTTATGGTCAGGGTGAGGGTGAGGGACAGGGTCAGGGTATAGGGTGAGGGTGAGCATGAGGGTCAAGATTTAGGGTCAGGGTAAGGGTGAGGGTCAGGGTCACATTCAGTGTTTAGGGTGAGGGTCAGTGTGAGCGTCAGAGCCATTGTCAGGGTTTAGGGTAAGGGTCAAGGTCGGGTTCGCGGTCAGGGTCAGGGTCAGGTTCAAGGTTTAGGATCTAGGTCAGGGTCAGGGTCTAGGGTTAGGATCAAGGTCAGTGTCAGGGTCAGGGTAGGTATTAGGGTCAGGGATAGGGTCAGGGTCATGGTCAGCGTTTAGGGTTAGGGTCAAATTTAGGGTTAGGGTTAGGATTAGGTTTTGGGTTAGGGTTAGTGTTGGATTAGGGTTAGGGTTTGGTGTTAGGGTTAGTTTTAGGTTTAGGGTTTTGCGTTAAGGTTAGGGTTAGGGTTTGGGTTTAGAGTTAGGGTTTGGGTTAGGGTCAGGGTCAGGGTTAGGGTTCGGGTTAGAGTCAGGGTCAGGTTCAGTGTTTATTAGAGTCAGGGTTAGGGTGACTTTGAGGGTGAGTGTGAAGGTGAGGAATAGGTTGAGCGTCAGGGTGAGAGTTAGTGTGAGATTGAGTGTGAGAATGAGGGAGACGGTGACAATGAGTGTGAGCATGAGGGTGAGGGTGAGCGTGAGGGTGAGGGTGACGGTGAGGGTAAGGGTTAGTGTGAGGTTGAGCATAAGGATGAGGGGTTGGGTGAGGTTGAGGGCGAGGGTGTGGAAGAGGGTGAGCGTGAGTTTTAGGGTTAGGTTATATGGTCAAGGTTAGGTTTAAAATTAGGTACAGGGTCAGGGTCAGGCTTAGGGTTAAGGTCAGGATCAGAGACAGGGTCAGGTTTAGAATGGGGTTAGAATCAGGGTCAGACCAGGTTATGGTTTAGGGTTCAGGGTGTGGGTCTGAATGCACAAAAGGTCAGAATAGGGTAAATGTATGTTCAGGGTCAGGATTAGTTTAGGGTCAGGATCAGGGTAGGGGTTGGGGGCAGGATTAGGGTCAGGGTCAGTATTTCATGTTAGGGTCAAGGTTAGGGTTAGGGTTAGAGTTAGGGTTTAGGGTTAGGGCTAGTGTTAAAGTTAGGGTTAAGGTTTGGTGTTAGGGTTAGTGTTAGGGTTAGGGTTAGGTTTAGGGGTTTTGGTTATGGTTAGGGTTAGGGTTAAGTTCAGTGTTTTAGGTTAAGGTTAGGTTTAAGGTTAGGTTTAGGGTGAGGGTCAGGGTCAGCGTTAGGGTCAGGGTCAAGGTCAGTGTCGGGGTTAGTGTCAGAGTCAGGGTCAGGGTTATGGTCAGCGTTAGGGTGTGTGAGGGTGAGTGTTAGGAGAGGGTGAGGTTGAGATTCAGGGTGAGAGTTAGTGTGAAAGTTAGTGCGAGAATGAGGGAAATGGTGAGGGTGAGTGTGAACATGAGGGTGAGGGTGCGAATGAGGGTTTAGCGTGAGGGTGAGGGTGAGTGTGAGGGGTAAGGTGAGAGTGAGGGTGAGCATGAATATGATGATGATGGTGAGTGTGAGGGTGAGGGTGACGGTGAGGTTAAGGGTTAGAGTGAGGGTGAGCATAAATTGAGGGCTAGAGTCATGTCAAGGGTGAGGGTAAGGAAGAGGGTGAGTGTGAATGTGAGCGTGTGTGTAAACATGAGGGTGAGGGTGATAGAAAGGGTGAGGTTGAGCATGAGGTTGCGGGTGAGCATGAGTGTGTGGTTGAGTGTGAGGGTAAGCGTGAAGGTGAGGGTGAGTGTGAGGATGAGGTTGTGGTTGAGTGTGAGGGTGAGTGTGATGGTAAGTGTGAGGATGAGCGGCAGAATGAGAGTTAGCATGAAGGTGAGGGTGAGAATGAGGTAGATGATGAGGTTGAGTGTTAGGATGAGGGTGCGCATGAGGGTAAGGGTGAGAATGAGGGTGAGCGTGATTGTGAGCATGAGTGTGAATGTGAGAGTGGGGGTGAGAATGAGGGTGAGTGTGATGGTGAGAGTGAGTGTGAGTGTCAGTGTGTGCATGAGGGTGAGTGTGAGGGTGGAGGTGAGAATGAGGGTGTGCGTCAGGGTGAGCCTTAGTGTGAACGTGAGTGTAAGGTTGAGTTAGAGGGTTAGTGTGAGGGTTAGGCTGATGTTGAGGATTATGGTGAGGATGAGGATGAGCGTGAGGATGAGGGTGAGGGTGAGTGTGAGGTTTAGGGTGAGGGTGAGGGTGAGTGTGAGGTTTAGGGTGAGGGTGAGAATGACGATGTGGTTTAGAGTGAGGTTGAAGGTGAGGGTCTGGGTGAGGGTGAAGTGAGGGTAAAGGTTAGGGTGAGGGTGAGGAGTAGGATTTGTGTGAAGATGAGTTTGAGGTTGAGGGTGAGGGTGAGTGTGAGGGTGAGGATGAAGGTGAGTGTGAGGATGAGTTTGAGTGTGAGGGTAAGGATGAGTGTGAGTATGAGTGTGAGGGTGAGGGTGAGCATCAGAGTGAGAGTTACCATGAGGATGAGGGTGAGAATGATAAAGTTGGAGAGTGAGGGTGAGGGTAAGAATGATGTTGAGGGTGAGAATGAGTGTGATCGTGAGGATGTGGTGAGAATAAGGGTGAGCGTGAGGGTAAGGGTGAGAGTGAGGGTGAGGTTGAGGATGAGGGAGAGGGTGATCGTGAAGATGAGGGTGAGTGTGAGGATGTTCGTGAGGGTGAGAGTGAGTGTGAGGATGAGTTGGAGGGATAGGGTGAGTGTGAGTGTGAGTGTGAGGGTGAGGGGGAGGGTGACTATCAGTGTGAGAGTGAAAGTGAGAATGAGGGAGACGATGAAGGTGAGCATGAGGGTGAGAGTGAGCATGAGGGTGAGCGTGAGGGTGTGCGTGAGTGTGAACGTGAGTGTGCAAATGAGAATGAATGTGAGCGTGAGGGTGAGGGTGAGGGTTAGGGTGAGTGAGGGTTAATGTGAGGGTGAGGGTGAGTGCCAGGATGAGCGTGAGGGTGAGTGTGAGGGTGAGGGTGAGAGTGAGGGTGTGCGTAAGGGTGAATGTGAGGGTGAGCATCAGGGTGAGACTTAATGTGAGGGTTTTTTTGAGAATGAGGGAGACGTTGAGGGTTAGTGTGAGGGTAAGGGTGAGCATATGAGTGAGGGTGAAAATGAGGGTGAGAGTGAGTGTGAGCGTGAGTGTCGACGTGAGTATGAGGGTGGAATTTGGGGGAGTGTTAGGGTGAGGGTTAGCGTGAGGATGAGGGTGAGAATGAGGGAGAAAATGAGGGTGAGCGTGAGGGTGAGGGTGAGCATGAGGGTGAGTGTGAGAATGAGGGTTAGAGTGAATGTGAGGATGAGGTTGATGATGAGAGTGAGGTTGAGCATGAGGGCGAGGTTCAGGGTGAGTGATAAAGTGAGGGTGATGGTGAGGGTGAGGGAGAGGATGAGAGTGAAGGTGAGGGATAGGATGAGAGTGAGCATGAAGTTGAGGAAAAGGGTGAGGGTGCGATTGAGGGTGAGCGTGAGGATTAGGCGAGGTGGAGTCTAGGGTGAGGGTGTGAGTTAGCATGAGGATTTTGGCGAGGGTGAGTTTGAGGGCAGGGTGAGGGTGAGCATGAAAATGAGGTGTCAGATGATGTTGAGGGTGAGTGTGAGGAAGAGGGTGAGCGTGAGGGTGAGAGTGAGTGTGAGGATGAGGTGGAGGGTGAGGGTGAGTGTGAGTATGAGTGTGAGGGTGAGGGGAAGGGTGACTACCAGGGTGAAAGTTAGCATGAGAGTGAAAGTGAGAAGAGGGAGACGATGAAAGTGAGCATGAGGGTGAGGGTGAGCATGAAAATGAGGTGTCAAGTGACATTGAGGGTGAGGGTGAGGAAGAGGGTGAGCGTGAGATTGAGCGTGAGTGTGAACATGAGGGTGAGGGTGAGAGTGATGGTGACATTGAAAATGAGAGTAAGGGTGAGCGTGATGGTCAGGTTGAGCGTGAGGGTGAGTGTTAAGTTGAGTGTGAGGATGAGGTTGAGGGTGCTGGTGAGGGTGAGTGTGAGTGTGAGCGTTAGGGTGAGGGTGAGGATGAGCATCAGGTTGAGAGTTAGCATGAAAATGAGGGTGAGAATGAGAGAAATTGTGAGGGTCAGAGTGAGGGTGAGGTTGAGCATGATGTTGAGCGTGAGAATGAGAATGAGCGTGAGGGTGAGCGTGAGTGTGAACGTGAGAGTGAGAGTGAGGGTGAGAAAGAGGGTAAGCATGAGGGTGAGGTTGAGAGTGAGGGTGAGACTGAGAGTAAGTGTGAGGGTGAGGTTGAGTGTTAGCATGAGCGTGAGGGTGAGGGTGAGGGTCTAGGTGAGGGTGAGGGTTAGGGTGAGGGTTAGGTTGAGGATGAGGTGTAGGGTGGGGTTGAGGGAAAGGGTGAGGATGAGAGTGAAGTGAGGGTGAGGGTTAGGGTGAGGGCCAGGAGTAGAATTAGTGTGAAGGTGAGAGTGAGAATGAGGATGTCGGTGAGTGTTAAAATAATGGTGAGGGTCATCGTGAGTGTGAGGGTTAGGGTGAGTTTTAGGGTTTGGCTTAGGGTGAGTGTGAGCATGAATTTGAGAAATAGGATGAGGGTGAACTAGAGGGTGAGTGTGAGGGTGAGGGTAAGCGTGATGGTGAGGTTGAGAGTGTGGTTTAGGGTTAGGGTTGGGCTGAGGGTCAGGTTTAATGTGAGAATGAAGGTGAGTGTGAGGGTGAGTTTGAGGGTGATGGTTAGGGTGAGGGTGAGCATGAGGATGAGGTCTAGGTTGAGGTTGAGGATGAGGGTGAGGGTGAGGGTGTAGTGAGGGTGAGGGTGAGTTGAGCTTGAGGTGAGGGTGAGAGTTAGCGTGAAGGTGAGTGTGAGAATGTGAGAGACGGTGAGGGTGAGGATAAATGTGAGGTTGAGGTTGAGGATTAGAGTGAAGGTGAGCATTACGGTGAGGGCGAGGGTGAGTGAGAAAGTGTGGGTGAGTGTGATCGTTAGTGTGAGGGTGAGGGTGAGAGTGAGGGTGTGCGTAAGGATGAATGTGAGGGTGAGGGTGAGCATGACGGTGAGTGTGAGAATGAGCTTTAGTGTGAATGTGAGGATGGCGTTGAGAATGAGAGTGAAGTTGAGTGTGGTGGTGCGGGTGAGGGTGAGTGTTAAAGTGAGGGTGATCGTAAGTGTGAGAAAGAGCATAACTGTCAGGGTTAGAGTTAGCGTGAGGGTGAGGGTGAGAATGAGGGAGATGGTGTGGGTGAGCATGAGGGTGAGGGTGAGCATAAGGGTGAGTGTGAGAATGAGGGTGTGCTTGAGAATGAGCGTGAGTGTGAATGTGAGGGTGAGGGTGAGAATGAGGGTGAACGTGAGGTTGAGGGTTTGGGTGAGCGTGGAAGTGAGGGTGAGCGTTAGTGTGAGCGTGAGTGCGAGGGTGAGGTTGAGCATCAGGGTGGGAGTTAGCATGAGGGTGAGCTTGAGAATGAGAATGAGGGTGAGCGTGAGGGTGGGTCTGAGTGTGAGGGTGAGCGTGAGTGTGAGGGTGAGTGTGATGGTGAGGATGAGGGTGAGGGTGAGTGTTAGCGTGAGTGTGATGGCGATGGTGAGGGTGAGCGTGAAGGTAGAGTTAGTGTGAGGGAGAGGTTGATGATGAGTATTAGGTTGAGCATGATGGTGAGTGTGAGTGTGAGGGTGAGCGTGAGTGTGAGAGTTAGCGTGAGGGTGAGGGTGAAAATGAGGGTGACAGTGAGGGTGAGGGTGAGCGTGAGGGTGAGTGTGAGGGTGAGACTGAGGGTGAGCATCAGGGTGAGTTAATATGAGTGTGAAGGTGAGAATAAGGGAGATGGGGAGGGTGAGAGTGATGTTAAGGATGAGCATGAAGATGAGGATGAGAATGAGAGTGAGCATGAATGTGAGGATGAGGGTGAGTGTGAGGGTGAGGGTGACAGTGCGGGTAAGGGTTAGGGTGAGGGTGAGCATGAGGATGAGGGCTAGGGTGAGGTTGAGGGTGAGGGTGAGGAAGAGGGTGAGCATGAGGTTTAGGGAAAGGTTTTATGGTCAAGGTTATGGTTAGGGTTAGGTTCAGGTTCAGGGTCAGTGTTAGGGTTACGGTCAGGGTCAGGGTCAGGGTCAGGTTTAGAAAAGGTTTAGGGTCAGGGTTCAACCAGGGTGAGTGTTTAGGGTCGAGGGTCTGGGTCAGAATCTAGGTAGGGTCAGAGTAGAGTAAATGTCTTGTCAGGGTTAGGTTTATCATTAGGGTGAGGATGAGGGTAAGAGTAAAGGTCAGAGCAAGAGTCAATATTTAGGGCAAGGGTCAGGGGGAATGTCAGGGTAATGGTCAGGGTTTAGGGTGAGAGTGAGGGTGAGGGTGAGCATGAGTGTGAGGGTGAGTGTGAGGATTACTTTGAGGGTGAGGGTAAATGTGAGGGTGAGTGTGATGGCGATGGTGAGGGTGAGCATCAGGGTGAGTGTTAGCATGAGTGTAAAGGTGAGAATGAGAGAGACATTGAGTGTGAGTGTGAGGGTGAGGGTGAGTGTCAGGGTGAGTGGGAGTGTGACCGTGACGGTGAGTGTGCTTGTGTGGGTGAGGGTGAGTGTCAGTTTCAAAGGTAGCATGAGTTTGAGGGTGAGAATGAGGGAGACGGTGAGGGTAAGTGTGAGGGTGAGGGTGAGCATGAGGGTGAGTGTGAGAATGAGGCTGAGCGTGAATGTGAGGCTAATGTTGAGTGTGAGGGTTAGAGTGACGGTGAGGGTAGGGGTTAGAATGAGAGTGAACATGAAAATTACGGGTAGGGTGAGTTTGAGGTTGAGGGTGAGGAAGAGGGTGAGCGTGAGGGTGAGCATGAGTGTGAACCTGAGGGTGAAGGTGAGAGTGATTGTGAGGTTGAGGATGAGAGTGAGGGTGAGTGTGAAGGTGAGGGTGAGAATGAGCATCAGGGTGAGAGTTAGCGTGAGAGTAGAATGTGTGAGATGGTGAGTGTGAGCATGAGGGTGAGGCTGAGCAGGAGTGTGAGTGTGAGAATGAGACTGAGCATGAGTGTTAGCATGAGTTTGAATGTGAGGGAGAGGGTGAGAATGAGGGTGAGCGTGAGGGTGAGAATGAGGGTGAGAGTGAGTTTGAGCATAAGGGTAAGGGTGAGTGTCAGGTTGA
>SSHV01003122.1:93559-134317 GCA_009793145.1 Cynopterus brachyotis
GCGTCAGGATGAGAGTTAGCGTGGCAGTGACAGTGAGAATGAGGGAGACAGTGAGGGTGAATGTGAGCGTGAGGGTGAGGGTGAGGCTGAGGTTGAGGGTCAAAGTAGGGTGAGCGTAAGGGTAAGGGTGAGCGTAAGTGTGAGTGTGATGTTGATTGTGAAAGTGAGGATGAGTGTGAGGGTGAGTGTGAGTTAAGTGTGAGGGTGAGCATAGGGTGAGAGTTAGCATGAGGTAGAGGTTGATGATGAGAATCAGGGTGAGCCTGATGGTGAGTGTGAGTGTGAGGATGAGCATGAATGTGAGGGTGATTGTGAGGAAGAGGTTGAAGGTGAGGGTGAGTATAAGAGTGAATGTGATGGTGAGAGTGAAGGTGAGCATCAGGGTGACAGTTAGGGTCAGGGTGAGGGTGAGAATGAGGGAGATAATGAGTATGAGCATCAGGGTGAGGCTAGTGTGATGGTGAGAGTCACGGTGATAGTTAGCGTGAGGGTGATGGGAAAAATAAGGGAGACGGTGAGGGTGAGGGTGAGCTTGAGGGTGAGTGTGAGTGTGAGGGTGAGGGTGAGGATGAGTGTTAGAGTTAATGTGAGTTTCAGGGTGAGAATGAAGTAGATGGTGAGGATGATCGTGAGGTTGAGGATGAGCATGAATATGATGGGGAGAATGAGGGTGAGCATGAATGTGAGGGTGAGCGTGAGGGTTACAGTGAGTGTAAGGGTTAGGGTGAGGGTGAGAATGAGGATGAGGGGTAGGGTGAGATTGAGGTTGAGGGTGAGGGTGAGGAAGCGGGTTTGCGTGAGTTTTAGGGTTAGGATTTATGGTCAAGGTTAGGTTTAGGTTTAGGTACAGGGATTCGACCAGGGTTAGGTTTAGGGTCCGGGTTATGGTCAGGGTCAGGGTTAGAAGGGTAAGGTTCAGGGTCAGGTTTAGAATAGAGTTCGTGTCAGGGTCAGACCACGGTGTGGATTTAGTGTCGAGCGTTTGGGTCAGAATCCAGGTAGGGTCAGAGTAGGGTCCATGTCGGGTCAGGGTTAGGTTTAGCTTTAAGGTGAGGGTGAGGGTTAGTGTAAAGGTCAGGGTTTTGGGTCAGGGTCAAAGTGAGGGTGAAGGTGAGTTCAGGGTCAAGGTGAGGATGAGAGTTTGGGTCAGAGTCAGGTTTTATGGTGAGGGTCATGGTGAGGGTGAGGGCTAGGTCAGGGTTTAGGGTTAGTGAATGTGTCGGGATCAAGGTCAGGGTCAGGTTGAGGGATAGGGTCAGGATCAGGATTAAGGTTGAGTTCGGGATGAGTATTTAGGGTTAGAGTCAGGTTCGGTGTCGGGGTCAGGCTCAGGGTTTAGTGTTAGGGTCATGGTTGCATTCAGAGTTGGAGTCAAGGTCAGGATAAGGGTTTAGGCATAGGGGTCGAGGTCTGGGTCAGTGTCAGTGTCAGGGTCAGGGTTTAGGGTCAGGGTAGTGTAGGAGTTGGCGTCAGGGTTATGGTCAGGGTCAGGGTCAGGGTTTAGTGTTAGGGTCAATGTTAGGGTTACGGTTATAGTTAGGTTAGGGTTAGAGTTAGTGTTAGAGTTAGGGTTAGCGTTAGGTTTAGGGTTTAAGGTTAAGGTAAGCGTTAGGGTTTGGGTTAGTGTCAGGGTCAGGGTCAGGGTTAGGGTCAGGGTCAGGGACAGGGTCAGGTTTAGGGTCAGGGTTAGTTTCAGGCTTAGGGTTGTGTCAGGGTCAGGGTCAGGGTTAGGGTCAGGGTTAGGTTGAGTGTGAGAATGAGTGTGAAGGAGATGGTGAGGTTGAGGGTCAGGGTGAGAGTTATTGTAAGAGTGAGTGTGAGAATGAGGAAGACGGTGAGGGTGAGGGTGAACATGAAGGTGAGGGTGAGAATGAGGGTTTAGCATGAAAAAGAGGGTGAGGGTGAGGGTGAGAGTGAGTGTGAGCGTGAACGTGAGGCTGATGGAGAGCGTGAGGATGAGGGTGACGGTGAGGGTAAGGGTTAGGGTGAGGGTGAGCATGAAGATGAGGCGTAGGTTGAGGTTAAGAGTGAGGGTGTCAAAGAGAGTGAGCGTGAGCGTGAGTGTGAACGTGAAGATGAGGGTGAGAGTGAGGGTGAGATTTAGGATTAGAGTGAGGTTGAGTATGAGGGTGAGTGTAATAATGAGGGTGAGTGTGATGGTGAGTGTGAGGGTGAGCGCCAGAGTGAGGGTGAGGGTGAGAATGAGGGAGATTGTGAGTGTGATCTTGATGGTGAGAGTGATTTTGAAGGTGAGGGTGAAAGTGAGGGTGAGCGTGAGTGTGAGTATGAGTGTGAGGGTGAAAGTGAGTATCAGGGTAATAGTTAGCATGAGGGTGAGGTTGAGGATGAGAATGAGGAAGAGCGTGAAGGAGAGTGTGAATGTGAGGGTGAGCGTGAGTGTGAGGGTGAGTGTGAGGATGAGGTTGAGGGAGAGGGTGAATATAAGTGTGAGTGTCATTTTGAGGATGAGGGTGAGCATCAGGGTGAGAGTTAGTGTGAGTGTGAGTGTGAGAATGAGGGAGTAGGTGAGGGTGAGCATGAATGAGGGTGAGAATTGCGTGAGGGTGAGGGTGACGGTGAGGGTAAGGTTTATGGTGAGGTTGAGCATGAGGATGAGGGGTAGGGTTAGGGTGAAGAAGAGGGTGAGCATGAGGTTTAGAGTTAGGTTTAGGGTCAAAGTTAGGTTTAGGGTTAGGTGCAGAGTCAGGGTCAGGATTAGGGTTGGAGTCAGAGTCAGGGTCAGGGTGAGAATCAGGGTCCGGGTTTAGGGTGAGTGTGAGGGTGAGGCTTAGGGTCAGGATTTTTGGTCAGGATGAAGGTGAGTGTCGGGGTTAGAGTCAGTGTTTATGGTGAGGGTGAGGGTGAAGGATAGTGTAAGGTCAGTGTTCAGTGAAGTGTCAATGTCAATGTCAAGGTCAGGGTCAGGGTTCATGTTTAGTTTCAGGTTCGGTGTCGGTGTCAGGGTCAGGGTCGTGGTTTAGGGTTAGGGTCAAAGTTGGGTTCGGGGTCGGGGTAAGGGTCAGGGTTTAGGGGTCGAGGTTAATGTCAGTGTCAAGGTCAGGGTTTAAGGTCAGGGTTAAGGTCAAGGTCAGGGTATATGGTTAAAGTCAGGGTCAGGGTCAAAGTAGGTTTTAGAGTCAGGGTCAGCATCAGGGTCAAGATCTGGTTTTAGTGTATGGTCAGCATTAGAGTTAGGGCCAGGGCTAGGGTTTAGGGTTAGGGTTAGTGTTAAGATTAGGTTTTGAGTTTGGAATTAAGATTAGTGTAAGGGCTAGGGTGAGGATTAGGGTTTTGGGTTAGGGTTAGGTATTAGAATTAGGGTAGGTGGTAGTTATAGGGTCAGGGTCAGGGTCAGGTTCAGGGTTAGGGTCAGGGTCAGGGTCAGGGTCTGTGTCCAGGTTAGTGTCAGTTTGAGGGTTTGTGTGAGGGTGGGTGTGTAGGTGAAGGTGGGGGTGAGCGTCAGGGTTAGAGTTCACGTGAGAGTGAGTGTGAGAATGAGGGTGAGCGTGAGGGTGAGCGTGAGTGTGAATGTGATGATGATGGTGAGAATGAGGGTGAGAGTGAGGGTGAGGGAAAGGGTGAGGGTAAGTGTCCGGGTGAGTGTGAGGGTGAGTGGGAGGTTGAGGGTAAAAGTGAGAGTGAACGTGAGGGTGAGTGTGAGTGTGAGGGTGAGGGTGACCATCAGGGTGAGAGTTAGCATGAGGGTGAGGATGAGGATGAGAATGAGGGTGAGCAGAGGGTGAGTATGTGTGTGAGGATCAGCTTGAGGGTGAGGGTGAGTGTGAGGGTGAGTGTAATGGTGAGGGTGACGGTGAGCATCAGGGTGAGAGTTAGCGAGAGTGTGAGGGTGAGAATGAGGGAGACGGTGAGGGTGAGCGTGAGGTGAGTGTGAGTGTCAGGGTGAGCATGAGGGTGAGTGGAGTGTGAGGGTGAGAGTGAGGATGAACGTGAGGGTGAGTGTTCTTGTGAGGGTAAGGGTGAGCGTGAGGGTGAGTGTGAGTGTGAGGGTGAGTATGAGTGTGAGGGTGAGTGTGAGGATCAGGTTGTGTGTGAGGTGATGGTGAGGGTGACGGTGAGCGTCAGGGTGAGAGTTAGCGTGAGGGTGAGTGTAAGATTGAGGGAGATGGCGAGGGTGAGCTTGAGGTGAGTGTTAGTGTCAGGGTGAGCATGAGGGTGAGTGGTAGGGTGAGAGTTAGAAGGAAAGTGAACGTGAGGATGAGTGTGCACGTGTGGGTAAGGTTGAGTGTCAGTTTGAGTGTTAGCTTAAGTTTGAGAGAGAGAATGAGCGAGACGGTGAGGGTGAGCGTGAGGTATAGATGAGCATGAGTGTGAGGGTGAGAATGAGGGTGAGCGTGAATATGAGGCTGATGGTGAGCGTGAGGGTTAAGGTGATTGTGAGGGTGATGTGAGTGTGAGGGTGAAGGTGAGCGTCAGGGTGATAGTGTGAGGGTGAGGGCAAGATGAGGGAGACGGTGAGGTTGAGCGTGATGGTGAGTGTGAGCATGAGGGTGAGGGTCAGAATGAGTGTGAGTGTGTGGCTGAGCGTGAGTGGGAACGTGTGTAGGTGAGATGAGAATGAGCATGAAGCTGAGAGTGAGGGTGAGTGTAAGCGTGAGGGTGAGTGTGAGGGTGAGATTGAAAGTGAGGATGACCGTGAGGGTGAATATGAGTGTGAGGTGAGGGTGAGCATCAGGGTGAGAGTTAGTGTGAGGGTGAGTTTAACGATGAGAATGAGGGAAAGTGTGAGGGTGAGTGTGAGTGTGAGGGTGAGCATGAGTGTGAGAGTGAGTGTGAGGATGAGGTTGAGGGTGTGAGCGAGTGTGAGGGTGAGTGTGATGGTGAGGTTGAGGGTGAGAGTCAGGGTGAGAGTTAGCGTGAGGGTGAGGGTGAGAATGAGGAAGACGGTGAGGGTGAGTGTGAGGGTGAGAGTGAGGGTGAGCATGAGTGCAAGAGTGAGTGTCAGGGTTCGAGTTAGGGTAAGCGTGAGGGTGAGTGTGAGGGTGAGGGTGATGGTGTGTGCCAGAGTGAGAATTAGTGTGAGAACGAGAGTGAGAATGAGGGAAATGGTGAGGGAGAGCAGAGGGTGAGGTTGAGAAGAATTTTGAGGGTGAGAATGAGGGTGAGCGTGAATGTAATGGTGAGGGTGAGCATGAGGATGAGTAGTAGAATGAGGTTCAGGTTGAGGGTGAGAAAGAATGTGAGTGTGAGGTTTAGGGTTAATTTTAGTGTCAATCTTAGGTTTAATGTTAGGTGCAGGGTCATTGTCAGAGTTAGGGTTAGGGTCAAGGTCAGGGTCAGGTTCAGGGTTAGAAGTGTCAGGGTCAGTGTCAGGTTAGAATAGGGTTAGGGTCAGGGTCAAACCAGGGTGAGGGTTTAGGTTCGATTATCTGGTTCAGAATCGAGGTTGGGTCAGAGTAGGGTCAATGTCGGGTCTGGGTTAGGTTTAGCTTTAGTGTGAGGGTGAGGGTGAGGGTCAGTGTAAGAATCAGGTTTTAGGGTCAGGGTCAGGGTCAGGGTGAGGGTCTCAGTCAGGGTTTAGGGTGTGTGTGAGGGTGAGGGTGAGGTTGAGGATCAAAATTTAGGGTAAACGTGAGGGTGAGGGTCAGTGTCAGAGTCAGGGTTTAGGGTGAGAGTCATGCTGAGGGTTAGGGTCAGGGTCAGGGTTTAGGGTCAGTGTCGGTGTCGGTGTCAGGTTTGGATTTGGGGTCAAAGTTGGGGTAAAGGTCAGGTTTAGGTGTCGGAGTCGGGGTCGAGGTCAGGGTAAAGGTCAGGGTCATGGTTTAGGGTCAGGGTCACAATCAGGGTCAGGTTCAGGGTCTAGGTTCCAGGTCAGGGTCATGGATAGTGGTTAGAGACAGGGATAGGGTCAGGTCAGGGTCAGTGTTTAGGATTAGGGTGAAGGTTAGGGTTAGGGTTAGGGTTAAGGTTTAGGTTTAGGGTTAGTGTTAGGGTTTGGGTTAGGGTTTGGGGTTAGTGTTAGGGTTAGAGATTTGGGTCAGAGTTACGGTTAGTGTTAGGGTTTAGGGTTAGGGTCAGGGTCAGGGTCAGGGTTATATTTAGGGTCAGGTTCAGGGTCAGGGTCAGGGTTAGCAGAATCAGGATCAGGGTCAGTTTTAGAATAGGGTTAGGGTCAGGTTCAGAACAAGGTGAGGGTTTAGTGTCGAGAATCTGGTTCAGAATCCAGTTAGGGTCAGCTTAGGTTCAATGTCGGGTGGGTTAGGTTTAGCTTTAGGGTGAGGGTGAGGGTTAGGGTGAGGGTCAGAATTTAGGGCAGGGTGACGGTAAGGGTAAGGGTCAGAGTCAGAGTTTAGGGTGAGGGTCATGGTGAGGGTCAGAACCATGGTCAGGGATTAGGGTTCGAGTCGAAGTCAGGGTAAAAGTGAGGGTCAGGGTGAGTGTTAGGGTTAGTTTCAGGGTCGGGGTTGAGGTAGCGGTCAGGGTTTTGGGTTAGGGTCAGGGTCGGCGTCAAGTTTGAGGTGTAGGATTAGGGTCGTAGTTGGATTCGGCGTCGGGATCGGGGTCAGGGTCAGGGTTTACGGGTCAGGGTCGAGGTTGGGGCCAGGGTCAGCATCAGGGTCAATATTAGGCTCAGGGTCAGGGTCAGGGTCACGGTCTAAGGTTAGGGTCTGAGTCAGAATCAGTGTCATAGTATGGGTTGGGGTAAGGGTTATGGTAAGGGGCAGTCAGGGTTTAGTGTCAAGTTTAGCGTTAGGGTTAGGGTTAGGGTTAGGGTTAGGGCTTAGGGTTAGGCTTAGTGTTAGGGTTAGGGTTAGTGTTAGGGTTAGGGTTAGGTTTAGGGTTTTGGGTTTAGGGTTAGGGTTAGGGTTAATGTTAAGGTTAGGTTTAGGGTTAGGTTTAGCGTCAGGTTCAGGGTCAGTTTTTAAGGTCAGGGTCAGGGGCAGGGTCACAGTCCAGGTTTAGGGTCAGGGTCAGAATCAGTGTCATAGTAAAGGTTGGGGTAAGGGTTACGATCAGGGTCAGGATCACAATTAAGGGTCAAGGTTAGGGTTTGGGTTAAGTTTAGGGTTAGGGTTTAGGGTTAGGGTTTGTGTTAGGATTAGGGTTAGGTTTTGGGGTTAGAGTTAGTGTTAGGGTTAGGGTTAAGATTAGGGTTTTGTGTTTAGGGTTAGGGTTAGGGTTAGTTTTAGGGTTAGGGTTAAGGTTAGTGTTAGGTTTATGGTTAGGTTTAGGGTCAGGGTCAGAGTCCCGTTTAGGGTCAGGTTTAGAGTGAGTGTGAGGGTGACTGTTAAGGTGTGGGTGAGGTTGAGCGTCAGGGTGAGAATTAGCGTGAGATGAATGTGAGAATGAAGAAGATGGTGAGGGAGAGTGTGAACGTGAGGGTGAGGGTGATAATGAGGGTGAGCATGAGGCTGAGGGTGAGTGTGAGAGTGAGGGTGAGCGTAACGGTGAGGGTGAATGTCAGGGTGGGCGTGAGTGTCAGTGTGAGGTTGAAGGAGAAATTTAGGATGAGCATGACGTTAAGTGTGAGTGTTAGGGTGAGGGTGAGCATCAGGGTGAGATGTAGCCTGTTAGTGAGGATGAGGATGACAATGAGGGTGAGCGTGAGGGTGAGTGTGAGAGTGACGGTGAGGGTATGTGTTAGGGTGAGGGTGAGCATGAGGATGAGGGGTAGTGTGAGTTTGAGGGTAAGAATGAAGAAGAGGGTGAGCGTAAGTTTTAGGGTTATGTTTTATGGTCAAGGTTAGGTTTAGGGTTAGGTACAGGTTCAGGGTCAGGGTTATGTTTAGGGTCAGTGTCAGGGTCAGGGTCAGGGTCTAGAATTAGCTTTAGGGTCAGGGTCAGGGTGAGTGTGAGGGTGAATGTGAGGGTGAGTGTGAGGATGAGGTTTAGGGTGAGGGTGCGGGTGAGTGTGAGGGTGAGTGTGAGGGTGAGGATGAGGGTGAGGTTTAGTGTGAGGGTGGAGGTTAGTGTGAGGTTGAGGGTGAGGATCAGTTTGAGGGTTAGGATGAGTGTGAACATCAGGATGAGGGGTAGAATGAGGTTGAGCTTGAGGGTGAAGGTGAAGGTGAAGTGAGGGTGAGGGGTAGGTTGAGGGTGAGAAATAGAATTAGTGTGAAAATGATGTTGAGTGTTAGGGTAATGGTGAGGGTGAGTGTTAAAGTGAGAGTGCAGATGAACGTGAAGGTGAGGGTGAGGGTAAGAGTGAAGCTTAGGGTGAAGGTGCGCATGAGCATGAGGGGTAGGGTGAGGTTGAGTGTGAGGGTGAGAAAAGGGTGAAAGTGAGGGTGAGCGTGAGTGTGAAAGTGCGGGGGAAATTGACAGTGAAAGTGAGGTTGAGGATGAGAGTGAGGGTGAACGTTTTGGTAAGGGTGTGAGGGTGAGTGTGAGGGTGAGGGTAAGTGTGAGGATGAGGTTTAGGGTGAGGGTGTGGGTGAGTGTTATGGTGAGTGTGAGTGTGAGGGTAAGGGTGAGAGTCAGGGTGAGGTTTAGCGTGAGTGTGAAAGTGAGCACGATGTTGAGGGTGAGAATGAGTCGGAGCATGAGTGTGAGCGTGATTGTGAAAATGAGGTTGAGGGTGAGAATGAGGGTGAGCTTGAGAATGAGTTTGAGAGTGAGGGTGAGCCGAAAGGTGAGCATGAATGTGAGTATGAGTGTCTGGTTGAGCGTGAGGGTGAGGGTGTGGGTGAGAGTGTGAGACTGAGCGTGAGGGTGAGTGTGAGGGTTTGGGTGAGGGTGAGAATAAAGATGAGGCTGAGGGTGAGCGTTGGAGTGTGGGTGAGTGTGAGAATGAGGGTGAGTGTAAATGTGAGGGTGAGGTTGAGAATGAGAGTGAGGGTGAGCATGAGGGTAAGGGTTAGGATGAGTGTTAAAGTGAGGGTGAGGGTTATCGTGAGTGTGAGGGTGAGAATGAGGGTGAAGGGGATGGTTAGGTTGAGGGTTGACGTGAAGTTGAGGGATGGGGTCAGGGTGAGATTGAAGGTGAGCGTGAGTTTGAAGTTGAGTGTCAGGTTGAGTGTTAGGCTGTGGGAGAGGTTTAGGGTAAGGGTGAAGGTGAGGGTGAGGGGTTGGGTGACGTTGAGAGTGAGAGTGAGGGTGAAGTGATGGTGAGGGTTAGGGTGAGGGTGTAGAATAGGACTAGTGAGGGTGAGGGTGAGGTTAAGGGTGTGTGTTAAAGTGAGGGTGAGGATGATTGTGAGTGTGAGGGTGAGGGTGAGGGTGAGCGTGAAGTTGATGCGTAGGGAGAGGGTGAGATTGAGGGTGAGCGTAAGGGTGAGAACGAGTGTGAGGGTGAGGTTGAGGGTGAGGGTTAGGGTGAGGGTTAGGCTTAGGGTGAGTGTAAGTGTGAGGGTGGCTGTTAACGTTTCGGTAAGGGTGAGGGTGAGGGTGATGATTAGGGTGAGAGTGAGCATGAGGATGAAAGGTAGAGTGAGGTTGAGGATGAGGGTGAGGAAGAGGGTGAGTGTGAGTGTAAGGTTGAGTTTGAGGATGAAAGATAGTGTTAGCGTGAAGTTGAGGGTGAATGTGAGGGTGAGCTTGAGGGTGAGGTTGATGGTGAGTGTGAGGATGAGGTTAGTGTGAGGGTGAGGGTGAATGTGAAGCGGAGTGTAAGGGTGAGGGTTAGGGTGAGCATCAGGGTGAGAGTTAGCATGAGGGTGAGGGTGAGAATGAGGGAGACGGAGAGGAAGAGCTGAGGGTGAGGGTGAGCATGAAAATGAGGGTGAGAATTAGGTGGGCATGAGGGTGAGAGTGAGTGAGAACGTGAGGGTGAGCATGTGGGTGAGTGAAAATGAGGGTGAGGGTGAATGTGAGCATGAGTGTTGACTGAGTATGAGGGTGGAATATGGGTGTTAGGGTGAGAGTTAGCGTGATGGTGCGGGTGAGAATGAGGGAGAAAATGAGGGTGAGCGTGAGGGTGAATATGAACATGAGGGTGAGTTTGAGAATGAGGGTTAGTGTGAATGTGAGGATGAGGATGAGCTTGAGGTTCAGGGTCAGTGTCAAGATATGCATGAGGGTGAGGTTCAGGGACAGTGTAAGGGTCAGGGTTTAGGGTCAGGGTCAGGGTAAGGGTGAGGGTCAGGGTGAGGATTTAGGGTAATTGTGAGTGTGAGGGTGTGGGTGAGGATCAGGATTTAGGGTCAGGTGAGGGTGAGGGTCAGGGTCTGAGTCAGGGTTTAGGGTGAGTTTCAGGTTGAGTGTCAGGGTCAGGGTTGGGGTTGGGGTCCAGGTCGGTGTCAAGTCTTAGGTTTAGGGTCAGGGCTGTTGTCGGGATCAGCGTTAGAAGGGTCAGGGTCAGAATAGGGTTAGGGTTAGGGTCATACCAGGGTGAGGGTTAGGGTCGTGGTTCTGCGTCATAATCCAAGAAGGGTCAGAGTAGGGTCAATGTGGGGTCAGGGTTAGGTTTAGATTTAGGGTGAGGATGAGGGTGTGGGTTAGGGTCAGCGTAAGGGCCAGCATTTTAGGTCAGGGTCAGAGTGAGGGTGAGTGTCAGGGTCTGCGTTTAGGGTGAGGGTGAGGGTGAGGGTCAGGATTTAGGATCAGGGTGAGGGTGAGGGTTAGAGTCAAATTCAGGGTTTAGGAAGAGGATCAGGGTGAGTGTCAGGGTGAGGGTCAGGGTTTAGGGTTAGGGTCAATGTCCGGGTCGGTTTTGATGTCGGGGTCAGAGTTTAGGGTTAGGGTCAGGTTCAGGGTCTGTGTCATGATAGGGGCTTATGCTTAGGTTTGGGGATGGATTGCCTGTCGGGTCGGGGTCAGGGTCAGGGTTTAGGGGTTGGGGTCGAGGACATTGTCAGGGTGAGGGTCAGGGTCAGGTTTTAGGGTCAGGTTCAAAGTCTAGGGTTAGGGTCAGGGTCATTGTCATGGTCAGGGTAGGGGTTGGGTCAGGGTTAGGGTCAGGGTAAGGGTCAGTGTTGAGGGTTAGGGTAAATGTTAAAGTTAGGGTTAGGGTTAGGGTTTAGGTTTAGGGTTAGTGTTATGATTATATTTAGGGTTTGGGTTTAGGGTTAGTGTTCAGGTTAGGTTAGAATTTTGGTTTAGGGTTAGGGTTGTTTTTAGCTTTAGGGTTTAGGGTTAAGGTTAGGGTTAGGGTTAGGGTTAGGTTCAGCGTCAGGGTCAGGGTCAATGTTAGGGTCAGGGTCAGGTTCAGGGACGAGGTCAGTGTTAGGGTCACGGTTAAGGTCAGGGTCAGGGTCAGTGTCAGTGTCAGGGTCAGGGTGAGTGTGAGGATGAGTGTGAACGTGAGGGCGAGGTTGAACAACAGGGTGAGAGTTAGCGTGAGAGTGAATGTGAAAATGAGGGAGACGGTGAAGGTGAGGTTGAATTCGAGGGTGACGGTGAGAATGAGGGTTTAGTGTGAGTGTGAGTTTGAGGTTGAGGGAGAAAGTGAGAGTGAGCGTGAGTTTGAGTGTGAGTGTGAGAATGAAGGTGAGCATCAGGGTGAGAGGTTGCGTAAGTGTGAGGATGAGGATGTGAATGAGAGTGAGCGTGAGGGTGAATGTGAGTGTGAGGGTGAGCGTGAGTGTGAGTGTGAGTGTGATGATGAGCATTAGGATGAGGGGTAAGGTGAGTGTGAGGGTGAGAGTGAGAAAGAGGGTGAGCTTGAGTGTGAACCTGAGGGTGAGTGTGCGGGTGAGGGTAAGGGTAAGCATCAGTTTGAGAGTTAGCGTGAGTTTGAGGGAGAGAATGAGGAAGACGGTGAGTGTGAGAGTGATGGTGTGGGTGAGCATAAGGGTGAGCGTGAGAATGAGGGATGAGGGTGAGCATGAATGTGAGGCTGATGGTGAGCGTGAAGATTAGGGTAACGGTGTGGATAAGGGTTAGAATGAGGATGTGTATGAGGATGAGGGGTAGAGTGAGGTTGACGGTGAGGGTGAGGAAGAGGGTGAGAGTGAGTTTGACTGTGAGTGTGAACGTGAGAATGAGAGTGAGAGTGTGTGTGATGTTGAGGATGTGAGTGAGGGTGAGCGTGAGGTTGAGGTTGAGTGTGAGTGTGAGTTTGAGGGTGAATATGAGGGTGAGGTTGAGGGTGAACGTAAAGGTGACAGTTAGCATGCGTGTGAGAATAAGGGAGATGTTGAGTGTGAGCATGAGTGAGAGGGTGAGCATGAAAGTGAGGGTGAGAATGAGCATGAGCACGAGGGTTAGAGTGAGAATGAGAGTGAGGGTCAGCGTAACGGTGAGGTTGAGTGTCAGGATTAGCGTGAGAGTGAGTGTGAGTGTGCGGGTGAGCAGGAATGTGAGGCTGATGGTGAGGGTTAGGGTTAGGGTGATGGTAAGGTTAAGGGTTAGAATGAGGGTGAGTATGAGAATGAAGTGTAGGGTGAGAAAGAGGGTGAGCGTGAGGCTGAGCGTGAGTGTGAATGTGAGCCTTTAGGTTGAGAGTGAGTGTGAGGTTGAGGATGAGAGTGAGGGTGATCATGAGGGTGAGGTTGATTGTGAGTGTTAGTTTGAGGGTGAGTGTGAGGGTGAGCGTGAGTGGGATTGTGAGGGTGAGCATGAGTGTGATGGTGAGGGTGAGGGTGAGAGGCTGGGTGAGATTTAGCATTATGGTGAGTGTGAAAAAGAGTGAGACGGGGAGTGTGAGTGTGAGGGAGGGTAGCATGAGGGTGCGTGTGAGGGTGATTGTGAGTGTGAATGTGAGTGTGAGGGTGAGAGTGAAAGTGTGGGTGATGCTGAGGGTAAGGGTTATGGTTAGCGTGATCATGAGGATGAGGGTAGTGTAAGGTTGAGGGTGAGGGTGAGGAAGGAGATGAGCATGAAGGTAAGCGTGATTTTTGAATGTGATGGTGAAGGTGATAGTGAGGGTGAGGTTTAGGATGAGAATGAGTATGAGTGTAATAGTGAGTGTAATTTTGAGAGTGACATGAGGGTGAGCTTCAGGATGAGAGTTAGCATGAGGGTGAGGGAGAAAATGAGGGCGACAGTGAGGGTGAGCATGAGGGCGAGGGTTAGCATGAGCGTGAGGGAGGGTGAGAATGAGGATGAGTGTGAGTGTGAGCGTGAATGTAAATGTGAGGTTGTGGGTGAGAATTAGGGTGAGCGTGAGCGTGAGGGTTATGGTGAGTGTGATAGTGAGTGTGCGTGTTAGGGTGAGGGTGTCAGGGTGAGCGTGAGGGTTAGTGTGAGTGTGAGGGTGATCATGAGTGTGAGGGTGTGTATGATGGTGAGGATGAGAGTGAGCGTCAGGGTGAGAGTTAGCGTGAGGGTGAGGGTGAGAATAAAAGAGACGGTGAGTGTGAGGTTGAGGGTAGGAGTGTGGATGAGTGTGAGGGTCAGGGTGAGAGTCAGGGTGAGCATACGTGTGAGGCTGAGGGTGAGGGTCAGTATAAGGGTCGAGGTTTAGGGTCAGGTTCAGTGTGAGGGTGAGCGTCAGGGTCAGGGTTTATGGTGATTGTGAGGGTGAGGGTGAGGGTGAGGATCAGGATTTAGGGTCAGTGTGAGGGTCAGTGTCAGGGTCAGAGTCAGGGTTGAGGGTGAGGGTCAGGGTGAGGTTCAAGGTCAGTGTCAAGGTTTAGGGTTAGGGTTGGGGTCAGGGCCAATGTCAGTGTCAAGGTTTAGGTTTTGGGTCAGTGTCAATGTTGGGGTCAGGGTTAGAAGGGTCAGGGTCAGGGTCAGGTTCAGAATAGGTTTAGGGTCAGGGTCCGACTAGAGTGAGGGTTTAGGTTCGAAGTTCTGGGTCAGAATCCAAGTAGGGTCAGAGTAGGGTCAATGTCGGTCAGGGTTAGGTTTAGCTTTAGGGTTAGGGTGAGGGTGAGGGTCAGCGTCATGGTAAGTGTCAGCGTTTAGTGTCATGGTGAGAGTAGGGTGAGGGAGAGGATCAGGGTTTAGGGTGAGGTTGAGCCTGAGGGTGAATATGAGGGTCAGGATTTAGGGTCAGAGTGAGGGTGAGGGTCAGGGTCACATTCAGTGTTTAGGGTGAGTGTCAGGGTGAGGGTCAGAGCCATGGTCAGGGTTTAGGGATAAGGTAAGTGTCGGGGTCAGGGTCGGGGTTTTCTGGTTTTGGGTTAGGGTCGGTGTGAATTCCAGGTCGGTGTCGGGGCAAGGGTCAGGGTTTTGGGTCAGGATCAGGGTCAGGTTCAGGATAGGCATTAGGGTCAGGGATAGGATCAAGGTCATGGTCAGTGTTCAGGGTTAGGGTCAAGGTTAGGGTTAGTGTTAGGGTTAGGGTTTTGAATTAGGGTTATTGTAAGAGTTAGGTTTAGGGTTTGTGGTTAGAGTTAGTGTTAGGGTTAGGGTTTGGGTTAGGGTAAGGTTTAGGGTTAGGGTTTAGGGTTTGGGTTAGGAATAGGGTTAGGGTCAGTGTCAGGAACAGGGTTAGAGTAAGGGTCCAGGTTAGGGTCAGGGTCAGGTTCAGATTCAGGGTAAGTGTTAGGGTCAGTTTTAGAGTGACTGTGAACGTGAGTGTGATGGTGAAGGCGAGGATGATTGGCAGGGTGATAGTTAGCATGAGAGTGAGTGTGAGCATGAGGGTGAGGATAAGAATGAGGGTCAGCGTGAGGGTGAGGGTAAGGGTGAGGGTGAGCGTAGGGTGAGCATAAGGTTAAGGGTGAGTGTAGGGTGTATGTGAGTGTGAGTATGAGTGTGAGGGTGAGGGTGAAAGTGACGGTGAGTGTGACGGTGAGTGTGAGTTGAGTGTGAGGGTGAGCATCAGCGTGAGAGTTAGCGTGAGGATGAGGTTGATGATGAGAATTAGGGTTAGCCTGACAGAGAGTGTGAGTGTGAGTGTGAGCATGAGTGTGAGGGTGAGTGTGAGGATGAGTTTGAGGGTGAGGCTGAGTGTGAGGGTTAGTGTGATGGTGAGGGTGAGGGTGAGCGTCAGGCTGAGAGTTAGCGTGAGGCTGAGGGTGAAAATAAGGGAGACGATGAGTGTGAGCATGAGGGTGGGGCTAGGGTGATGGTGAGCATCACGATGATAGCGTGAAGTGGAGGGAAAGAATGAGAGAGACGGTGAGGGTGAGGGTGAGCGTGAGGGTGAGCATCAGTATAAGAGTTAATGTGAGTGTGAGGGTGAGAATGCGAGAGATGGTGAGAGTGAGCGTGAGTTTGAGGATGAGCATGAGGATGAGCGTGAGAAGGAGTGTGAGCATGAATGTGAGGGTGATTGTGATCGAGTGTATTAGGGTGATGGTGAGGGTAAGTTTTAGGGTGAGGGTGAACATGAGGATGAGTTGTAGTGTGAGGTTGAGGGTGAGGGTCAGGGTCAGGGTGAGAGTCCGGGTTTAGGGTGAGAGTCAGGGTGATTGTAAGAATCAGTGTCAGAGTTTAGAGTTAAGGTCAAGGTCGAGATCAAAATCAGCGTCAAGGTTTCAGGTTAGAATCAGGGTCGGTGTTGAACTAAATGTCGGAGTCAGTGTTTAGGGTAAGGATCAGGGTCGGATCGGGGTCGAAGTCGGGGTTTAGGGTTAGGATCGGAGCTGGATTCGGGGTGAGGATCGGGGTCAGGGTCAATGTTTAGGTGTCGGGGTCAAGGTTGGTGTCAGTGTTGGGTCAGGGTCAGTTTTTAGGGTCAGGTCAGGGTCAGGGTCAGGGACTAGGGTTAGGTTTATGGTCAGGGTCAGGGTAAGGGTAGGAGTGGCGTTAGGGTTAGGATCAGGGTCAGTGTCAGGATTTAGGGTTAGGGTCAATTAAGGGTTAGGGTTAGAATTAGGGTTTAGGGTAGAAGGTACTTTTAGGGTTACGGGTAAGGGTTACGTTTAGCATTAGGTTTAGTGTTTAAGGTTAAAGTTAGTGTTAGGGTTAGGGTTAGTGTCAGGGGCAGGGGCAGAGTCAGGGTTAATGTCAGGGACAGAGTCAGTGTTAGTGTCAGGGTTTGGGTAAGGTTCAAGTTCAAGGTCAGGTTTAAAGTCAGGGATAGGGTCAGGGTTAGGGTGATTGTGAGGGTGAATGTAAATATAAGGGCGAGGTTGAAAGACAGGGTGAGAGTTTGCGTGAGAGTGAGTGTGAGAATGAGGGAGACGGTGAGGTTGAGGGTGAACGTGAGAATGAGGTGAGAATGAGGGTTTAGCGTGAGTGTGAATGTGAGGGTGAGGAAGAATGTGAGCGTGAGGGTAACTGTGAGAGTGAACCTAAGGTTGAGTGTGAAAATGAGGGTGAGGTTTAGGAAGAAAGTGAGTGTGAGTGTGAGGTTTAGGGTGAGTTTGAGGATGAAGTTGAAGGGGAGGGTGAGGGTGAGTGTGATGGTGAGTGTGAGTGTGAGAGTGAGGGTGAACATCAGGGTTAAAGTTAGCGTGAGGATGAGGGTGAGAATGAGGCAGATGGTGAGGGTGAGGGTGAGGGTGAGGGTGTGCATGAGGGTGAAGGTGAGAATGAGGGTGAGCGTGAATGTGAGGCTGAAGTTAAGCGTGAGGGTGAGGGTGACGGTGAGGGTAAAAGTTAGAATGAGGTTGAGTATGAAGATGAGGGGTAGGGCGAGGTTGAGGTTGAGGGTTAGGAATAGGGTGAGCGTGAGGGTGAGCGTGAGAGTGAGGGTGATTGTGAGGATGAGGTTGAGGGTGAGGCTGAGTGTGAGGTTTAGTGTGATGGTGAGAGTGAGGGTGAGCGTCAGGGTGAGAGTTAGCGTGAGGCTGAGGGTGAAAATGAGAGATGACGAGTGTGAGCATGAGGGTGGTGCTAGGGTGATGTTGAGCGTCATGATGATAGCGTGAAGTGGAGGGAAGGAATGAGAGAGATGGTGAGGGTGAGGGTGAGCGTGAGGGTGAGCATCAGGATGAGAGTTAATGTGAGTGTGAGGGTGAGAATGAGGGAGATGGTTAGGGTGAGCATGAGGTTGAGGATGAGCATGAGGATGAGCGTGAGAAGGAGTGTGAGCATGAATGTGAGGGTGATTGTGAGGGTAAGTGTTAGGGTGAGGGTGAGCATGTGAATGAGTGGTAGTGTAAGGTTGAGGGTGAGGGTGAGGGTCAGGGTCAGAGTCAGGGTTTAGGGTGAGAGTCAGGGTGAGTGTCAGGGTCAGTGTCAGAGTTTAGAGTTGAGGTCAAGGTTGGGATCAAAGTCAGGGTCAAGATTTTGGGTTAGAATCACGGTCGGTGTCGAATTAAAAGTCGGGGTCAGTGTTTAGGGTAAGAGTCAGGGTCGTGAGGGGGTCAATGTTGGGGTTTAGGGTTAGGGTCGGGGCTGGATTCGGGGTCGAGTTCGGGGTCAGGGTCAATGTTTAGGTGTTGGGGTCGAGGACGGTGTCAGTGTCAGGGTCAGTTTTTAGGGTCAGGTCAGGGTCAGGGTCAGGGACTAGGGTTAGGTTTAGTGTCTGGGTCAGGATCAGGGTAGGGGTTGGTGTCAGGGTTAGGATCAGGGTCAGTGTCAGGATTTAGGGTTAGGGCCAATTAAGGGTTAGGGTTAGAATTAGGGTTTAGGGTTAGAGGTAGTGTTAGGGTTAGAGTTAGGGTTTCTGGTTAGGGTTACTTTTAGCGTTAGGTTTAGGGTTTAGGGTTAAAGTTAGTGTTAGGGTTAGGGTTAGTGTCAGGGCAGGGTCAGAGTTAGGGTTAATGTCAGGTTCAATGTCAGGGACAGAGTCAGGATTAGTGTCAGGTTTTGGGTAAGGTTCAAGTTCAAGGTCAAGTTTAAAGTCAGGGATAGGGTCAGGGTTAGGGTGAGTGTGAGGGTGAATGTGAATATGAGGGTGAGGTTGAACGACAGGGTGAGTTTGCGTGAGATTGAGTGTGAGAATGAGGAAGGCGGTGAGGTTGAGGGTGAACGTGAGAATGAGGTGAGAATGAGGGTTTAGCGTGAGTGTGAGTGTGATGGTGAGGAAGAGGGTGAGCGTGAGGGTGACTGTGAGAGTGAACCTAGGGTTGAGTGTGAGAGTGAGGGTGAGGTTTAGGAAAAAAGTGAGTGTGAGTGTGAGGGTTAGGGTGAGTTTGAGGATGAGGTTGAGGGGGAGATGAGGGTGAGCGTGAGGGTGAGCTTGAATGTGAATGTGAGGGTGATTTTGAGAGAGACTGTGAGATTGAGGATTAGAGTGATTATGAGCGTGAGGGTGAGGTTGAGTGTGAGTGTGAGTTTGAGGGTGAGTGTGAGGATGAGGGTTAGGGTTATCGTCATGATGAGAGTTAGAGTGAGGGTGAGAATGAGGGAGACAATGAGTGTGAGCATGAGAGTGATGCTAGGGTGATGGTGAGCATCACAGTGTTAGTTAGCGTGAGGGTGAGGGGAAGAATGAGGTAGACGGTGAGGGTGAGGGTGAACGTGAGGGTGAGTGTGAGGGTGAGGGTGAGGTTGAGCATTAGGGTGAGAGCTAATATGAGTGTGAGGGTGAGAATGAAAGATATGGTGAGGGTGAGCATGAGGTTGAGGATGAGCATGAGGATGAGGGTGATAATGAGGGTGAGCATGAATGTGAGGGTGAAGGTGAGCGTTAGGGTGAGGGTGACGGTGAAGGTAAGGGTTAAGGTGAGGGTGAGCATGAGGATGAGGGGTAGGGTGAGGTTGATGGTGAGGGTGAGGAAGAGGGTTTGTGTGAGTTTTAGGGTTGGTTTTTATGGTCAAGGTTTGGTTTAGGGTTAGGGTCTGGGTCAGGGTCAGGGTCAGGGTCATGGTTAATAGGGTCAGGATCAGGGTTAGGTTTAGAATAGGGATAGGGTAAGGGTCAGACGTGGGTGGGGGTTTAGTGTTGAGGATCTGAGTCAGAATTCACGTAGGGTCAGAGTAGGGTCAATTTCGTGTCAGGGTTAGTTTTAGCTTTAGGGTGAGGGTGAGGGTGAGGAAGAGGGTGAGCTTGAGTTTTAGGGTTAGGTTTTATGGTCAAGGTTAGATTGAGGTTTAGGTTCCGGGTCAGGGTCAGGTTTAGGGTTAGGGTCAGGTTAAGGGTCAGGGTTTAGGATAAGGGTCAGGGAGAGTGTGAGAGTCAGGGTCAGGGTTTAGTGTGAGGGTGAGGGTGAGGGTGATGGTTAGGATTTAGGGTCAGGGTGAGGGTAAGGGTCAGGGTCAGATTCAGAATTTAGGGGTAGTGTCAGAGTGATTGTCAGGATTTGAGTCAGGGTTTAGGGTTAGATGAGGATCCGAGTTTAGCGTTAGTGTCAGCGTCGGGGTCGTGTAGAGGTCGGGGTCAGTGTTTGGGGTTAAGGTCAGGGTCGCGGTCAAGGTCGAAGTCACGGTTTAGGATTAGGGTCTGGGTTGGATTCGAGGTCGAGTTCGGGGTCAGGGTCTGAGTTTAGGGAACAGGGTCGAGGTCGTGGTCAGGGTTAGGGTCAGGGTCAGGGTAAGGGTCAGGGTCTAGGGTTAGAAACAGGGTCAGGGTCAAGGTCAGTGTAATGTTTTTGGTCAGGGTTAGGGTCAGGGTCAGGGTCAGGGTTTATGGTTAGGGTCAAGGTTAGGGATAAGTTTAGGGTTAGGTTAGTGCTAGTGTTAGGGTTAGGGTTTGGGGTTAGTGTTAGTGTTAGAATTAGGGTTAGGGTTATGGTTTTGGTTTAGGGTTAGTGTTAGTGTTAGGTTTCATGTTTAGGTTTAAGGTTAGGGTTAGGGTTAGGGTTGTTTTCAGGGTCAGTGTCAGGGTGAAAGTTAGGGGCAGGGTCAGGGGCAGGGTCAGGGGCAGGGGCAAAAACAGGGTCAGTGTTAGTGTCAGGGTTAAGTCAAGGTCAGGGTCAATTTTAGGGTCATTGTCAGGTTTAGGGTCAGGGTTAGGGTAAGTGTGAGGGTGAATGTGAAAGTGAGGGTGAGGTTGAGCATCAGGGTGAGAGTTAGCGTGACAGGGAGTGTGAGAATGAGAAAGTCCATGAGGGAGAGGATGTACGTGAGGGTGAGGTTGAGAATAAGGGTGAGCATGAGGGTGAGTGTGAGCGAGAGCGTGAGGGTGAGCATCAAAGAGGGAGGTAGCATGAGGGTGAGGTTGAGGTTGAAAATGAGGGTGAGCATGAGGGTGAGTGTGAGTGTGAGGGTGAGCGTGAGTGTGAGGGTGAGCGTGAGTGTGAGGGTGTGTGTGAGGATGAGGTGGAGGATGAGCGTGAGTGTCAGGGTGAGCATGATTGTGAGGGTGAGGGTGAGCGTGATGGTGAGGGTGACGCTTAGGGGAAGTGTTATTGTGAAGGTGAGCATGAGGATGAGGTCTAGTGTGTGTGTGAGAGTGAGATTAAGGAAGAGAGTGAGGTTGAGGGTGAGTGTGAGTGTGAGGATGATGTTGAGGTTGAGGGTGAAAATGAGTGTAATGGTGAGGTTTAGTGTGAGGGTGAGTATGTGCGCCAGGGATAAAGTTAGCGTGAGGGTGAGGGTGAGAATGCAGGAAATGGGGAGGGTGATCGTGAGAGTGAGGTTGACCATAAGGGTGAGGATGAGAATGAAGGTGAGCGTGAGGGTGACCATGAGTGTGAATGTGAGGGTGAGGGTGAGAATAAGGGTGAGCCTGAGGGTGAGGGAGAGGGTGAGAATGAGGGTGAGAGTGAGGGTGAGGGTAAGGGTGAGGGTGAGAGTGAGGGTGAGAGTCAGGGTCAGGATAAGGTCAGGGTTTAGGGTTTGGGTGAGGGTGAGGGTCAGGGTCAGGGTTTAGGGTGAGGGTGAGGTTCAGGGTGAAAGTGAGGATCAGGATTTAGTATCAGGGTGAGGGTGAGGGTCATGGTCAAAGTCACAGTTTAGGGTGAGAGTCACGGTGAGGGTCAGGGTCAGAATTTAGGGCTGCGGTCGAGATCGAGTTCAAGTTCAGGGTCAAGCTTTATGGTTAGGGTCATGGTCAGTGTCGGTGTAAGGGTCAGGGTCAGGGTTTAGGGTTATGGTTAGGGTCAGGTAGGGGTTGTGGTCGGGGTTTAAGATTAGGGCCGGATTTGTATTCGGTGTCATGGTCGAAGTCATGGTAAGGCTTTAGAAGTCGTGGTCGGGCTCAAGGACAGTGTTTAGGGTCAGAGTCCGGGTCAGGTTTTGGTTCATGGTCGAGGGTTAAAGTCAGGGTCAGGGTCAGGATAGGGTTAGGGTAAGGGTTAGGGTCAGGGTCAGGGTAAGTGTTTAGGGTATGGTCAAGGTTATAGTTAGGGTCAGGGTAGTTTTAGGGTTTAGGGTTAGGGTCAGTCTTAGGGTTAGTGTTAGGGTTAGGGGTTAGGGTTTGTGTTAGCATTAGACTTTTGAGTTAGGGTTAGGGTTAATGTTAAGGTTTAGGTTTAGGGTTAGGGTTGGGGACAGGGTCAGGGTCAGGGTCAGGGTTAGGGTCAGTGTCAGGGTCCTGGTCTGGGTCAGTGTCAGGGTTAGGGTAAGATGAGAGTTAGTGTGTGTGTGAGGGTGAAAATGAGAATGAGGCTGAGAGTGAGTGTGAGGTTGAGGATGAGAGTGAGGGTGAGGTTTAGTTTGAGTGTGAGCTTGAGGGTGAGTGTGATGTTGATGGTGATGGTGAGCGTCAGGGTGAGTATTAGCATGAGTGTAAAGGTGAGAATGAGGGAGATGGTGAGGTTGAGCGTGAGGGTAATGGTGAGCATCAGGGTGAGAATTAGCGTGAGGTTCAGAATGAGGGAGACGGTGAGTGTGAACAAGAGGGTAAGAGTGAGCTTGAGGGTGAGGGTGAGAATGACGGTGAGCATGAGGTGAGCATGAGTTTGAACGTGAGGGTGAGGGTGAGAATTAGGGTGAGCGTGAGGATGAGGGTGAGGGTGAGAATGAGGTTGAGCGTAAGAAAGAGGGTGAGTGTCAGGGAGAGCGTGAGCGTGAGAGTGAGGGTGAGGGTGAAAGTTAAACTGAGCATGAGGGTGAGTGTGAGTGTGAGGCTGAGGGTGAGCTTTAGGGTGAGAATTAGCAAGAGGGTGAGGTTGAGGATGATAATGAGGGAGAGCGTGAATGTGAGAGTGAGTGTGAGCATGAAGTTGAGTGTGATTTTGAGTGTGAGTGTGATGGTGAGGGTGAGGATGAGCGTCAGGATGATAGTGTGAGGATGAGGGTGAAAATGAGATAGATGTTGAGTGTGATCGTGAGGGTGAGGGTGAGCATGAGGGTGATCATGAGGGTGATCGTGAGTGTAAATGTGAGTGTGAGGGTGAGCGTGAGGATGAGGGTGACAGTGAGGGTAAGGGTTATGGTGAGGGTGAGCATGAGGATAAGAAGTAGGGTGAGGTTGAGTGTGAGGGTAAGGAAGAGGGTGAGTGTGAGGGTGAGCGTGATTGTGAACGTGAGGGTGAGTGTCAGAATAAGAGTTGGCATGAGTGTGTTTTTGAAAATGAGGACAACGGTGAGGGTGAGTATGAGGGTGAGTGTGAGCATGAGGGTGAAAGTGAGAATGAGGGTGAGCGTGAGGGTGAGCATGAGTATGAACATAACGGTATGGGGGAGAATGAGGGTGAGCGTGAGGTAGAGAAGTTTAGGGTATGCGTAAGGGTGAGTGTGAGTGTGAGGGTGAGCATCAGGATGAGATTTAGCGTGAGGGTGTGGTTGATGATGAGAATGAGGGAGAGCATGAAGGTGAGTGTGAGTGGGAAGGTGAGCGTGAGTGTGAGGGTGAGGGTGAGAATGAGTTTGAGGGTGAGGGTGAGTGTGATGGTGAAAATGAGGGTTAGCTTCAGGGTGTGAATTAGCATGAGGTTGAGGGTGAGAATGAGAAAGACGGTGAGGGTGAGGGTGAGGTTAGAGTGAGGATGAGCGTGAGGGTCAGGGTGAGTATCAGGGTGAGTGTGAGTGTGATTGTGAGGGTGAGGGTGAAAGTGAGTGTGAGCGTGAGGATGAGTGTGAGGGTGAGGCTGAGATTGAGCATCAGGGTCTGAGTTAGTATGAGTGTGAGTGTGAGAATGAGGAAGAAGGTGAGGGTGAGCGTGATGTTGAGTATGAACATGAGAATGACCGTGAGAATGAGGGTGCTCATGAATGTGAGGGTGAGGGTGAGCATGAGGGTTAGGGTGACGGTGAGGGTAAGGGTTAAGTTGAG
Source organism: Cynopterus brachyotis (assembly GCA_009793145.1). Taxonomy (NCBI): domain Eukaryota; kingdom Metazoa; phylum Chordata; class Mammalia; order Chiroptera; family Pteropodidae; genus Cynopterus; species Cynopterus brachyotis. The sequence continues at coordinate 116,340 of SSHV01003122.1, forward strand.
GGTGAACATGAGGATGAGGTGTAGAGTGAGTTCGATGGTGAGGGATAGAAGAAGGTGAGCGTGAGTTAGGGTTAGTTTTAGGGTCAAGGTTAGGTTTAAGGTTAGGTTCAGGGTCAGAGTAAGGGTTAGGGTTGGGGTCAGGGTCAGGGTCAGGGTCTGGGACACGGTAGCAGAGTGTCGGTCAAGGTCTGTTTTAGAATAGGATTAGGGTCAGGGGTAGTACAGGGTGAGGGTTTAAATTCAAGGGTCTGGTTCAGAATTCAGGTAGGGTCAGAGTCGGGTCTTGTCGGGTCAGGGTTAGGTTTAGCTTTAGGGTGATGGTGAGGGTGAGGGTCAGGGTAAGAGTCAGGGTTTAGGGTCAGGGTCAGGGTGAGGGTGAGGTTCAAGTTCAGGATTTAGAGTGAGTGTAAAAGTTAGGGTAATGGTGAGGATCAGAATTTAGCAACAGGGTGATGGTGAGGGTCAGGGTCAGAGATAGGTTTTAGGGTGAGAGTCACAGCGAGGGTCAGGGGAGCGTCCGGGTTTAGGGTTAGTTTCAGGGATGAATACGGGGTCGGGGTCAGGGCCTTAGTCAGAGTTTAGGAATCAGGTCAAGGTCAGGGTCAGGATCAGTGTCAGAGTCAGGGTTTAAGGTCAGGGTCAGGGTAGGGTCAGATCCAGGGTCTAACGTTAGGGTCAGGTTCAGGGTCAGGGCCAGTGTAGGCGTTAGGGTCAGGGTCAGAATCAGTATTGAGGGTTAGGGTCAAAGATAGGGTTAGGGTTAGGGTTTAGGGTTAGGGTTAGTGTAAGGTTTAGGTTTTGGGGTTAGGGTTAGTGTGAGTGTTAGGGTTTTGCGTTAGATTTAGGGTTAGGGTTAAGGTCAGGCTCAGGGTTTGTTTTAGGGACCGGGTCAGGGTTAGGGTCAGGTTTAGGGTGAGTGTGAGTGTGAGTGTGAAGTTTAGGGTGAGGGTGAGCGTCAGGGTGAGAGTTTGCGTGAGATTGAGTGGGAGTATAAGAGAGTCGGTGAGGGTGAGTGTGAGCATGAGGGTGAGGGTGAGAATGAGAGTGAGCATGAGGGTGAGAATGAGGTTGAGAGTGAGAGTGAGTGTGAAGGTGAGTGTGAGAGTAAGGGTGATGGTGAGCGTCAGGGTGAGAGTTACCATGAGGTTGATGGTGAGAATGAAAGAGACGGTGAGGGTGAGTGTGAGAATGAGTGTGAGGGTGAGTTTGAGGGTGAGCATCAGGGTGAGAATTAATGTGAGTGTGAGGGTGAGAGAGATAGATGGTGAGGGTGAGCATGAATTTGGGGATGAGCATGAGGATGAGGTTGAGAATGAGGGTGAGAATGAATGTGAGAGTGAGCGTGAGCGTGAGGGTGAGTGCAAGGGTTAGGGTGAGGTTGAGCATGAAGGGGTAGGGTGAGGTAGAGGTTGAGGGTGAAGAAGAGGGTGAGCCTGAGGTTTAGGGTTAGGTTTTATTGTCAAGGTTAGGTTTAGGGTTAGGTTCAGGGTCAGGGACAGGGTTATGGTTTGGTTCAGTGTCAGGTTCAGGGTCAGGGTTAGAAGGGTCAGGGTCAGGGTCAGGTTTACAATATTTATATTGTCAGGGTCAGACCAGGGTGAGGGTTTAGGTTCGAGGTCTGGGTCAGAATCCATGAAGTTTCAGAGTAGGTTCAATGTCGGGTCATGGTTAGGCTTAGCTTTAGGGTGAGGATGAGGGTGAGAATCTGGATCAGGGTAAGGTCAGGGTTTAGGATCAGGGTCAGAGTGTGCCTGAGTGTCAGCGTCAGGGTTTAGGGTGAGGGTGAGGGTGTGGGTCAGGATTTAGGTTCAGGGTGTTGGTGAGGGAAAGGGTCACAGTTAGGATTTAGGGTTAGGGTCTGGGTGAGGGTCAGAGCCATGGTCAGGGTTTAGGGTTAGAGTCGGTGTCGGGGACAAAGTCAGGGTCAAGGTTTAGGATTAAGGTCAGAGTTCGGGTTGGGTTCGATATCGGGGTCAGTGTTTAGGGTTAGGGTTAGATTCGAGGTCGGTGTAAGGGTTGGGGTTTAGGGTTAGGGTCGGCGTTTGATTTGGGGTCGGGGTCGGTGTCAATACTGGGTTAAGGGGTCGGGTTCAGGGTCGGGGTCATTGTCAGGGTTTGGGTCAGGGTTTAGGGTCAGGATCAGGGTAAGGGTCTTGTGCACAGTCTAGGGATAGAGTCAGAGTCAGGGTCACAGGAGGCTTTAGGGTCAGGGTCAGGGTCAGAATCAGTGTTTAAGGTTAGGGTCAAAGATAGGGTTAGGGTTAGGTTTAGGGTTAGGGTTAGTGTTATGATTAGGTTTTTGGGTTAGGGTTAGTGTTAGGGTTAGGGTTTGGGGTTAGGGTTAGTGTTAGAGTTTATGGTTATGGTTAGGGTCTGGGTTAGGGTCAGGGTCAGGGTTAAGTACAGGGTCAGGGTCAGGGTCAAGGTTAGAGTCAGGTTTAGGTTTAGTGTGAGGGTGAGTGTGAAGTTGAGAATGAAGGTGAGCGTCAGGGTGATTGTAAGCGTGAGAGTGATTGTGAGAATGAGGGAGAATGTGAGGATGTGTGTGAGCATTAAGGTGAGGGTTTTAATGAGGATGACCATGAGTTTGAGGGTCAGGGTGAGGGAAAAGGCGAGAGTAGGGTCAGCGTGAGTGTGATTGTGAGAGTGAGGGTCAAAGTGAGGGTGAGCATAAGGGTGAGTTTGAGTTAAGTGTGACGGTGAACATCAGGGTGAGAGTTAGCGTGAGGGTGAGGTTGATGATGAGAATTAGGTTGAGTGAGACGGTGAGTGTGAGTGTGAGGGTGAGGTTGAGTGTGAGGGCGAGTGTGGGCATGAGGGTGAGAATGAGGGTGAGTGTGAGGGTGAGTGTGATGGTGAGGCTGAGGGTGTGATTCAGGGTGAGTGTTAGCATGAGGTTGAGGTTGACAATGTGGGAGTCGGTGAGTGTGAACATGAGGGTGAGTGTGAGGGTGATGGTGAGCATCACGGTGAGAGATAGCGTGATGGTGAGGGTGAGAATGAGGATTACAGTGAGGGTGAGAGTGAGTGTGAGTGTGAGTGTGAATATGCGTGAGGGTGAGTGTGAGGATGAGGTTAAGGGTGAGTGTGAATGTGAGTGTGAGTGTAATGTTGACGGTGAGGGTGAGTGCCAGGGTGAGAGTTTGAGTGAGGGTGAGTATGAGAATGAGGGAGATGGTCAGTAAGACCTGAGGGTGAGGTGGAGCATGAAAATGAGGGTGTGAATTAGGGTAAGCGTGAGGGTGAGCATGAATATGAATGTGAGGATGAGGATGAGCATGAGAATGAAAGTGAAGGTAATCGTGAGTGTGAATGTGAGTGTGAGGGTGAGCGTGAGGGTGAGGGTGATAGTGAGGGTAAGGATTAGGGTGAAGGTGAGCATGAGGATGAGGGGTAGTGTCAGGTTGAGGGTGAGGGTGAGATAGAGTGTGAGCGTGAGAGTGACAGTGATTGTGAACATGAGGTTGAGGATGTGAGTGAGGGTGAGTTTTAGGATGAGAGTGAGGGTGAGTGTGATTGTAAGGGTCATTGTGAGGGTGAGTGTGAGTGTGAGCATCAAAATGAGAGTTAGTGTGAGGATGAGGGAAAGAATGATGGAGACAGTGAGGGTGAGGGCCACGGTCAGGGTCAGGGTAAGAGTCAGGATTTAGTGTCAGGGTCAGGGGGAGGGTGAGGGTCAGGGTCAGAGTGAGTGTCAGTATTTACGATCAGGGTGACGGTGAGGGTAGGGTCAGAGTCAGGGTAAGGGTTAGTTTCGGGGTCTTGTCAAGGTCAGGGTCAGGGTTTAGGGTTAGTGTCAGGGTCAGGGTCTGGGTCAGGGTTAGTGTCAGGGTTTGGGTCAGGGACAGGGTCAGGGTCTGGGTCAAGGACAGGGTTAGGGTTAGTGTGAGTGTCTTGATTAGAATGCGTGTGAGGGTGAGTGTGAAGGTGAGGGTTAGGTTGAGCGTTAAGGTGAGATTTAGTGTGAGAGTGAGTGTGAGAATGAGGGAGACGGTATGGGAGAGGGTAAACGTGAAGTTGAGGGTGGGAATAAGGGTGAGCATGAGGGTGAGGATGAGTGTGAGAGTGGGTGAGCGTAAGAATGAGGGTGAGTGTCAGGGTGAGCGTGAGTGTGAGTGTGAGTTTGAGGGAGAAAGTGAGGGTGAGCATGAGGTTGAGTTTGAGTGTTAGGGTGTGGGTGAGCATCAGGGTGAGAGGTAGCATGAGGGTGATGATGGAAATGAGAAACAGGGTGAGCGTGAGGGATAGTGTGAGTGTAAAAGTGAACGTGAGTGTGATGGTGACGGTGAGGGTAAGTGTTAGGGTGACAGTGAGCATGAGGATGAGAAGTAGGTTGAGTGTGAGGGTGAGGTTGAGGAAGAGGGTGAGAATGAGGGTGAGCATGAGGTGAGGGTGAGTGTGAGAGTGAGTGTGATGGTTAAAATGAGGATGAGCATCAGGGTGATAGTTAGCGTGATGGTGAGGGTGAGAAGGAGGAAGTCGGTGAGGGTGAGGGTGAGGGTGAGGGTAAAAGTGATGATGAGCGTGAGTGTCAGGGTGAGTGTTAGTGTGAGCGTGAGTGTGAGGGTGAGGGTCAGAGTCAGGGTAAGTGTCAGGGTTTAGGGACAGTGTCAGTGTGAGGGTCAGGGTCAGGGATTACGGTCAGGGTCAGGGTCAAAGTCTAGGGTTTGCGTCAGGGTCAGTGTCAAGGTCAGGGTAGGGGTTGGATCAGAGTTAGGGTCAGGGTCAGGGTCTGTGTTTAAGTTTAGCTTCAAGGTTAAAGGTAGGTTTAGGGTTAGGGTTAGGGGTTAGGGTTAGTGTTAGTGTTAGGGTTAGGGTTTTGGTTTAGGGTTAGGGTTAGGGTTAGGTTTAGCGTTTAGGGATAAGGTTAGGGTTAGGGTTAGGGTCAGGGTCGGGGACTGGGTCAGGGTTAGGATCAGGGTCAGGGTCAGGGACAGGTTCAGGGTTAGGGTGAGGGTCAGGTTTAGAGTGAGTGTGAGGGTGAGTGTGAAGGTGAGGGTGAAGTTGAGCGTCAAGTTGAGAGTTAGTGTGAAAGTGAGTGTGAGAATTAAAGAGACGGTGAGGGAGAGGGTTAACGTTGGGTGAGGGTGAGAATGAGGGTGAGCGTGATGGTGAAGGATAGGGGAAGTGTGAGCGTAAGGGTGAGTGTGAGTGTCAGGGTGAGCATGAGTTTGAGTGTGAAGTGGAGGGAGAAAGTGAGGGTGAGCATGAGGTTGAGTTTCAGTGTTAGGGTGAGTGTGAGCATCAGGCTGAGAGGTAGCGAGAGGGTGAGGATGAGGATTAGAAAAAGGTAGAGCGTGAAAGTGAGTGTGATTTTAAGGGTGAGCATGAGTGTGAGTGTGAGTGTGAAGATGAGGATGATAATGAGGGTGAGCGTGAATGTGAATGTGAGGGTGAGGTGAGCATGAGAGTAAGGGTAATGGTGAGGGTAAGGTTTAGGGTGAGGGTGAGCATGAGGATGAGATTCAGGGTAAGTGTGAGGTTGAGTGTGAAAGAGAGGGTGAGGTTGAGCCTCAGGGTGAGAGTTAGCATGAGAGAGAGTGTGAGAATTAGAAAGTCTGTAAGGGAGAGGATGAAAATGAGGGTGAGGATGAGAATGAGGGTGAGCCTGAGGGTGAGTGTGGGTGTGAGGGTGAGCGTGAGTGTGAGGGTGTGTGTGAGGATGAGGTTGAGAGTGACTGTGAGTGTCAGGGTGAGCGTAAGGATGAGTGTGAGGGTGAGGGTAAGAGTGAGGAAGAGCGTGATGGTGAATGTGAGTGTGAGCGTGAGTGTGAGTGTCAGGGTGAGCATGAGCATGAATGTGAAGAGAGGGTGACCGTAAGGGTGAGGGTGAAGTTGAGGATAAGTGTTAGGCTGAGGATGAGTATGATGATGAGGTGTAGTGTGAGTGTGAGGGCGAGATTGAAGAAGAGGGTGAGCGTGAGGGTGAGCGTGAGTGTGCACATGAGGTGAGTGTGAGAGTGAGGGTGAGGTTGAGGGTGAGGGTGACTGTGAGATTGAGGTTGAGGGTGAGAATGAGGGTGAAGGTGATTATGAGTGTGAGTGTGAGGATGAGTATGAGCGTCACGGTCAGAATTAGCGTGAGGGTGATGGTGAGAATGAAGGAGATGGTGAGGTGAGCGTGAGGGTGAGGGTAACCATAAGGGTGAGGGTTTAGGATTGAGGTTCTGTGTCAGAATTCATGTAGGGTCAGAGTAGGGTCAATGTCGGTTCATGGTTAGGCTTAGCTTTAGAATAAGGGTCAGGGTTTAGCAACAGGGTTAGAGTGAGTGTGAGGGTCAGCGTCAAGTTTTAGGGTGAGTGTGAGGGTGAGGGTCAGTATTTTGGGTCAGGGTGTTGGTGAGGGTCAGGGTCACAGTCAGAATTTAGAGTGAGGGTAGGGGTGAGGGTCAGAGCCATGGTTAGGGTTTAGGGTTAGAATCGGCGTCAGGGACAATGTCAGGGTCAAGGTTTAGGCTTAAGGTCAGAGTCTGTGTCGGGTTTCGATGTCAGGATCAATGTATAGGATTAGGTACAGGTTCAGGGTCAGTGTCAGAATTGGAGTGTGAATGTGCGTGTGAGGGTGAGCGTGATTGTTAATGTGAGAATGAGGGTGAGAGTGAGGGTGAGTTTTAGGATGAGAGTGAGGGTGAGTGTGATGGTGAGTGTAATTGTGAGGTTGAGTGTGAGGGTGAGCGTCAGGATGAGCGTTTTGTGAGGGTAAAGGAAAGAATCAGGGAGTCGGTGAGGGTGAGAGAGAGGGTGAGTGTTAGCAGGGGTCTGAGGGTGAGAATGAGGGTGACCGTGAGTGTGAGCATGAGTGTGAACGTGAGGTTGTAGGTGAGAATGAGGGTGAGCGTGAGAGTGAGGGTAACGTTGAGGGTGAAAGTGAGTTTGAGTGTTAGGGTGAGGGTGTCAGGGTGAGCGTCAGGATGAGAGTTAGCATGAGGGTGAGGTTGAGAATGAGGAAAACGGTGAGGGTCAGAGTGAGAGCAGGTGTGAGAATGAGCGAGAGGGTCAGGTGATTGTCAGGGTTAGCTTGAGGGTGAGGGTGATGGTCAGAGTAAGGGTAAAGTTCAGGGTTAAGTGTCAGGGTGAGGTTGAGAATCAGGGTCAGTTTTTAGGGTAATTGTGAGGGTGAGGTTGATGTTAAGATTCAGGATTCAGGGTCAGAGTGAGGGTGAGGGTCAGCGTCAGGGTCAGGGTCTAGGGTTAGTGTCGGGGTCGAGGTCAAGGTCAGTATCAAGTTTTAGAATTATGGTCAGGTTCGGTTTCAGGGTCAGGGTTGAATAGTCAGGGTCAGGGTTAGGTTTAGAATAGGGTTAGGGTGTGTGTCAGACAAGGGTGAGGGTTTAGGGTCGAGATTCTGTGTCAGTATCCAAATAGGGTTAGAGTAGGGTCAATTTCGGGTCAGGGTTAAAATTAGCTTTAGGGTGAGGGTGAGGGTCAGGGTCAGGGTCAGTGTAAAGGTCAGGGTTTAGGGTCAGGTCAAAGTGAGGGTGAGGGTTAGGGTCAGGGTTTAGGGTGAGGGTGAGTGTGAGTGTGAGGGTGAGGGTAGGATTTAGGTTTAGAGTAAGGGTCAGGGTAAGGGTCAGGGTCTAGGGTTACGGTCAGGGTCAGGGTCTGGTTCAGGGTAGGGTTTGGGGTCAGGTTTAAGGTCAGGGTCAGGGTCAGGGTTTAGGAATAGGGTCAAGGTTAGGGTTAGGGTTAGGGTTAGGGTTTGGTGGTAGAGTTAGTGTTAGAGTTAGTCTTTTGAGGTAGGGTTAGGGTTAGGGTATGGTTTAGGGTTTAGAGTTAAGGTTAGAGTTAGGGTTAGGTTCAGGGTTAGGGTCAAGTACAGTTTTAGGGTCAAGTTCAGGGTCAGTGTCTGGGTCAAGGTCAGGGTTAGGGTAAGAGGTAGTGTGAGTGTGAAGGTGAGTGTAAAGGTGAGGTTGAAGTTGAGCTTCAGGGTGAGAGTTAGCGTCAGAGTTAGGGTGAGAAAGAGGGAGACGGTGAGGGTAATGGGTATGGATAGGGTGAGCATGAGGATGAGTGGAAGTGTTAGGTTAAGGGTGAGGGTGAGGAAGAGGGTGAGCGTGAGTGTGAGTGTAAATGTGAACGTGAGGCTAAGGGTGAGACTGAGGGTGAGGTTTAGGATTAGAGTGAAGGTGAGTGTGAGGGTGAGTGTGAGGGTGAGTGTTTGCATGAGGGTGAAGGTGAGAATGAGGGGGACGGTAGGGTGAGAATGAGGGTGAGTATGAGGGTGAGGGTGGGAATGATGTTGAGCGTGAGGATGAGTGTGAGTGTGAACGTGAGTGTGTGGGTGAGAACTAGGGTTAGCGTGAGAATGAAGGTGTCAGGGGGAGCGTGAGAAGGTACGTGAGGGTGAGGGTGAAAGTGAGGGTGAGTGTGAGGTTGAGTATGAGTGTGAGGGTGAGGGTGAGCATCAGGGTGAGGGTTAGCTTGAGAGTGTGTTTGATGATGAGAATGAGGGTGATTGTGGAGTTGAGTGTGAGTGTGCGGGTGAGCGTGAGTGTGAGGGTGAGTGTGAAGATGAGGTTGAGGGTGATGGTGAATTTGAGGGTGAGTGTTATGGTGAGAATTAGGGTGAGTGTCATGGTGAGAGTTAGTGTGAGTGTGAGTGTGAGAATGAGGGAGACAGTGAGGTTGAGCATGAGGGTGAGTGTGAATGTGAGGGAGAGGGTGAGCTTGAGTGTGAAGATGATGGTGAGGGTAAGTGTTAAAGTGAGGCTGAGCATGAAAGTGAGAGTGAGCGTGAAGGTGAGGGTGAGTGTGAGGATGAGGTTGAGGTTGAGGGTGAGGATGAGTGTGATGGTGAATGTGAGTGTGAGGGTGAGGGTGAGCATCAGGATTAGAGTTAGCGTGAGGGTGAGGGTTAGAATGAGGGAAATGGTCAGGGTGAGCATGAGGGTGATGGTGAGCAGAAGGGTGAGGATTAGAATGAGGGTGAGCTTAAGGGTGAGCGTGACTGTGAATGTGAGGGTGAGGGTGAAAATGAAGGTGAGCGTGAGTAATAGGGTGAGGGTGATGGTGAGGGTGAATGTGAGGGTTAGCGTAAGTTTGAGGGTGAGTGTCAGGGTGAGAGTGAGTGTGAGTGTGAGGGTGAGTGTGAGAGGGTGAGGGTCACGTTCAGGGTAAAAGTCAGGGTTTAGTGTCAGATTGAAGGTGAGGGTGAGGGTCAGGGTAAGGGTTTAGTGTGAGCGCGAGAGTGAGGGTGAGTGTGAGGATCAGGATTTAGAATCAGGGTGAGAATGAGAATCATGGTAGGTGTCCGAGTTTAGTGTGAGTGTCAGAGTGAGGGTAAGGGTCAGGGTAAGGGTTTGGGGTTGTGTCGGGGTCGGGGTCAATGTCAGGGTCTAGGTTTAGGGTTAGGTTAGGGTCGGTATCAGGGTTAGGGTCGAGGTTTAGGGATTGGTTGGGGTTGGTTTCGGGGTCAAGATCAGGATCAAGGTCACGGTTTAGGGATCATTTTCGTGGTCGTGGTCAGGGTCAGGGTCAGCGTTTAGGGTCAGAGTCAGGGTCAGGGTCTAGCATTAAGGTCAGTGTCAGGGTCAGGGTCAGAGTTAGGGTGAGTGTGAGGGTGACTGTGAAGATGAGGGTGATGTTGAACATCAGGTTGAGAGTTAGCTTGATAGTGAGTGTGAGAATGAGGCAGTCGGTGAGGGTGAGGGTGAACGCGAGGGTGAGTGTGAGAATGAAGGTTAAACATGACCTTGAGGGTGAGGGTGAGGTTGAGTGTGAGGGTGAGCTTAAAATTGAGGGTGAGTTTCAGGGTGAGTGTGAGTGTGAGGTTGAGGGATTAAGTGACAGTGAGCGTGACTTTGATTGTGAGTGTGAGGGTGAGGGTGAGCAACTGAGTGAGATGTAGTGTTAGGGTGAGGTTGAGGATGAGAATGAGGGTGAGCGTGAGGTTGAGTGTGAGTGTGAGCGTGAGTGTGAGGTTGAGTGTGAGGATGAGGTTGAGTGTGAGGATGAGTTTGAGGTGAGGGTGAGTTTGAGGGTCGGGGTGAGAGTTAGAGTGAGGGTGAGGGTGAAAATGAGGAAGAGAGTGAGGGTGAACGTGAGGGTGAGTGTGAAGTTGAGGATGAGGGAGAGCGTCAGGGTGAGCTTTAGGGTGAGTGTGAGTGTGAGAATGAGGGAGACGGTGAGGGTGAGGATGAGAGTGAGGGTGAGCATGAGGGTGAGCATGAATGTGCTTGAGAAGTTGAGCATGAGGTGGAGGGTTACCGTGTAGGTAAGTGTTAGGGTGAGGGTTAGCATGAGGATGAGGGGTAGTGTGAGTTTGAGGGTGAGGGTAAAGAAGAGGGTGAGCTTGAGGGTGAGCGTCAGTGTGAACCTGACGGTGAGTGTGAGAGTGAAGGTGATGTTGAGGATGAGAGTGAGGGTGAGCGTGAGGGTGAGGGTGAGTGTTTGGATGACATTGAGGGTGAGGGTGAATGTGATGGTGAGTGTGAGTGTGAGGGTGTGTGTGAGCATAAGGGTTAGAGTTAGAGTGAGGGTTTTGTTTTCGGGTTATTGTTAGGGTTAGTTTTTGGGGTTAAGGTTAGTGTGAGGGTTAGGGTTTTGAGTTAGGGTTAGGGTTAGCATTAAAGTCAGGGTCAGGGTCAGTTTTAGAAACAGAGTCAGTGTTAATGTCAGGTTTAGTGTGAGTGTGAGGGTGAGTGTGAAGGTGAGGGTGAGGGTGAGTGTCAGGTTGAGAGTTTGCATGAGAATGAGTGTGAGTATAAGGAAGTCAGTGAGGGTGAGTGTGAGCGTGAGGGTGAGGGTGAGAATAAGAGTGGGTGTGAGGGTGAGGATGAGTTTGAGAGTGAGGGTGAGTGTGAGGGTGAGTTTGAGGGTAAGGGTGATGGTGAGCGTCAGGGTGAGAGTTAGCATATGGGTGACAGTGAGAATGAGGAAGACGGTGAGTGTGAGTGTGAGAATGAGTGTGAGGTCAGTGTCTAGTTTTAGGTTTAGGGTCAGGGTTGGTGTTGGTATTATGATTAGAAGGGTTAGGGTCAGGATCCGGGTTAGAATAGGGTTAGGGTCATGGTCAGATTAGGATGAGGGTGTAAGGTCGAGGTTCTGGGTCAGAATCCAAGTAGGGTCAGAGTAGTGTCAATGTCGGGTCAGCGTTAAGTTTAGCTTTAGGGTGAGGGTGAGGGTCAGGGTCAGGGTAATGGTCAGCATTTCGGGTCAGGGTCAGAGTGAGGGTGAGTGTCAGGGTCTGGGTTTTGAGTGAGGGTGAGGGTGAGAGTGAGGGTCAGGAATTAGGGTCAGTGTGAGGATGAGGGTTAGAGTCAAATTCAGGGTGTAGGGAGAGGATCAGGGTGAGTGTCAGCGTGAGGGTCAGGGTTTAGGGTTAGTGTCGGGGTCCGGGTCGGGTTCGAGATCGGAGTCATGGTTTAGGGATAGGGTCAGGTTCAAGGTCGGTGTCATGGTCGGAATTTAGGGTTAGGTCAGGGTTGGTTAAGGGTCGGTGTCGGGGTCACGGTCAGGGTTTAGGGGTCGGGGTTGAAGACATTGTCAGGGTGAGAATCAGGGTCAGGGTCAAAGTCTAGGGTTAGGGTCAGGGTCAGTGTCAAGGTCAGGGTAGGGGTTGGGTCAGGATTAGTGTCAGGGTCAGGGTCAGGGTTGAGGGTTAGGGTCAATTATAATGTTAAGTTTAGGGTTAGGGTTTAGGGTTAGGGTTAGTGTTAGGGTTTGGGTTTAGGGTTAGTGTTAGTTTTAGGTTTAGTGTTTTCGTTTAGGGTTAGTGTTAGTGTTAGTTTTAGTGTTTACGGTTAAGGTTAGGGTTAGGGTTAGGGTTAGGGTTAGTGTTAAAGTTTAGGGTTAGGGTTAGGGTCAGGGTCTTGGTCAGGGTCAGCGTTAGGTTCCGGGTCAGGGCCAGGGTCAGGGTCTAGGTTAGGGTCAGTTTTAGGTTGAATGTGAGGGTGAGTGTGAAGGTGAGGGTGAGGTTGAGTGTCAGGGTGAGAGTTAGTGTGAGAGTGATTTTGAGAATGAGGGAGACTGTGAGGGAGAGGGTGAACATGAGGGTGAGGTTGAGAATGAGGGTGAGCGTGAGTGTTTGTGTGAGGTTGAGGGAGAAAGTGAGGATGAGAGTGATGTTGAGTGTGAGTATTAGGGAGAGGGTGAGCATCAGGGTGAAAGGAAGCATGAGGGTCAGTTTAAAAATGAGAATGAGGGTGAGCTGAGGATGAGTGTGTGTGTGAGGTTGAGTGTGAGTGTGAGTTTGAGGGTGGGCATCAGGATGTGTATTAGCGTGAGGGTGATGTTGATGATGAGAATGAGGGAGTGCATAAAGTTGATTGAGAGTGGGAGGGTGAGCGTGAATTTTAGGGTGTGGGTGAGGATGAGGTTGAGTGTGAGGTTGAGTGTGAAGGTGAGTGTGATGGTGAAATTAGGGTGAGCATCAGGGTGAGAGTTAGTGTTAGGGTGAGGGTGAGAATGAGGGAGACGGTGAGGGTGAGGGTGAGGGTAGGAGTGAGGATGAGTGTGAGGGTCAGGGTGAGTGTGAGGCTGAGTGTGAGGGTGAGGTTGAAAGTGAGTGTGAGCGTGAGGGTGAGTGTGAGTGTGAAGCTGAGTTTGAACGTCAGGTTGAGAGTTAGTATGAGTGGAGGTTGAGAATGAGGGAGATGGTGAAGGTGAGTGTGAGGTTGAGGATGAGCATGAGAAAGACAGTGAGAATGAGGGTGCTCGTTAATGTGAGGGTGAAAGTGAGCGTGAGTGCTAGGGTGACAGTGAGGGTAAGGGTTAAGTTGAGGGTGAACATGAGGATGAGAAGTAGGGTGAGTTCTAGGGTGAGGGTGAGTAAGAGGGTGAGCGTGAGTTTCAGGGTTAGGTTTAGGGTCCAGGTTAGGTTTAGGGTTAGGTTCAGTGTCAGGGTAAGTGTTAATGTCAGGGTCAGGGTCAGGGTCAGAGACATGATTAGAAGGTTCACAGTCAGGGTCTGGTTTAGAATAGGGTTTGGGTCAGGGGCAGAACAGGGTGAGGGTTTAGGGTCAAGGGTCTCGGTCAGAACACAGGTAGGGTCAGAGTCGGGTCAATATCGGCTCAGTGTTAGGTTTAGCTTTAGGGTGAGGGTGAGGGTGAGGGTCAGGATAAGAGTTAGTGTTTAGTGTCAGGGTCAGGGTGGGGGTGAGGTTCAATTATAGAATTTGGGGTGAGGGTAAGTGTGAGGGTGGGTGAGGATCTGGATTTAGGAACAGGGTGAGAGTGAGGGTCAGGGTCAGAGTCATGTTTTAGGGTGAGAGTCATGGCGAGGGTTAGGGTCAGGGTCCTGGTTTAGATTTAGTTTCGCTGATGGATATGAGGTTGGGGTCAGGGCCTTAGTCTGGGTTTATGAAGAAGGTCAAGGTCGGGGTCAGGGTCAGGGTCATGGTCAGGGTTTAAGGGCAGGGTCTGGGTAGGGTCAGGGTTAGGGTCAGGGTCAGGGTCAGGGTCAGGCTAGGCGTTAGGGTCAGGGTTACGTTCAGGGTCAAAGTCAGTGTTGAGGGTTAGGGTTAAGGTTAGGGTTAGGGTTAGAGTTTAGTTTTAGTGTATTGTTAGGGTTAGGGTTAGGGTTTGGGGTTAGGGTTAGTGTTAGGGTTAGGGTTAAGGTTAGGGTTAGGGTCAGGGTCAGGGTCAGTTTTAAGAATAGGGTCAGTTTTAGGGTCAGGTTTAGGGCGAGTGTGAGGGTGAGTGTGAAGGTGAGGGTGATTGTGAGCGTTTTGGTGATGGTGAGAATGAGAGTGAGCGTGAGAATGAAAATGAGGTTGAGAGTGAGGGCGAGTGTGAAGTTGAGTGTGAGGTAAGGGTGATGGTGAGTGTCAGGGTGAGATATAGCGTGAGCATGACGGTGAGAATGAGGGAGACGGTGAGGGTGAGTGTGAGAATGAGTGTGAGGGTGAGGTTGAGGGTTAGCATCAAGGTGAGAATTAATGTCTGTGGTAGTGTGAGAGAGATCGATGGTGAGGGTGAGCATGCGGTTGAGGATGAGCATGTGGATAAGAATGAGTATGAATGTGAGGGTGAGCGTGAGTGTGAGGGTGAGTGTAAGGGTTAGGGTGAGTGTGAGCATGAGGATGAGGGTTAGGGTGAGGTTGAGGTTGAGGGTGAGGAAGAAGGTGAGCATGAGTTTTAGGGTTAGGTTTTATTGTCACGGTTAGTTTTAGGGTTAGGTTCAGGGTCAGGGTCAGGTTATGGTTAGGGTCAGTGTCAGGGCCAGGGTCAGGGTTAGAAGGGTCAGGATCAGGGTCAGGTTTACAATATAGTTAGGGTCAGAGTCAGACCAGGATGAGGGTTTAGGGTCGAGCTTCTGGGTCAGAATTTAGGTAGGGTGAGTATGAAAGTGATGTTGAGATTGAGGATGAGAGTGAGGGTGAACGTGAGGGTCAGGGTGAGTGTGAGGATGAGGTTGAGGGTGCGGGTGAGGGTGAGAGTGATGGTGAGTGTGAGTGTGAGGGTGAGGGCTAGCGTCAGGGTTAGAGTTAGCATGAGGCTGAGGGTGAGAATGAGGGAAATGGTGAGGGTAAGCATGAGGTTAAGGGTGAGCATAAGGGTGAGTGTGAGAATGAGGGTCAACGTGAGCGTGAGCATGAGTGTAAATGTGAGGGTGAGGGTGAGAATGAGGGTGAGTGTGAGTGTGAGGGTGAGGGTGACAGTGAGGGTGAGCGTAAGAGTAAGGGTGAGTGTCAGGATGAGCGTGAGGGTGAGGGTGAAAGTGAGGATGAACGTGAGGGTGAGTGTGAGAATGAGGGAAAGGGTGAGCATCAGGGTGGCGTTTAGCGTGAGGGTTAGGTTGAGGATGAGAATGAGGGTGAGCGTAGGTTGGGTGTGAGTGTGAGGGTGAGCGTGTGTGTGAGGGTGCATGTGAGGATAAAGTTGAGGGTGAGGGTTAGTGTGAAGGTGACTGTAATGGTGATGGTGATGGTGAGCCTCAGGGTGAGTGTTACATTGAGTGTGAGGGTAAGAATGAGGGAGACAGTGAGGGTGAGCGTGTGCGTGAGGAGTTCAGCGTGAGCGTGATGGTGAGTTTGAGAGTGAGGGTGAGAGTGAGGGTGAGTGTGAGGTTGATCGTGCATGTGAGGGTGAAGGTGAGCGTCCTTTTGAGAGTTAGCATGAGTTTGAGGGTGAAAATGATGGAGACGGTGAGTGTGAGTTTGAGGGTGAGAGTGAGCATGAGGGTGAGGGTGAGAATGAGGCTGAGCGTAAATGTGAGGCTGATGGTGAGTGTGAGGGTTAGAGTGATGGTGAGGGTAAGGTATAGAATGAGGGTGAGTATGAGTATGAGGGGTAGGGTGAAGTTGAGGGTGTGGGTGAGGAAGAGGGTGAGCATGAGGGTGAGCGTGAGTGTGAACGTGAGGGTGAGTGTGAGAGTGATTGTGAGGTTGAGGATAAAATTGAGGGTGAGCGTGAGGGTGAGGTTGAGTGTGAGTGTGAGTATGAGGTTGAGTGTGAGTGTGAAGGTGAGGGTGAGCGTCACGTTGAGAGTTAGCTTGACATTGAGAATGAGGGAGAGGGTGAGTGTTAGCATGAGGGTGAGGGTGAGCTTGAGGATGATGGTGAAAATGAGGCTGAGCAAGAGGATTACCGTGAGTTTGAAAGTGAGGGTCAGGGTGAAAGTGAGAATGAGCTTGAGGGTGAGTGTGAGTGTGAGTGTGAGGGTGAGCAACAAGGTGAGAATTTGCATGAGGGTGAGGTTGCGGATGAGAATGAGGGTGAGCGTGAATGTGAGTGTAGGGTGAGCGTGAGTGTGAGGGTGAGTGTGAGTATGAAGTTTCGAGTGAATTTGAGGGGGAGTTTGAGGTGATGTTGAGGGTGAGGGTGAGCATCAGGGTGAGAGTTAGTCTGAGGGTGAGGGTGAAAATGAGGGAGACGGTGAGTGTGAGCGTAAGGGTGAGGGTGAGCATAAAAATGAGCCTGAGGGTGATTGTGAGTGTGAATGTGGGGGTTAGCGTGAGCGTCAGGTGAGGGTGACAGTGAGTGCAAGGGTTCGGCTGAGGGTGAACATGAGGATGAGGATTAGTGTGAGGTTGAGTGTGAGGGTGAGAAAGAGGGTGAGTGTGAGTTCTAGAGTTATGTTTAGGGTCAAGGTAGGTTTAGGGTTAGTTTCAGGGTCAGGGTCAGGGTTATGGTTAAGGTCAGGCTCATGTTCAGGGTCAGGGTTAGAATGATCAGGGTTGGGTCAGGGTTAGAATAGGGTTAGGGTGAAGGTCTGACCACGGTGAGGTTTTAGGGTAGATGGTCTTTGTCAGAATCCAGGTAGGGTCAGAGTAATGTCAATGTCGCATGTGGGTTAGGTTTAGCTTTAGGGAGAGGGAGAGGGTGAGGTCAGGGTATGTGTAAGGGTCAGGTTTTAGGGTCAGGGTCAGGGTGAGCGTGAGGGTCAGGTTCAGGTTTAGGGTGAGTGTGACGGTGAGGGTGAGGTTGAGGATCAGGATTTAGGGTTAGGGCGAGGGTGAGGGTCAGAGTCAGGGTCAGGTTTTAGGGTGAAAATTATGGTGAGGGTCAGGGTCAGGGTCATGGTTTAGGGTTAGGGTCGGGGCCAGTGTAAAGATTAGGGTCAAGGTTTAGAGTTAGAGTCTGGTTCGATGTCGGGGTAAGGGTCGGAGTCGGGGTCTAGAGTTAGGGTCAGTGTCAGGGTTAGGGTCAGGGCAGGCGTTAGCGTCAGGGTTAAGTCAGGGTCAGGGTCAATGTTTAGGGTTAGGGTCAAGGAAAGGGTTAGGGTTAGGTTTCAAGGTCAGGGTAAGTGTTAGGGTTAGGGTTAGAGTTTGGAGTAAGGGTTAGTGTTAGGGTTAGGATTTTGGGTTAGGGTTATGGTTAGTGTTAGGGTTTAGGGTTAGGGATAAGGTTATGGTTAGGGTCAGGGTTAGGGTCAGGGTCAGAGTCAGGATCCGGTTTAGGGTCAGGTTCAGGGTCAGGGTTAGGGTCAGGGTTAGGGTGACTGTGAGGGTGAGTGTGAAGGTGAGGGCGAGGGTGAGCGTCTGGGTGAGAGTTAGCGTGATAGTGAGAGTGATAATGAGAAAGACAGTGAGGGTGAGTGTGAGCGTGAGGGTGAGGGTGAGAATGAGCGTGAGCGTGAGGGTGAGGGTGAGGGTGAGGGTGAGTGTAGGAAGAGCGTAAGGGTAAGGGTGAGTGTCAGGATGAGCGTGAGTGTGAGTGTGAGTGTGACGGTGGAAGTGAGGGTGAGCGTGAGGGTGAGTTTGAGTTCAGTGTGAGGGTGAGCATCAGGGTGAGAGTTAATTGAGTGTGAGAGTGAGAATGAGGGATATCGTGAGGGTGATCGTGAAGTTGAGGATGAGCAGAAATATGATGGTGAGAATGAGGGTGAGCATGAATGTGAGGGTGAGGGTGAGGTTTAGGGTGAAGGTGAGGGTAAGGGTTAGGGTGAGATTAAGCATGAGGATGAGGGGTAGGGTGAGATTGAGGGTGAGGGTGAGGAAGAGAATTTGCACTAATTTTAGGGTTAGGTTTTATGGTCTAGGTTAGGTTTAGGTTTAGGTACAGGGTCAGGGTCAAGGTTAGGTTTAGGCTAGGGTCAGGGTTCACAATAACTCTAAGAAGGTTCAGTGTCAGGGTCAGGCTTAGAATAGGGTTATCGTCAGGGTAAGACAAGAGTTTGGGTTTAGTATTGAGGGTCTGGGTCAGAATCCAGGTAGGGTCTGATTAAGGTCAATGTTGGGTCAGGGTAAGGTTTAGCTTTAGGGTGAGGGTGAGGGTGAGGGTCCGTGTAAGGGTCAGTGTTAGAGTGAGGGTGAGGTTCAGGATCAGGGTGATGGTGAGGGTCAAGTTCAGGGTTTAGGGTTAGGGAATGTGTAGGGTTCAAGGTCAGGGTCAGGGTTTAAAAATAGGATCACGGTCAGGGTTGGGGTCGAGGTCGGGGTCAGGATTTAGGGTTAGGTCATGGTCGGGTCAAGGTCAGGGTCAGGGTTTAGTTTTAGGGTAGGGTTGCATTCGGGATCGGGGCCAAGGTCAGGTTTGGGGTTTAGGTGTTGGGGTCGAGGTCTGTGTCAGGGTCAGGGTCAGGGTCAGGGTTTAGG
>SSHV01003122.1:134464-144508 GCA_009793145.1 Cynopterus brachyotis
TAGGGTTTTGTTTTAGGGTTAGGGTTAGGTTTAGATTTAGGATTTAGTGTTAAGGTTAGCTTTAGGGTTTGGGTTTGAGTTAGGGTCAGTGTTAGGGTCAGGGTTAGGGTCAGGAAAAGGGTCAGGAACAGGGTCAGTTTTAGGGTCAGGCCTAGGGTCAGGGTCAGCGTCAGTGTCAGGGACAGGGTTAGGGCTAGCGTCAGGGTCAGGGTGAGTCTGAGGGTGAGGGTGAGTGTGAAGGAGAGGGTGAGTTTGAGAGTCAGGGTGAAGTTATTGTGAGAGTGAGTGTGAGAATGAGGGAGATGGTGATGGTGTGGGTGAATGTGAGGGTGAGGGTGAGCATGAGGGTGAGCGTGAGGGTGATCGTGAGTGTGAGGGTGACGGTGAGGGTAAGGGTTAAGATGATGGTGAATATGAATATTAGTTGTAGGGTGAGGTTGAGTGTGAGGGTGAGAAAGAGTGTGAGTGTGAGCGTGAGCGTGATTGTGAACATGAGGGTTAGGGTGAGAATAAAGGTGAGGTTTAGAATGAAAGTGATGGTGAGTGTAATGGTTAGGGTAATTGTGAGTGTGAGTGTGAGGGTGAGCGTCAGGATGAGAGTTAGCGTGAGGGTGAGGGAAAGAATGAGGGACACGGTGAGTGTGAGGGTGAGGGTCAGATTCAGGGTAATGGTTAGGGTTTAGTGTAAGGGTCAGGGGTAGGGTGAGGGTCAGGGTCAGGTTTTAGGATGAGGGTGAGTGTCAGGATTTAGGGTCAGGATGACGGTGAGGGTCAGTGTCAGCGTCAGGGTTTAAGGTGAGGGTCAGGGTGAGCGTCACGGTCAGGGTCAGGGTTTACTGTTAGGGTCGGTGTTGGGGTCAAGGTCAGGTTCAGGGTTTAGTGTTAGGTTCAGAATAGGGGTCGGTGGTTGGGTCGGGTTTTGGGTTGGGGTTAAATTCGGTGTCGGGGTCGGGTCAAGGGAAAGGTTTATTGGTTGGTGTTGAGGACAAGATCAGGGTTAGGTTCAGGGTTTAGGGTAAGGGTCAGGGTCAGGGTCAGGATTAGTGTCTAGGGTTAGGGTCAGGGTCAGGGTCAGAGTCAGTGTAGGCATTAGAGTCAGGGTTAGAGTCAGGATCAGGGTCAGTGTTTAGGGTTAGGGTAAAGGTTAGGGATAGAATTAAGGTTAGGGTTTAGGCTTAGAGTTAGTGTTAAGATTAGGGTTGGAGGTTAGGGTTAGTGTTAGGGTTAGGGGCAGGGTCAGGGGCAGGGTCAGGGTCAGAATCAAGGTCAGGTTTAGGCTCAGGATTAGGATGAATGTGAGGGTGAGTGTGAAGTTGAGGGTGAGGGTGATCATCAGGGTGAGAGTTAGCGTGAGAGTGAGTGTGAGAATGAGGAAGATGGTTATGGTGAGTATGAGCTTAAAAGTGAGGGTGAGAATGAGGGGGAGCATAAGTGTGGGGGTTAGGGTGAGGGTCAGGGTGAGAGTAGGGTGAGCGAAAGGGTAAGGGTTATTGTCAGGGTGAGCGTGAGTGTGAGTGTGAGGGTGAGAGTGAAAGTGAGGTTGACCATGAAGGTGAGTGTGAGTTGAGTGTGAGGGTGATCATCAGGATAAGAGTGAGTGTGAGGGTGAGGTTGATGATGATACTTAGGGTGAGTGTGACTTTGAGTGTGAGTGTGAGGGTGAGCGTGAGTGTGAGGGTGAGTGTGAGGATGAGGTTGAGGGTGAGGGTGAGTGTGAGGGTGAGTGTAAATGTGAGGGTGAGGGTGAGTGTCAGGGTGAGTGTTAGCGTGAGGATGAGGGTGAGAATGAGGGAGACGGTGAGTGTGAGCATGAGGGTGAGGATGAGGGTGATGGTGAGCGTCAGGGTGAGAGTTAGCGTGAAGGTGAGTGTGAGAATGTGGGAGATAGTGAGGGTGAGGTTGAGCGTGAGGGTGAGTGTGAGAGTGAGGGTGAGGGTTTGCATCAGGGTGAGAGTTAATGTGTGAGGGTGAGAATGAGGGAGATAGGGAGGGTGAGAGTGAGGTTGAGAATGAGCATGAGGATGAGGGTGAGAATAAGGGTGAGCATGAATTTTAGGGTGAGGGTTAGCGTGAGGGTGAGGGTGACGGTGAGGGTAAGGGCTAGGGTGATGGTGAGCATGAGCATGAGTGGTAGGGTAAAGTTGTGGGTGATTGTGAGGTTTAGGGTTAGGTTTTATTGTCAAGGTTAGGTTTAGGGTTAGGTTCAGAGTCAGGGTCCGGCTTAGGGTTAGCATCATGTTTAGGATTAGGGTAAGGTTTAGGGTTTAGGGTTAAGGTTAGGGTTAGGGTTAGGGTTAGGGTCAGGGTCAGGGTCAGGGACAGGGTCAGGGTTAGGGTCAGGGTGAGAATCTGGGTTAGGGTCAGTGTCGGGGTCAGGGTTAGCGTTCGGGTCAGGTTTAGGGTGAGTGTGAGGGTGAGAATGAAGTTAATGGTGAGGGTGACAGAGAACGTGAGGGTGATGGTGAAAATGAGGTTTTAGCGTGAGAGTGAGTTCAAGGGGGAAGGTGAGTGTGAGAGTGAGCGTAAGGGTGAGGGTGAGTGTCAGTGTGAGTGTGAGTATCAGTGTGAGGTTGAGGGAGAAATTGAGTGTGAGCGTGAGTGTGAGTGTGAGTGTGAGTGTGCGATTGAGCGTCAGGGTGAGAGTTACCATGAGGGTGAGGTTCAGAATGAGGGAGACGGTGAGGATGAGAGAGCGAGTGAGGGTGAGCATAAAGATGAGTTTGAGAATGAGGGTGAGCGTGAATGTGAGTGTGAGGTTGAGGATGAGAGTGAGGGTGAGAGTGAGGGTGAGGGTGAGTGTGAGGGTGAGGTTGAGTGTGAAGTTGAGGGTGAGTGTGAGGATGAGGTGAAAGTGAGGGTGATTGTCAGTGTGAGGGTGAGTGTGAGGGTGTGGGTTAGGGTGAGCATCAGGGTGAGAGTTAGCATGAGGGTGAGGGTGAGAATGAGGGCGACAGTGAGGAAGAGCTGAGGGTGAGGGTGAGCATAAAAATGAGGGTGAGAATTAGGGTGAGTGAGAGGGTGAGCGTAAGTGTGAATGTGAGGGTAAGGGTAAGAATGAGAGTGAGCGTCAGGGTGTCGGTGAGAGTGAGGGTGAGCATGTGGGTGAGGCTTAGTGTCAGGGTGAGCATGAGGGTGAGTGTGAAAGTGAGGGTGAGCGTGAGGGTGAAGGTGAGAATGATGGTGAGCGTGAGGGTGAGCGTGAGTGTCAACGTGAGTGTGAGGGTGAGAATGAGGGTGAGTTTGAGGGTTAGAGTTAGGGTTAAGTTGAGTGTGAGAATGAGGGAGAAGGTGAGGGTTTGATTGAGGGTGAGAGTGAGCATGAGGGTGAGTGTGAGAATGAGGGTGAGTGTGCACGTGAGAATGAAGTTGAGGATGAGTGTGAGGGTGAGCGTGAGGGTGTGGGTGATGGTGAGTGTTAAAGTGAGGGTGATCGTGACTGTGAGAAAGAGGATGAGAGTGAAGGTGAGTGATAGGGTGAGGGTGATCATGAATTTGAAGGGTACGGTGAGGGTGATATTGAAGGTGAGGGTTAGTTTGAGGGTGAGGGTTAAAATGAGGGATAGGGTCATCGTGAGTGTGAGGGTGAGTGTGAGGGTGAGGGTTAGGGTGAAGGTGAGCATGAAATTGAGGAGTAGGGTGGAGGTGAGATAGAGGGAGCGTGAGGGTGAGGGTGACGGTAAGGGTCAGGCTGAGATTGAAGTTTAGTGTGAGTGTGAAGGTGAGCGTGAGGTTGAGGGTGAGGATCAGGTTGAGGATGAGCATGAGGGTGAAGTGAGGGTGAGGGGTAGGTTGAGGGTGAGGAATAGGATTAGTGTGAAGATGAGGGTGAGTGTGAGCGTTTGGGTAAGAGTGAGGGTGAGGGTGATGAGTAGGTTGAGGGTGAGTATGAGGATGAGAGTTATGGTGAGGTTGAAAATGAGAGTGAGGAAGAGGGTTAGAGTTAGAGTAAGGGTTTTTGAGGATGAGAGTAGGGTTAGGGTGAGGTTGAGGGTGAGTGTGAGGATGAGGTTAGGGTGAGGGTGAGGGTGAGTGTGAGGGTGAGGTTTAGGGTGAGCATCGGGTGAGAGTTAGCATGAGGGTGAGGGTGCAAAGGAGAAAGACGATGAGTGTGAGCCTGAGGATGGGGGTGAGAATGAAAATAAGGGTGAGAATTGGGGTGAGCGTGAGGGTGAGCGTGAGTGTGAGTGTGAACATGAGGGTGAGGGTGAGAATGAGAATGAGGGTCAGTGTGACGGAGAGAGAAAGGGTACCGTGAAAGTGAGGGTGAGTGTCAAGGTGAGCGTGAGAATGAGTGTGAGGGTGAGGATTAGGGTGAGCATCAGGGTGAGAGTTAGCATTAGGTTGATGTGAGATGAGGGAGATGGTGAAGGTGAGCGTGATTGTGATGTTGAGGATGAAAGTGAGGGTGAGCATGAGGGTGATGGTGAGAATGAGGGTGAGCGTGAGGGTGAGATGTAGCGTAAAGGAGAGGGTGAGAATGAGGAAGAAGGTGAGTGTTAGATTGAGGGTGAGGGTGAGCCTCAGCGTGAGTGTAAGAATGAGGATCAATATGAACATGAGGATGAGTTTGAGGATGAGAGTGAGGGTGAGCGTGAGGGTGAGGGTGACAGTGAGTGTTAAAGTTAGGGTGATCATGAGTGTGAGGAATAGGATGAGAGTGAGGGTGAGGGTGAGGGATAGGATTAGGGTGAGCGTGAATTGAGGGTTAGGGTGAGGGTGAGATTGAGGGTGAGAATGAGGGTGAAGGTGAGGTTGGTGGTGAGGGAGAGGTTGAAGGTGAGGTTTAGGGTGAGTGTTATGCTGATGTTGAGGTTTAGGATGAGGGTGAGGGTGAGTTAAGTGTGCGATTGAGATTGAGCGTTAGGGTGAGTGTTAGGCTGACGTGAGGTTTAGATTGAGGGTGCCAGTGAGCATGAGGATTTCCGTGAGGGCGAGGGTGAGGATTAGATTGAAAGTGAGTATGAAAATGTGGAGTAGGGTGAGGTTGAGGGTGAGGGTGAGGAAGAGGGTGAGCGTGAGGGTGAGCATGAGTGTGAACATGAGGGTGAAGGTGAGAGTGAGGGTGAGGTTGAGGATGAGAGTGAGGGTGAGCGTGATGGTGAGGGTGAGTGTGAGGGTGAGCGTGAATGTGAGGTTTAAGGTGAGTGTGAGGATGACGTTGAGTGTGAGGGTGAGTGTGAGTGTGAGTGTGAGGGTGAGGGTGAGCGTCAGAGTGAGAGTTATCATGAGGATGAGGGTGAGAATGAGAAAGATGGTGAGGGTGAGGGTGATAGTGAGGGTGAGCATGATGTTGAATGTGAGAATGAGTGTGATCATGAGGGTGAGGGTGATAATGAGGGTGAGTGTGAGGGTGAGGTAGATTGTTAGGGTGAGCGTGAGGGTGATTTTGAGGGTGAGGGTGAGAGGAATGGTGAGCGTGAGGGTGAGTGGTAGCTTGACCATGAGGGCGAAAGTTAGCGTGAGTGTGATGTTGAGAATGAGGGAGAAGTTGAGGGTGAGCGTGAGTGTGAAGGTGAGCATGAGCATGAGTGTGAGATTGAGGGTGTGAATAAATGTGAGTGTGAGGTTGACGATTTCAGTGAGGATGAGAGAGAGGGTGAGGGTGAGGGTGAGTAATTAAATGAAGGTTAGTGTGATATTGACTGTAAGGGTGAGTGTGAGGGTGACAGTGAGGGTTAGGGTCAGTGTGAGCGTGAGGATTAGGGTTAGGGTGAGGGTGAGGGTGAGGGTGAGGAAGTGGGTGAACGTGATTGTGAGCGTTAGTGTGAACGTGAAGGTCATGTTGAGAGTGAGGGTGAGTTTGAGGATGAGGGAGAGGGCAAGCGTAAGAATGAGGGTGAGTGTGAGGGTGAGATTGAGGGTGAGAGTGAGTGTGAGGTTGAATTGGAGGGTGAGGGTGAGTGTGAGTGTGTCTGAGGGTGAGGGTGAGAATCAGGGTGAGAGTTAGCATGAGAGTGAAAGTGAGAATAGGGATACAGTGAAGGTGAGTATGAAGGTGAGGGTGAGGGTGAGCATGAGTGTGAACATGATTGTGCAAGTGAGAATGAGGGTGAGTGTGAGGGTTAGGGTGAGGGTAAGGTTGAGCTAGAGGGTGAGAGTGAGTTTGAGTATCAGGGTGAGAGTTTGCGTGAGGGTGAGTTTGAGAATGAGGGAGACATTGAGTGTTAGCATGTGGGTGAGGATGAGAATGAAGGTGAGCATGAGGGTGAGGGTGAGAATAAGGGAAAAAATGAGGGTGAGCGTGAGGGGGAGGGTGAGCATAAAGGTGAGTGTGAGAATGAGGGTTAGCGTGAATGTGAGGATGAGGATGAGCGTGAGGGTCAGGGTTAGTGTCAGGGTGAGCATGAGGGTGAGCGTCAGGGTCAGGGTAAGGGTCAGGGTTTAGGGTGAGGGTGAAGGTGAGCGTTAGGGTGATTGTGAGGGTGAGGGTGTGGGTGAGGATCCGGATTTAGGTCAGGGTGAGGGTGAGGGTCAGGGTAAGTGTCAGGGTTTAGGGTGAGTGTCAGGGTGAGTGTCAGGGTCAGGGTCAGGGTTTAGGGTTAGGGTCGGGGTCGAGGTCAGTTTTAGAGTTAGGGTTAGTGTCAGGATTAGTGTGAGTGTGAGGGTGAGTGTCAAGGTGATAATGAGGTTGAGCATCAAGTTTAGAGTTAGCCTGAGAGTAAGTGTGAGAATGAGGGAGATGGTGAGGGAGCGGATGAACGTGAATGTGAAGGTGAGAATGAGGGTGAGTGCGAGGGTGAGGGTGAGGTTGAAAGTGAGAGTGAGGGTGAGCGTAAAGATAAGGGTGAGTGTCCGGTGAGCGTGAGGGTGAGGGGGAAGTTCAGGAAGAAATTAAGGGTGAGGGTTAGGTTGAGAGTGAGTGCAGGGTGAGGGTGAGCATCAGGGTGAAAGTGGCATGAGGGTGAGAATGAGGATGAGAATGAGGGTGAGCGTGAGGGTGAATGTGAGTGTGAGGATGAGCGTGAGTGTGAGGGAGAAGGTGAGGGTATGTGTTATGTTGAGGGTGAGCATGAGGATGAGGGGTAGGGTGAGTGTGAGGGTGAGGGTGAGGCTGAGGAAGAGCGTGAGGGTTAACGTGAGTGTGAAACTGAGGGTCAGTGTGAGAGTGAGTGTGAGGTTGAAGAAGAGAGTGAGGGTGAGTGTGATGGTTAGGGTGAGTGTGAGGATGAGGTTGAGGGTGAGGTGAGGATGACAGTGATGGTGAGTGTGAGTGTGACGGTGAAGATGAGAGTCAGGGATAGAGTTAGCATGAGGGTGAGTGTGAGAATGAGGGAGATAGTGAAAAAGCATGAGGGTGAGCATGAGTGTGAGGTTGAGAATGAGGGTGAGCGTTAATGTGAGGCTGATGGTGAGCGTGAGGGTTAGAGCGACGGTGAGGGTAAGGGTTAAAATGAGGGTGAATATGATGATGAGTTGTAGGGTGAGGTTGAGGGTGATGGTTAGAAAGAGGGTGAGTGTGAGGGTGAGCATGAGTGTTAACGTGAGGATGAGGTTGAGAATGAGAGTGAGCGTGAGGGTCAGGGTAAGGTTGAGAGTAGGGTGAGTGTAAGGGTGTGTGTGAGTGTCAGGGTGAGCGTGAGGGAGATTGTGAGTGTGAGTGTGAAAGTGACGGTGAGCGTGAGGGTGAGTCTGAGTGTAAGGGTGAGTATCCGGGTAGAATTAGCATGAGGGCGATGTTGAGGTTGAGAATGAGGGTAGCGTGAGTGTGAGTGTGAGTGTGAGCGTGAGTGTGAGGGAGATTGTGAGAATGAGGTTGAGGGTGTGTGTGAGTGTGAGGGTGAGCATGAGTGTGAGGGTGAGTGTGATGTTGAGAATGAGTTTGAGCTTCAGGGTGAGAGTGAGCGTGAGGGTGAGGGTGAGAATGAGGGAACAGTGAGGTGAGGGTGAGGGTAAGAGTGAGAATGAGTGTGAGCGTCAGGGTGTGAGTCAAGGTGAGTGTGAGAATAAGGGTGAGGGTCAGGGTTATGGTAAGTGTCAGGGTTTAGGGTCAGCGTCAGTGTGAGAGTGAGGGTGAGGCTCAGGGTTTATAAAGATTTTGAGGGTGAGGGTGAGGATCAGGATTTAGGGTCAGTGTGAGGGTCAGGGTAATTTCAGAATCAGAGTTGTGAGTGAGAGTCAGGGTGAGGGTGAGGGTCAGGGTCAGGATTGAGTGTTAGGTTTGAGGTCGTGGTCAAGGTCAGGGTCAAGATTTAGGGTTAGGGTCAGTGTCGGTGTCGGGTCAGGGTAGAAGGGTCACGGTCAAAGTCAGGTTCAGAATAGGGTTAGGGTCAGGGTCAGACCAGGGTGAGAGGTTAGGTTCGAGGTTCTGGGTCAGAATCCAAGTAGGGTCAAAGTAGAATCAAAGTCGGGTCAGGGTTAGGTTTAGCTTTAGGGTTAGGGTGAAGGTGAGTGTCAAGGTCAGGGTAATTGTCAGCGTTTAGGGTCAGGGTCAGAGTGAGTTAGAGGATAGCGTCAGGGTTTAGGGTCAGGGTGAGGGTCAGGGTCAGGGTCACATTCAGGGTTTAGGGTGAGTGTCAGAGTGAGGGTCAGAGCCATGGTCAGGGTTTAGGGTTAGGGTCAGCGTCGGGCTCGAGGTCAGTGTCAGCATTTAGGTTTAGGGTCGGTGTTGGATTCCGTGTCGTGATCGGGTTCAGGGTCAGTGTGAGTATAAAGTTGAGAGTGAGTTTGAGTTGAGTGTGAGGTGATTGTGAGGGTGAGGGTGAGGATCAGGCTGAGAGTTAGAATGAGGATGAGAATTTGAATGAGGGAGACGATAAGTATGAGCATGAGGATGAGGCTAGGGTGATGGTGAGCATCACGGTGATAGTTAGTGTGAGGGTAAGGGAAAAAATGATGGAGACCTTGAGGGTGAGGGTGTGCGTGAGGGTGAGTGTGAGGGTGAGGGTGAAGGTGAACATAGGATGAGAGTTAATGTTAGTGTGAGGATGAGAATGAGGGAGAAGATCAGGGTGAGCGTGAGGTTGAGGATGAGCATGAGGATGAGGGTGAAAATGAGGGTGAGTATGAATGTGAGGATGAGGGTGAGCGTGAGGGTTAGGGTGAGGGTGACGGTGAGGTAAGGGTTAGGGTGAGGGTGAGCATAAAATTGAAGGGTAGGGTGAGGTTGAGGGCGAGGGTGAGAAAGAGGGTGAGCGTGAGGTTTAGGGTTAGGTTTTATGGTCAAGGTTAGGTTTAGGTACAGGGTAGGGTCAGGATAGGATAAGGGACAGGGTCAGGTCAGGGTTTGGGTTAAAAGGGTCAGGGTCAGGGTAAGCTTTAGAATAGTGTTAGGGTCAGGGTCAGACCTGGGTGAGTGTTTAGGGTCGAGGGTCTGGGTCAGAATCCAGGTAGAGTTAGAGTAGGGTCAATGTCGGGTCAGTGTTATGTTTAACTTTAGGGTGAGGGTGAGGGTCAGGGTCAATGTAAGGGTCAGGGTTTTGGGTCAGGGTTAAGTTTAGGGTCAAGGTCAGGATTGAGGGTGAGGGTGAACGTGATGGTGAGGGTCAGAATTTAGAATCAGGTTGAGGGTGAGGGTCTGAGTCAGAGTCAGGATTTAGGGTGAGTGTCAGGGTGAGGAAGAGGGTAGAGGTCAGGATTTAGAGTTAGGAGATTTTTTGAGGTCACGGTCAGGGTCATGTTTTAGGGTTAGTGTTGGGGCCGCGGTCAGGGTCGGTGTTTAGGGTTAGGGTCGGGGTTGCATTCGGGGTCGGAGTTGCATTTAGGGTCAGGGTTTAAAGGTTGAGGTTGAGGTCTGAATCATGGTCAGTGTCAGGGTCAGTGTTTAGGACCAGGGTCAGAATCAGGGTCAGGGTCTAGGGTTAGAATCAGTGGCAGGGTCAGGGTCAGGGTAGGGATTGGGGTCAGGATTAGGGGTAGGGTCACAGTCAGGGTTTAGTGTTAGGGTCAAGGTTAGGGTTAGGGTTAGGGTTAGGGTTAGTGTTAGTGTTAGGGTTTGGCATTAGTGTTAGTGGTAGGGTTAGGATTAGGGTTAGGGTTTTGGTTTAGGGTTAAGGTTAGGGTTAGGTTTAGGGTTTAGTGTTAAGGTTAAAATTAGGGTTTGTGTTA
>SSHV01003122.1:145063-155144 GCA_009793145.1 Cynopterus brachyotis
GGGTCAGTGTCAGGGTCAGGGTCAGAATTAGAGTCAGGGTTAGGGTGAGTGTGAGGGTGAGTGTGAAGGAGAGGGTGAGGTTGAGCGTCAGGGTGGGAGTTAGTGTGTGAGTGAGTGTGAGAGGAGGGAGACGATAAGGGCTATGGTGAACGTGAGTTTGAGGGGGAGAATGAGGGCTTAGCGTGAGGGTGAGTGTGAGGTGAGTGGGAGAATGAAATTGAGCATGAATGTGAGGCTGATGGTGAGCGTGAGTGTGAGGGTGACGGTGAGGGTAAGGATTTGGGTGAGGGTGAGCATGAGGATGAGGGGGTAGGGTGAGGTTAAGGGTGAGGGTGAGGAAGAGGGTGAGCGTGAGTGTGAGCATGAGTGTGAACGTGAGGCTGTCGGTGAGAGTGAGGGTGAGGTTTAAGATTACAGTGAGAGTGAGTATGAGGGTGAGGGTAATTGTGAGTGTGAGTGTGAGTTGAGGGTGAGCGTAAGAGTGAGAGTGAGAATAAGGTTGATGGTGAGGGTGATCGTGAGGGTGAGGGTGAGCATGAGGGTGAGGGTAAGAATATGGGTGAGCTTGAGGGTGAGCGTGAGTGTGAACATGAGTGCCTGGGTGAAAATGAGGTTGAGCATGAGGGTGAGGATGTCAGGGGAAGTGTGAGAGTTATTGTGAGGGTCATTGTGAAAGTAAGTGTGAGCATGAGGGTGAAAATGGGTGTGTGGATGAGGGTGAGCATCAGTTTAATTGTTAGCGTGAGGGTGAGGTTGAGGATGAGAATGAGGGTCAGCGTGAAGTTGAGTGTGACTGTGAGGGTGAGCATGAGTGTGAGGTTGAGTGTGAGGATGAGGTTGAGGATGAGGGTGAGTGTGAGTGTGAGTGTCATTCTGAGGATGAGAGTGAGCCTCAGGTTGAGAGGTAGCGTGAGAGTGAGTGTGAGAATGAGGGAGACGGTGAGGGTGAGTGTGAGTGTGAGGGTGAGGGTGAACGTGAGGTGAGGATGACGGTGAGGGTAAGGGTTAGGTTGAGGTTGAGCATTAAGATGAGGGGTAGGGTAAGGTTGAGGGTGAGGGTTTGAAAGAGGGTGAGTGTGAGGTTTAGGGTTTGGTTTTGAGGTCAAGGTTAGGTTTAGGGTTAGGTGCAGTGTCAGGGTCACGATTAGGTTTAGTGTAAAGGTCAGGGTCAGGGTCAGGGTTAGAATGTTCGGGGTCAGGGTCAGGTTTTGAATAGGGTTAGGGTCAGGGTCAGAACAGGTGATGGTTTAGGGTCGAGGTTCTGGGTCAGAATTTAGGAATGGTCAGAGTAGGATCATTGTCTGTTCAAGGTCAGGATTAGGGTTAGGGTCAGGGTCAGGGTCAGGGTCAGGGTAAGGGTAGGAATTTGGGTTAGGGATAGGGTCAGGGTCAGGGTCAGGGTCATTATTTAGTGTTATGGTAAAGGTTAGGGTTAGGGTTAGATTTAGGATTTAGGGTTTGGGTTAGTTTTAGGGTTTGGGTTAGGGTTTGGTGATAGGGTTAGTGTTAGGATTAGGTTTAGCGTTAGGTTTTGGATCAGGGTCAGGGTTAGCGTCAGGGTTAGGGTTAGGGTCAGGGTAAGAGTCAGGATCAGGGTTAGAATGGTTAGGGTCAGGG
The DNA here is from genome assembly GCA_009793145.1 of Cynopterus brachyotis. Lineage (NCBI taxonomy): Eukaryota > Metazoa > Chordata > Mammalia > Chiroptera > Pteropodidae > Cynopterus > Cynopterus brachyotis. The sequence continues at coordinate 146,681 of SSHV01003122.1, forward strand.
TCAGGTTTAGAATAAGGTTCGGGTCAGGGTCAGACCAAAGTGAGAGTTTATGTTCAAGGGTCTGGGTCAGAATTCAAGTAGGGTCAGAGTAGGGTCAATGTCAGTCAGGTTTAGATTTAGCTTTATGGTGAGGGTGAGAGTGAGTGTTAGGGTAAGTGTCAGGGTTTAGGTCAGGGTTAGGGTCTAGATCAGGGTCAAAGTTGGGGTTTAGGGTTAGGGTCGGGGTTGGATTTGGGGTTGATAATGAGGTCAGGGTCGGGGATTAGGGGTCGGGGTCGAGGTCATGGTCAGGGTGAGGGTCAGGTTCAGGGTTTAGGGTAAGGGTTCGGGACTAGGGTTATGGTCAAGGTAAGAATTAGGGTTAGGGTTAGGGTTTAGGGTTAGGGTTAATGTTAGGGTTAGCGTTAGGGTTTGGGGTTAGGGTTAGTGTTAGGGTTATTGTTTTGTTTTAGGGTCAGGGTCAGGATCAGTGATAGGGTCAGCATCAGAGTCTGGGTTAGGGTCAGGGTCAGGTTCAGTGTCAGAGTCAGGTTCAGGCTTAGGGTCAGGGTTGGGTGAGTGTGAGGGTGAGTGTGAAGGTGAGAGTGTGGTTGAGCATCAGGGTGAGAGTTAGTGTGAGTGTGAGTGTGAGAATGAGGAAGACAGTAAGAAAGAGGATGAACGTGAGGTTGAGAATAGAAATGAATGTGAGCGTGAGAGTCAGGAGAAGGGTGAGGGTGAGAGTGAGGTTGAGCTTATTGGTGAGATTGAGCGTCAGGGTGAGAGTTAGCATGAGAGTGAGTGTGAGAATGAGAAAGACAGTGAGGGAGAGGGTTAACATGAGTGTGAGAGTGAAAGAAAGTTTGAGCTGATGGTGAGGGTGAGAATAAGGTTGAGCGTGAATGTGAGACAGATGGTGAGCATAAGGGTTAGGGTGACGATGAGGATAAGGGTTAGAAAGAGGGTGAGTATGAGAATGAGGGGTATGGTGATGTTGAGGGTGAGGGTGAGCGTGAGGGTGACCATGAGTGTGAACGTGATGGTGAGGGTGAGAGTGAGTGTGAGGTTAAAATGAGAGTGAGGGTGAGCGTGAGGGTGAGGTTGAGTGTGCGTGTGAGTTTGAAGGTGAGTGTGAAGGTGAGGTTGAGGGTGAACATCAGGGTGAGAGTTAGCATAAGTGTGAGAATGAGGGAAACGTGAGCATAAAAGTGAGGGTGAGAATTAGGGTAAACATGAGGGTTAGTGTAAGTTTGAACGTGAGGTTGAGGGTGAAAATGAGGTTGATCATGAGATTGAGGGTGAGGGTGAGTGTGAGGGTGAGTGTGAGTGTGAGTGTGAGTGTGAGTGTGAGTGTGAGGGTGAAAGTGACGGTAAGCGTGAGGGTTAGTGTGAGTGTGAGAGTGAGGGTGAACATCCGGGTGAGAATTAGCATCATGGTCAGATGACGATGAGAATTAGGGTTAGCGTGAGTGTGAATGTGAGGTTGAGCATGACTATGATGGTGAGAGTGAGGATGTGGTTGAGTGTGAGTTTGAGTGTGAGTATGCGTTTGATGGTGAGAGTGAGGGTGAGCATCTGGGTGAGAGTTAGCGTGAAGGTGAGGGTGAAAATTAGGGAGACGGTTGGTGTGAGCGTGAGGGTGAGGAGCAGAATAAGGGTGAGCTTGAGGGTAACCCTGAATGTGAATGTGAGTGTGAGGGTGAGCGTAAGAATGAGGGTGACGGTGAGGGTAAGTGTTAGGGTGAGGGTGAGCATGAGAATAAGGTGTAGGGTGAGGTTGAGGGTGAGGGTGAGGAAGGTGATGAGCGTGAGGGTGAGCGTGATTGTGAACGTGAGTGTGAGCGTGAGGGTGAGGTTTAGGATGAGAGTGAGGTTGAGTGTGATGGTGAGGGTAATTGTGAGTTTGAGTGTAATGGTGAGCGTCAGGATGAGAGTTAGCCTGAGGGTGAGGGAGAGAATGACAGAGATGGTGAGAGTGAGCGTGAGGGTGAGGGTAAGCATGAGGGTGAGGGTGAGAATGAGTGTGAGCATGAGTGTGAACGTGAGTGTGAGTGTGAGCGTGAGTGTGAGGGTGAGTGTGATGGTGAGGATGAGGGTGGTGAGCGTCAGGGTGAGAGTTAGTGTGAGGGTGAGGGTGAGATTGAGAAAGACGGTGAGGGTAAGGTTGTGGGTAGAATTGAGGATGAGCATGAGTGTCAGGGTGAGTGTCAGGGTGAGGTGAGTGTGAGGGCGACGGTCAGGGTCATGGTAAGGTCAGGGTTTAGGGTCAGCGTAAGGGTGAGAGTGAGGTTCAGGGTCAGGGGTTAGGGTGATTGTGAGGGTGAGTGCGAGAGTCAGTATCAGGTTTGAGGGTCAGGGTGGGTGAGTGTCAGGGTCAGACTCAGGGTTTAGGGTGAGTGTCAGGATAGGGGCATGACAGGGTCAGGGTTTAGGGTTAGAGTCTGGGTCAAGGACAGAGTCAAGGTTTAGAATTAGGGTCAGGTTCGGTGTCGGGGTCAGGGTTAGAAGAGTCAGAGTCAGGGTCAGGTTCAGAATAGGGTTAGGGTCAGGGTCAGACTAGGGTGAGGGTTTAGGATCCAGTTTCTTGGTCAGAATCCAAGAAGTGTCAGAGTAGGGTCAATGTCGGGTCAGGCTTTGGTTTAGCTTTAGGGTTAGGGTGAGGGTCAGGGTCAAGGTCCTGTAAGTGTCAGTGTTTACGGTTATGGTCAGAGTGAGGGTGAGGGACAGGGTCAGGGTTAGGGTGAGGGTGAGGGTGAGGGTCAGGATTTAGGGTGAGGGTGAGGGTGAGGGTCACATTCAGGGTTTAGGGTGAGGGTCAGTGTGAGGGTCAGAGCCATTGTCAGGGTTTAGGGTAAGGATCAGTGTCGGGTTTGCGGTCTGGGTCAGGGTCAGGTTCAAGGTTCAGGATCTAGGTCAGGGTCAGGATCTAGGGTTAGGGTCAGTGTCAGTATCAGGGTCAGGGTAGGCATTAGGTTCAGGAATAGGGTCAGGGTCATGGTCAGTGTTTAGGGTTAGGGTCAAGGTTAGGTATAGGATTAGAATTTTGGGTTATGGTTAGTGTTAGGATTAGGGTTAGGGTTTGGGTTTATGGTTAGTTAAGGTTAGGTCTTTGGGTTAAGGTTAGGGTTAGGTTTAGGGTCAGGATCAGGTTCAGGGTAGGGTCAGGGTCACTGTCAGGTTCAATGTCAGAATTAGAGTCAGGGCTAGAGTGACTGTGAAGGTGAGTGTGAAGGTGAGGGATAGGTTGAGTGTCAGGGTGAGAGTTAGCATGACAGTGAGTGTGAGAATGAGAGAGACGGTGAGAATGAGTGTGAGCTTGAGGGTGAGGGTGAGCGTGAGGGTGAGGGTGTCAGTGAGGGTAAGGGTTAGGGTGAGGTCGAGCATGAGGATGAGGGGTTGGGTGAGGTTGAGGGTGAGGGTGTGGAAGAGGGTGAGCATAAGTTTTAGGTTTAGATTACATGGTCAAGGTTAGGTTTAGGGTTAGGTACAGGGTCAGGGTCAGGATTAAGGTTAAGGTCAGTGTCAGAAACTGGGTAAGGTTTAAAATGGGGTTAGAATCAGGGTCAGACCAGATGATGGTTTAGGGTCGAGGGTGTGGGTCCGAATCCACAAAGGGTCAGAAAAGGGTCAATGTAGGTTTAAGGTCAGGATTAGGTTAGTGTCAGGGTCAGAATAGGGGTTGGGGCCAGGGATAGGGTCAAGGTCAGGGTCAGTATTTAGTGTTATGATCAAAGTTAGAGTTAGGGCTAGGGTTAGGGTTTTTGGTTAGGGTTAGGGTTATGGTTAAGTTTAGGGTTTTAGGTTAAGGTTAGGTTTAGGGTTAGCTTTAGGGTGAGGGTAAGGGTCAGCGTTAGGGTCAGTGTCAAGGTCAGTGACAGGATTAGTGTCAGAGTCAGGGTCAGGGTTAGGGTCAGGGTTAAAGTTAGTGTGAGTGTGAGTGTTAGGAGAGGGTGAGGTTGAGCTTCAGCGTGAGAGTTAGTGTGAAAGTTAGTGTGAGAATGCGGGAAACTGTGAGGTGAGTGTGAACGTGAGGGTGAGGGTGAGAATGATGGTGAGCATAAATGTGAGGATGATGGTGAGCGTAAGGGTGAGGGTGACGGTTAGTGTAAGGGTTAGGGTGAGGGTGAGCATAAATTGAGGGGTAGGGTAATGTCGAGGGTGAGGGTAAAAAGAGGGTGAATGTGAATGTGAGCGTGCGTGTAAACATGAGGGTGAGGTTGAGAGGGAAGGTGAGGTTGAGCATGAGGTTACGGGTGAGCGTGAGTGTGTGGTTGAGTGTGAGGGTAAGTGTGAAGGTGAGGGTGAGTGTGAGGATGAGGTTGTGGTTGAGGGTGAGAGTAAGTGTGAGGGCGAGTTTGAGGGTCAGGTTGAGGGTGACAATTAGGGTTAGGTGAGTGTGAGGGTGAGTGTGATTGTGAGTGTGAGGATGAGCGTCAGAGTGAGAGTTAGCATGAGGGTGAGGGTGAGAATGAGGTAGACAATGAGGTTGAGTGTTAGGGTGAGGGTGCGCATGAGGGTGAGTGTGAGAATCAGGGTGAGCGTGATTGTGAGTGTGAGTGTGAACGTGAGTGTGAGGGTGAGAATGAGGGTGTGAGGGTGAGAGTGAGTGTGAGTGTCAGGGTTTATTTAAGGGTGAGTGTGAGACTGGAGGTGAGAATGAGGGTGTGCGTCAGGGTGAGCTTGAGTGTGAACGTGAGTGTGAGGGTGAGAATAAGGGTGAACATGTGGGTGAGTGTGAGGGTGAGGTTGAGATTAGGGTCAGCGTATGAGTGAGGGTGAGGTTTAGGATTAAGGTGCGGGTGAGCATGAGGATGTGGTTGAGTGTGAGGGTATGTGTGAGGTTGAGGGTGAGAGTGAGGGAGACGGTGAGGTTGACCATGAGGGTGAGGTTGAGCATGAGTGTGATGGTGAGAACGAACGTGAGCGTGAGGGTGAGCGTGAGTGTGAATGTGAGGGTGAGGTTGAGAATTAGGGTGAGCCTGAGAGTGAGGGTGAGTGTGAGGGTGAGGGTGTGTATCAGAATGAGAATTAGGGTGAGGATTTGATGAAAGTGAAAATGAGGGTGAGTGTGAGTGTGAGGGTGATGGTGAGTATCAGGGTGAAAGTTAGCGTGAGGGTGAGGGTGAGGATGAGAATGAGGGTGAGCGTGAATGTGAGTCTGAGTGTGACGGTGAACGTGAGTGTGAGGCTGAGTGTAAGGATGAGGTTTTGGTGAGGTGAGTGTGAGGGTGAGTGTGATGGTGAGTGTGAGGGTGAGCGTCAGGGTGAAAGTTAGCATGAGCGTGAGGGTGAGAATTAGGTAGACAGTGTAGGTGAGTGTAAGAGTGAGGGTTTTCATGAGGGTGAGGGTGAAAATGAGGGTACGCCTTATTGTGAGCATGAGCTTGAACGTGAATGTGAGTGTGAGGGTGAGTGTAATGGTGAGGGTGAGAGTGAGGGTGAGTGTCAGGGTGAGTTTGAGTGTGAGTGTGAGGGTGAGGGTAAAATTGTGGGTGACCGCAGGAGTGAGGTTGAGTGTCAGGGTGACCGTGATGGCAAGTGTAAGGTTGAGGGTGAAAGTTAGAGCGAGCGTTAGGTTGAGTGCGAGTGTGAAGGTGATGGTGAGCATCAGGATGAGTGTTAACGTGAGGGTGAGAGTGAGGATGAGAATGAGGGTGAGCTTGAGGGTGAGCTGGAGTGTCCGGGTGAGTTTGAGGATGAGGTTGAGGCTTAGGATATGTGTGAGTGTGAGTTTGCTGGTCAGGAAAGGGTGAGTGTCAGGGAGAGAGTTAGCGTGCAAGTGAGGGTGAGAATGATTGAGACGGTGAGGGTGAGCATGAGGTTGAGGGTGAGTGTCAGGGTGAGCGTGAGTGTGAACGTGAGGGTGCGGGAGAGAGTGAGGGTAAAGTTGAAAATGAGGGTGCGAATGAGCATGAGGGTGGGGTTGAGTGTGAGTGTAAGTGTGAGGGTGAGAGTGAGTGTGAGGGTAAGTTTGATGGTGAGGGTGAGGATGAGAATGAGGGTGAATGTGAGGGTGAGCGTGAGTGTGAACTTGAGTGTGAGGGTGGAAATGAAAGTGAGTGTGAGTGTGAGGGTGAGGGTGAGGGTGAGAGTAGGGTGAGCATAAGGGTAAGAATTAGTGGCAGTTTGAGCGTGAGTGTGAGTGTGAGGGTGAGGGTGAAAGTGAGGGTGAGCGTGAGGGTGAGTGTTAGTTGAGTTTGAGGGTGAGCATCAGAGTGAGAGTTAGCCTGAGGGTGAGGTTGATGATGAGAATTAGGGTGAGCGTGATGGTGAGTTTAAGTATGAGGATGAGTTTGAGTGTGAGGGTGAGTGTGAGGATGAGGTTGAGGGTGAGAGTGAGTGTGGGGGTGAGATTTAGAATAAGGGTGTGGGTGTTATTGTGAGTGTGAGTGTGAGCGTGAGGGTGAGCGTCAGGGTGAGGTTGAGGGTGAGTGTGATAGTGAGCATGATGTTGAGGGTGAGAATGTGGGTGAGCGTGAGGGTGAGCGTGAGTGTGAACATGAGGGTGAGGGTGAGAATGAGGGTGAGCTTGAGGGTGAGTTTGAAAGTGAGGGTGAGCCGAAAGGTGAGCATGAGGGTGAGTGTGAATCAGGTTGAGCATGAGGTTGAGTGTGAGGGTGAGAGTGAGAGTGAGACTGAGTGTGAGGGTGAGCGTGAGGGTTTGGGTGAGGTTGAGAATGAGAGTGAGGATGATCATGAGGGTAAGGGTTTGGGTGAATGTTCAAGTGAGGGTGATCGTGAGTGTGAGGGTGAGAATGAGGGTGAAAGTGATGGTTAGGTTGAGGGTTGACGTGAAGTTGAGGGTTGGGGTCAGGGTGAGATTGAGGGTGAACGTGAGGGTGAGGGTGAGGGTCAGGTTGAATGTTAAGCTGTGGGTGAGGTTTAGGATGAGGGTGAGCATAAGGGTGAGGGGTAAGGTGAGGTTGAGGGTGAGAGTGAGAGTAAAGTGATGTTGAGGGTTAGGGTGAGGTGTGGAATAGGACTAGTGTGAAGGTGAGGATGAGGGTGAGGTTGAGGGTGAGTGTTAAAGTGATGGTGAGGGTGATCGTGAGTGTGAGGGTGAGGGTGAAGGTGAGCGTGAAGTTGATGCCTATGGAGAGGAAGAGATTGAGGGTGAGCGGAAGGGTGAGAACGAGGGTGAGGGAGAGGTTGAGGGTGAGGGTTAGGGTGAGGGTTAGGCTGAGGGTGAGATTTAGTGTGAGGGTGAGTGTGAGCGTTTGGGTAAGCGTGAGGGTGAGGGTGATGATTAGGGTCAGGGTGAGCATGAGGATGAGAGGTAGAGTGAGGTTGAGGATCAGGGTGAGAGAGGGTGAGGGTGAGTGTAAGGGTGATTTTGAGGATGAGAGTTAGAGTTAGCGTGAGTTTGAGGGTGAGTGTGAGGGTGAGCTTGAGGGTGAGGTTGAGGGTGAGTGTGAGGATGAGGTTAGGGTGAGGGTGAGGGTGAGTTTGAGGGTGAGTGTGAGGGTGAGGTTTAGGGTGAGCGTCAAGGTGAGAGTTAGCATGAGGGTGAGAGTGAGAATGAGGGCGACAGTGAGGAAGAGCTGAGGGTGAGGGTGTGCTTAAAAATGAGGGTTAGTGTGAATGTGAGGATGAGGTTGAGCGTGAAGTTCAGGGTGAGTCTCAAGGTGAGCGTGAGGGTGAGGTTCAGGGTTAGGTTAAGTGTCAGGGTTTAGGGTCAGGGTCACGGTGAGGGTGAGAGTCAGGGTGAGGGTGTGGTTGAGGGTCAGGATTTAGGATCAGGTGAGGGTGATGTTCAGGGTAAGAGACAGGGTTTAGTGTGAGTGTCAGTTTGAGTGTCAGGGTCAGGGTCAGGGTTTAGGTTTAGGGTCAGGATCGGGGTCAAGGTCAGTGTCAAGTTTTAGGTTTAGGGTTAGGGTTGGTGTCGAGATCAGGGTTAGAAGGGTCAGGGTCAGGGTAGGTTTAGAATAGGGTTCGGGTCAGGTTTACACCAGGGTGAAGGTTTAGGTTCGAAGTACTGGGTCAGAATCCAAGAAGGGTCAGAATAGTGTCTATGTCGGCTCAGGATTAGGTTTGGTTTTAGGGTGATTGTAAGGGTCAGGGTCAGGGTAAGGGTCAGCATTTCAGGTCAGGGTCAGAGTTAGGGTGAGTGTCAGGGTCTGGGTTTATGGTGAGCGGAGGGTGAGGGTAAGTGTGAAGATCAGGAATTAGGGTCAGTGTCAGGGTGAGGGTTAGAGTCAAATTCAGGGTTTAGGGAGAGGATCAGGGTGAGTGTCAGGGTGAGGGTCAGGGTTTAGTGTAAGAGTCGGTTCAAGGTCGGGGTCAGGGTTTAGGGTAGGTTCAGGTTCGGGTTCAGTGTCATGGTCGGTGTTTAGGGTTAGGGTCAAGGTTAGATTGAGTGTCGTGGCCCGGGTCAGGGTCAAGGTTTATAAGTCGGGATCGAGGATGTTGTCAGAGTGAGGGTCAGGGTCAGGTTTTAGGTTCAGGGTCAGGGTCAAAATCTAGGGTTAGGGTCAGGGTCAGTGTC
>SSHV01003122.1:160321-201815 GCA_009793145.1 Cynopterus brachyotis
GGGTTAGGTTTAAAGTTTTGGTTAGTGTTATGGTTATGGTTAGGTTTAGGGGTTAGGTTTAAGTATAGGTTTAGGGTTGGGTTAGGGTCAGGGTCAGCGTAAGGGTTAGGGTCAGGGTCAGGGTCAGGGTCATGGACAGGTTCAGGGTTAGTGTCAGGATTAGGGTCAGGGTCAGGGTCAGTGAAAGGGTCAGTGTCAGGGTTAGGGTCCGGGTTAGGCTGAGTGAGGGTGAGTGTGAAAGTGAGGTTGAAGTTTAGCGTCAGGGTGAGAGTTAGCATGAGAGTGAATGCTAGAATGAGGGAGACTGTGAGAAAGAGGGTGAACGTGAGAGTGAGTGTGAGAATGAGGGTGAGCATGAGCGTGATTGTGAGGGTATGGGTGAGAATTTTGGTGAGCGTAAGAGTGAGGTTGAGTGTCAATATGTGAGCATGAGAGTGAGTGTGAGGTTGAGGGAGAAAGTGAGGGTGAGCGTAAGGTTGAGTGTGACTATGAGGGTGAGGGTGAGCATCAGAATGAGAGGAAGCGTGAGTGTGAGTTTGGGCATGAGAATGAGCATGATTGGGAGGGTGAGTGTGAGTGTGAGCATGAGTGTGATGGTCACAATGAGGGTAAGTGAGGGTGAGCATAAGGATGAGGGGTAGTGTGAGTGTGAGGGTGAGGGTGAGGGTGAAGAAGAGGGTGAGCATGAGGTTTATAGTTAGGTATTATGGTCAAGGTTAGGTTTAGGGGTAGGTACAGGGTCAGGGTCAGGGTTAGGTTCAGGGTCAGCATCAGGGTCAGGGTCAATGTTAGGGTCAGGGTTAGGGTGAGTGTGTGGTTGAGTGTGAAGATGACGGTGTGATTAAGCATCAGGGTGATAGTAGGAGTATGCGGGTGAGAATGAGGGAGATGGTACGGGTGAGCGTGAGGTTAAAAATGAGCATGAGTATTAGGGTGAGAATGAGGGTGCTCGTGATTGTGAGGGTGAATTAGGGTCACACTGAGGGTCAGGGTTAGGGTTAGTTTGAACATGAGGATGAGGTATAGGGTTAGTTTGATTGTGAGGGTGAGGAAGAGGGTGAGAGGTAGCGTGAGGGTGAGGTTGAGGATGAGAATGAGGTTGAGCGTGAGGGTGAATGTGAGTGTGAGAGTGAGTGTGAGTGGGAGGATGACTGTGAGGCTAAGTGTTAGGGTGAGGATGAGCATGAGATTGAGAGGTATTGAGTGTGGAGGTGAGGGTGACGAAGAGTGTGAACATGAGGGTGAGCATGAGTGTGAACCTGAGGATGAGTGTGAGACTGTGGGTGAGGTTGAGGAAGAGAGTGAAGGTGAGTGTGTGGACTAGGGCGAATCTCAGCATGAGCATGAGAGTTAGGGTGAGGTTGAGGGTGAGGGTGAGAAAGAAGTCAGCGTGAGTTTTAGAGTTAGGTTTTATGGACATAGTTAGGTTTAGGGTTAGGTTCGGGTTCAGGTTCAGGTTGATGGTTAGGGTCATAATCAGGGTCAGGGTCACGGTTAGAAGGGTCAGGGTCAGGGTCAGGTTTACAATAGGGTTAGTGTCAGGGTCAGAGCAGGGTGAGGATTTAGGTTAGAGGGTCTGGGTCAGATTCCAGGTACGGTCAGTGTATTGTCAATGTCGGGTCTGGGTTAGCTTTAGTATTAGAATGAGGGTGAGGGTAAGGATCAGGTTTAGGGTAAGGGTCAGGATTTAGGGTCATGGTCAGGGAAAGTGTGAGGGTCAGGGTCAGGGTTTAGGATGAGGGTGAGCGTGAGGTTCAGGATTTAGCGTCAGGGTGACAGTGAGAATCAGGGTCAGAGTAGAATTTAGGGTGAAGGTATGGGTGAGTCTAAGGGTCAGGGTCAAGATTTAGTATTAGGATTGGGGTCGGGGTCATGGTCAGGGTCAGGTATTAGGGTTAGAGTCAGCGTCGCGGTTGGGTTCGAGGTTGGGGTCAGAGTTTAGGGTTAGGGTCAGGGTCGCTGTTGGTGTAGGGGTCGGGGTTTAGGGTTAAGGTCGGAGTTGGATTCGGGGTCAAGGTCAGTGTCAGGGTCTAAGTTTAGGGGTCGTGTTTGAGGATGGGGTCAGGGTTAGGGTCAGGATCTAGGGTTAGGGTCAGAGTCAGGGTCAGGGTCAGGGTAGGGGTTGAGGTCAGGGTTAGGGTCAGCGTCAGGGTCAGGGTTTATTGTAGGGTCAAGTTTAGGGTTTAAATTTAGGGTTAGTGTTAGGGTAAAAGTTAGGGTTTGGGGCTAGGGTTGGTGCTAGGATTAAGGTTAGGTTTAGGGTTTTAGTTTAGCGTTAGGATTAGGGTTAGTTTAGAGTTTAGGATTAAGGTTAGGGTTAATGTTAGGGTCAGAGTCATGGTCAGTTTCAGGGTTAGGGTCAGGTTCAGGGTCAGTGTTTAGGATTAGGGTCATAGTTAGGGTTCGTTTTAGGGTTAGGTTTTAGGGTTAGGGTTATTGATAGGATTAGTTTTTGGAGTTAGGGTTAGTGTTAGGGTAAGGGTTTTGGGTTAGGCTTAGGGTTAGGGTTAGTGTTAGTGTTAGGGTTAAGGTTTGGGGTTAGGGTTAGGGTAAGGGTTAGGGTCAGGTTCAGGGTCAGGGTCAGGTTTAGGGATAGGGTCAGGGTCAGGGTCAGGGTTAGGTTCAGATTTAGGGTGAACATGAGAGTGTGTGTGAAGGTGAGGCTGAGGGTGAGCATCAGGGTTAGAGTTAATGTAAGTGTGAGGGTGAGAATGAGGGAGATGGGTATGTGAGCATGAGGTTGAGGATGAGCATGAGGATGAGGAGTAGGGTGAGGTTGAGGGTGAGGGTGAGGAAGAGGGTGAGAGTGAATTTTAGGTTTAGGTTTTATGGTCAAGGTTAAGTTTAGGGTTAGGTTCACGGTCAGGGTCAGGGTTAGGGTTACGGTCAGGATCAGGGTCAGGGTCAGGTTTAGTATAGGGTGAGGGCCAGGGTCAGACCAGGATAAGGGTTTAGTGTCCTGGGTCTGGTTCAGAATCCAGGTAGGGTTAGGGCAGGATTAATGTCGGGTCAGGGTTAGCTTTAACATTAGGGTGAGGGTGAGGGTAAGTGTCAGGGTCAGGGTAAGAGTCAGGGTTTAGGGTCAGGATCAGGGGGAAAATGAAGTTGAGGGTTCGGGTTCAGGGTGAGGGTGAGGGTCAGGGTCAGAGTCGGGGTTTAGGGTTTGGGTTCGGGTGAGTGTCAGGTTGTAGGTCAGGGTTTAGGATTTAGGTCGGGGTCGGGATCAAGGTCAGGGTAATTGTTGAGGATTAGGGTCGGGTTTTGATTCGGGGTCAAGTTTGAGGTCAAGAGCAGGATTTAGGGGTCGGGTTCGAGGTCCGGGTCAGGGTTAGGGAGGGTGTTGGGGTCAGGTTTAAAGCCAGGGTGAGGGTCAGGGTTTAGTGTTAGGGTCAAGGTTAGGGTTTGGGTTAGGGTTAGGGTTTTGCTTTAGCTTTAGGGTTAGGGTTAGTTTTAGAATTTAGGGTTAAGCTTATGGTTAGGGTTAGGGTCAGGGTTCGGGTCAGGGTTTGGGTCAGCGTCAAAGTCATTGTAAGGAATGGCTCAGGGTTAGGCTCAGAGTTATCGTCAGGGGCAGGGGAAGTGTAAGGGTCAGGGTCAGGGTCAGGGTTAGAGTGAGTGTGAGGGTGAGTGTGAATGTGAGGGTGAGGTTGAGCATCAGAGTGAGAGTTAGCGTGAGAGTGAGTTTGAGAATGAGAGAGACGGTGAGGGAAAAGGTGAACGTGAGGGTGAGGTCGAGAATGAGGGTGAGCGTGAGGGTAAGGGTGAGTGTGAGTGTGAAGTTGAGGGTGAGCGTCAGGGTTAGAATTAGTGTGAGTGTTAGGGTGAGAATGAGGAAGATGTTGTGGGTGAAACTGAGTGTGAATATGAGGTGGATGGTGAGTGTGATGGTGAGGGTAAGAGTTAGAATGAGGGTGAGTATGAGGATGATGGGTAGGGTGAGTTTGAGGTTGAGGGTGAGGAATAGGGTGAGCGTGAGGGTGAGCGTGAGTGTGAAAGTGAGCGTAAGGGTGAAAGTGAGTGTGAGGTTGAGGATGAGAGTGAGGGTGAGCGTGAGTGTGAGGTTGAGTGTGAGTGTGATGGTGAGGGTGAGTGTGCATGTGAGGGTTAGGTTGAGAATGAGGGAGGTATTGAGTCTGACCATGAGATTGAGGCTGAGCATGAAAGTGAGGATGAGAATGAGGATGAGCATGAGGGTGAGTGTGTGTTTGAACGTTACGTTGAGGGTGAGAATGAGGGTGAGTGTGAGGTTGACGGTGAGGGTCAGAGTGAGGGTAGGCATAAGGGTAATTGTGAGTGTCTGGGTGAGTGTGAGGGTGAGTGTGAAGATGAGGGTGAAAGTGATGGTGAGCGTGAATGTGAGAGTGAGTGTGAGGATGAGAATATGGGTGAGAATTAGCGTGAGGGTGAGTGTGAGTGTTAGTGTGAGTTTGAGCTTGAGGATGAGAATGAGCATGAGGGTGAACATGTGGGTAATTGTGAGTGTGAATATATGTGTGAGGGTGAGCGTGACGGTAAGGGTGACCGTGAGGGTAAGGGTTAGGGTGAGGGTGAGCATGAGAATGAGGGGTAGGGTGAGGTAAGGGTGAGGGTGAGGAAGAGGGTGAGCGTGAGGTTTAGGGTTAGGTTTTGTGGTTAAGGTTAGGTTTAGGGTTAGGTTTAGGTTCAGGGTTAGGTTTAGGGTTAGGGTCAGGGTCAGTGTCAGGGTCAGGGTCAGATTTAGAATAGGGTTAGTTTCTGAGTTAGACGAGGGTGAGCTTTTAGGGTTAAGGGTCTTGGTTAAGATCCCGGTAGGGTAAGATTAGGATCAATGTCGGGTAAGGGTTAGGTTTAGCTGTAGGTTGAGGGTGAGTGTGAGGGTCATGGTCAGTGTAAGGGTCAGGGTTTAGTGTCAGCATCAGGGTTAGGGTGAGGGTGATGGTCAGGATCAGTGTTTAGTTTTAGGGTTGTTGTGGGGGTCAATGTCAGGGTCAAGGTTTAGAGTTAGTGTCATGTCCAAGGTAGGGGTCGAGTTCGGGGTCAGGATTTAGGATTAGGGTTCGATTTTATGTCCTGGTCGGGTTCAGGTACAGGGTTTAGGGGTCGATGTCGAGGTAGGGGTCTGGGTCAGGGTCAGGGTCAGGGCTGAGGGTCAGGGTCAGGGTCAGGAACTAGGGTTAGGGTTAGTGTTAGGGTCAGGGTCATTGTGGGGTTGGCGGTCAGATTTAGAGGTTCAGGGTGGGTATGAGGAGGAGGGTGAGAATGAAGGTGACCGTGAGGGTGAGCGTGAGTATGAACGTGAGTTTATGGGTGAGAATGAGTGTAAGCATGAGAGTGAGGGTGTCAGGGGAAGCGTGAGGATGATTGTGAGGGTGAGGGTGTAAGTGAGGTGAGCGTGAGGGTGAGTAATAGTGTGAGGGTGAGGGTGAGCATCAGAGTGAGAGTTAGCGTGAGGGTGAGGTTGAGGATGAGAATGAGGGAAAGCGTGAAAGTGAGTGTGATTATGAGGGTGAGCGTGAGTGTGAGGGTGAGGTGAGCATGAGGGTGAGGGTAATGGTGAGGTTAAGGGTTAGGGTGAGGGTGAGCATGAGGATGAGGGTCAGGGTAAGTGTGAGGTTAAGTGTGAAAGTGAGGGTGTGGGGGAGCGTCAGAATGAGAGTTAGCGTGAGAGTGAGTGTGAGAATTAGAAAGTCGATGAGGGAGAGGATGAACATGAGGGTGCGGGTGAGAATGAGGGTAGCCTGAGGGTGAGTGTGAGCGTGAGCATGATGGTGAGCATCAGGGCCAGTGGTAGCATGAGGGTAAGGTTGAGAATGAGAATGAGGGTGAGCGTGAGTGTGAAAGAGAGCGTGAGTTTCAGGGTGTGTGTGAGGATGAGGTTGAGAGTGAGCGTGAGGGTGAGTTTGAGCGTGAGCGTGAGCGTGAGGGTGAGTTTGAGGTTGAGGGTGAGAGTGAGGATGAGTGTGAGTGTGAATGTGAGTGTGAAGGGTAGCGTGAGTGTCAGGGTGAGCATGAGCGTGAATGTGAGGGAGAGCTTGAGCGTGAGGGTGACGGTGTGGATAAGTGTTAGCGTGAGGGTCAGTATGAGGATGAGGTGTAGTGTGAGTGTGAGGGTGATTTGAGGAAGAGGGTGAGCGTGAGGGTGAGCGTCAGTGTGTACCTGAGGGTGAGTGTGAGAGTGAGGGTGATGTTGATGGTGAGGGTGACTGTGAGGATGAGGTTGAGGGTGAGGGTGCGGGTGAGTTTGATGGTGAGTGTGAGTGTGAGGATGAGTATGAGCGTCAGGGTTAGAGTTAGCATGAAGGTGAGGGTGAGAATGAAGGATATGGTGAGGGTAAGCATGAGAGTGAGGGTGACCATAAGGGTGAGTGTGAGAATGTGGGTGAGCATGAGCATGAGTGTGAGGGTGAGAATGAGGGTGAGAGTGAGGCTGAGGGTAAGGGTGAGGGTGAGAGTGAGGATGAAAGTCAGGGTCAGGGTAAGGTCAGGGTTTAAGGTCAGGATCAGGGTGAGGGTGATGGTAAGTGTCAGGGTTTAGGGTGAGCGTGAGTGTTAGTGTGAGGATCACGATTTAATGTCAGGCAGAGGGTGAGGGTCAGGGTCAAAATTTAGGGCAGGTGTCGCGGTCGTGTCAAGTTCAGGGTTAAGGTTTATGGTTAAGATCAGAATCCGTGTTGATGTAAGGGTCGGGGTCAGGGTTTAGGGTTATGGTCAGAGTCGGGTCAAGGTCAATGTCGGGGTTTAGGATTACAGTCGGGGTTGGATTCGGTGTCGGGGTCGGGGTCATGGTAACGTTTTAGGGGTCGTGCTCAGGGTCATTGTTAACTCAGCGTTTAAGGTCAGAGTCAGGGTCAGGTTCTGGTTCATGGTCGAGTGTTAGGTCAGGGTTAGGTTCAGGATAGGCGTTAGTGTCTGGGTTATGTTCAGGTTCAGCGTCAGTGTTTAGGGTTAGGGTCAAGGTTAGAATTAGGGTTAGGGTTAGGTTTTAGGGTTAGGGTCAGTGTTAGTGTTAGGGTTTCGGGTAAGGGTTTGTGTAAGCGTTAGGCTTTTGTGTTAGGGTTAGGGTTAATGTTAGGGTTTAGGGGTAGGATTAGGGTTGGGTTCAGGGTCAGGGTCTGAGTCAGGGTTAGGGTCAGGGTCAGGGTTCGGGTCAGGGTCAGTGTCAGGGTAAAGGTCAGATGAGAGTGACGGTGTGCGTGAGGGTGAAAATGAGGGTGAGGGTGAGAGTGAGTGTTTCGTTGAGGATGAGAGTGAGGGTGAGCGTGAGGGTGAGTTTGAGTGTGAGTGTGAGTTTGAGGGTGAGTGTGGTGGTGATGGTGACGGTGATCGCCAGGGTGACTTTTAGCATGAGTGTGAGGGCGAGAATGAGGGAGACAGTGAGGGTGAGTGTGAGGTTGAGGGTGGGCATCAGAGTGAGAATTAGCATGAGGGTGAGAATGAGGGAGATGGTGAGTGTGAACATGAGGGTGAGGGTGAGAATTAGGGTGAGCGTGAGGATGAGGGTGAGAGTGAGAGTGAGGGTAAGCGTAAGGGAGAGGGTGATTGTAAGGGTGAGTGTGAGCATGAATGTGAGGGTGAGGGTGAAAGTTAGGGTGAGCGAAAGGGTGAGTGTGAGTGTGAAGCTGAGTGTGAGCATCAGGGTGAGAATTAGCATGAGGGTGAGTTTGAGAATGATAATGAGGGTGAGCGTGTATGTGAGAGTGAGAGTGAAGATGAAGTTGAGTGTGAGTGTGAGTGTGAGTGTGATGGATAGGATGAGGGTGAGCGTCAGGATGAGAGTTAAATTGAGGATGAGGGTGAGAATGAGTATGATCGTGAGGGTGATCGTTAGTGTGAATGTGAGTGTGAGGGTGAGCATGAGTGTGAGGGTGATGGTAGGGTAAGGGTTAGGGTGAGGGTGAGCATGAGCACGAGGGGTAGGGTGAGGTTGAGGGTGAGGGTGTTGAAGAGGGTGAGTGTGAGAATGAGCGTGATTGTGAACGTGAGGGTGAGGTTGAGAGTGCGGGTAAGGTTTAGGAGAAGAGTGAAAGGGAGTGTGATGGTGAAAGTAATTGTGAGAGTGAGTGTGACGGTGAGTGTGAAGCTGAGCATGAGGGTGAGTGTGAAGGTGAGAGTGCAAGTGATGTTGAGCATGATGGTGAGTGTGAGTGTGAGGGTGAGGGTGAGAATCCGGTTGAGAATTAGCGTGAGTGTGAGTGTGAGGATAAGTTTGAGGGTGAAAGTGAGTGTGAGTGTGAGTGTGATATTGAGGGTGAGGGTGAGCACCAGGGTGAGAGTTTGCGTGAGGGTGAGCATGAGAATGAGGGAGACGTTAAGGAAGAGCTGAGGGTGAGGATGAGCATGAAAATCAGGGTTTGAATTAGGGTGAGCGTCAGGGTAATCGTGAGTGTGAATGTGAGTGTGAGGGTGACCTTGAGGGTGAGGGTGACATTGAGGGTAAGGAGTAGGGTGAAGTTGAGCATGAGGATGAGGGGTAGGGTGAGGTTTGGGTGAGGGTGAGAAAGAGTGTGAGTGTGAAGGTGAGAGTGATTGTCAACGTGAGGGTGAGGGAGAGAGTGAGGGTGAGGTTTAGGATGAGAGTGTGGGTGAGTGTGATGGTAAGGGTCATTGTGAGGGTGAATGTGAGTGTGAGCGTCAGGATTAGAGTTATCGTGAGTGTGAGGAAAAGAATGAGGGAGACGGTGAGAGTGAGGGTGAGGGTCTGGGTAAAGGTAAGGGTCAGGGTTTAGTGTCAGGGTCAGAGGGATGGTGAGGGTCAGGGTCAGGGTGAGGGTCATGATTAAGGATGAGGGTGACGGTGAGGGTCAGGGTCAGAGTCAGGTTTTAGTGTGAGAGTCAGGGCTTGGGTCAGGATCAGAGTTAGTGTTTAAAGTTATTGCCGGCTTCAAAGTCAAGGTCAGGGTCATGGTTGAGGTTTATTTCAGGTTCAGTGTCTGGGTCAGGGTTAGTGTCAGGGTCTGGGCCGGAGACAGGGTCAGGTTTAGGGTGAATGTCTTGGTTAGAATGAGTGTGAGGGTGAGTGTGAAGGTGAGGGTGAGGTTGAGCGTCAAGGTGAGAGTTAGCGTGAGAGTGTGAGAATGAGGGAGATGGTGAGTGAGAGGGTGAACGTGAGGGTGAGGGTGAGAATGAGGGTGAGCGTGAGTGTGAGTGTGAGGTTGAGGGAGAAAGTGAGGGTAAGCATGAGGTTGAGTTTGAGTGTTAGGGTAAGGTGAACATCCGGGTGAGAGGTAGCGTGAGGGTGAGAATGAAAATGAGAAAGAGGGTGAGTGTGAGGGATACAGTGAGTGTGAAAGTGAGCAAGAGTGTGAGGGTGACGGTGACGGTAAGTGTTAGGGTGAAGGTGAGCATGAGGATGAGGGGTAGTGTGAGTGTGAGGGTGAGGTTGTGGAAGAGGGTGAGAATGAGTGTGAGCTTGAGGGTGAAGGTGAGAGTGAGAGTGTGTGTGAGCGTGAGTGTGCGGGTGAGTGTGATGGTGAAGGTGAGGATCAGCATCAGGGTGAGAGTTAGGGTCATGGTGAGGGTGAGAATGAAGGAGTCGGTGAGGGTGAGGGTGAGGGTGAATGTGAGAGTGACGGTGAGGGTTAGGGTGAGGGTGAGTGTCAGGGTGAGCGTGAGTGTGAATGTGAGCTTGAGGGAGAAAGTGAGGGAGAGCATGAGGTTGAGTTTCAGTTTTAGGGTGAGTGATACAATCAGTGTGAGAGGTAGCGAGAGGGTGAGGATGAGGATGAGAAAGAGGGTGAGCGTGAGAGATAGTGTGAGTGTGTGGGTGAGTGTTAGGGTTAGGGTTAGGGTTAGGGTTTTGGTTTAGGGTTAGGCTTAATGATACATTTAGGGTTTAGGGTTAAGGTTAGGTTTAGAGTTAGGGTTAGTGTCAGGGACAGGGTCAGGGTCAGGATTAGGGTCAGGGTCAGAGTTATGATTAGGGTCAGCGTCATGGTCAGAAACAAGGTTAGAAGGGTCAGGGTCAGTATCAGGATTAGTATAGGGTTAGGGTCAGGGTTAGAACAGGGTGAGGGTTTAGGTTCAAGTGTCTTTGTCAAAATTCAGGTAGGGTCAGAGTAGGGTCAATGTCGGTTCAGGGTTAGGTTTAGCTTTTGGGTGAGGGTGAGGGTGAGGGTCAGCGTAAGAGTTAGGGTTTAGGGTCAGGGTCAGGGTGAGGGTGTGGTTCAGGGTCAGGGTTTAGGGTGAGGGTGAGTTTGAGTGTGAGCATGAGGTTCAGATTTAGGGTCAGGGTGAGGGTGTGGGTCAGGGTCACAGTCAGGTTTTAGGGTGAGAGTCAGGGTGAGGGTCAGGGTCAGGGTCAGGATTGAGAGTTAGTGTCAAGGTCGCGGTCAAGGTCAGGGTCAAGGTTTAGGGTTAGAGTCAGGGTCGGCGTCAGTGTTTAGGGTTAGGGTCAGGTTTGGGGTCTAGATCGGGGTCAGGGTTAAGTGTTAGGGTCGAGTAAAAATTCGGGGTCGGTGTCAGAGTCTCAGTCAGGTTTTTGGAATCAAGGTCAATGTCGGGGTCAGGGTCAGGGTCAGTGTTTAAGGTCTGGGTCAGGCTCAGGGTCAGGTTCAGGGTCTAGGTTTAGGGTCAGGGTCAGGGTCAGGGTAGGCGTTAGGGTCAGGGTTAGGGTCAGGGTCAGGGTCAGTGTTGAGGGTTAGGGTCAAGGTTAGGGTTAGGGTTAGAGATAGGGTTTAGGATTAGTGTTAGTGTTAGGGTAAGGGTTAGGTTGTGGGGTTAGGGTTAGTGTTCGGGTTAGGGTTTTAGGTTAGGGTTAATGTTAGTGTTTAGGGTTAGGGTTATTGTTAGGGTTATGTTCAGGTTTAGGGTCAGGGTCAGGATCAGGGTGAGGTTTAGGATCAGGGTTAGGGTGAGTGTGAGGGACAGCGTGAAGGTTAGGTTGAGCGTGAGCATCAGGGTCAGAGATTGCGTGAGAGAGAGTGTGAGAATGAGGGAGATCGTGAGGTTGATTTTGAGCATGAAGGTGAGGGTGAGAATGAGGGTTAGCGTGAGGGTGAGGATGAGGTTTAGGGTGAGGATGAGTGTGAGGGTGAGTGTGAGAGTGAGAATGATGTGAGCGTCAGGGTTAGAGTTTGCGTGAGGGTGACGGTGAGAATGAGGGAGACAGTCAGGGTGAGTGTGAGCATGAGAATGAGTGCGAGGGTGAGGTTGAGGGTGAGCATCAGATGAGAATTAATGTGAGTTGAGGTTGAGAAAGAAAGATGAGTATGGTGAGCATGAGGTTGTGGATGAGCATGAGGATGAGGGTGAGAATGAGGGTGAGCATTAATGTGAGGGTTAGGGTAAGCGTGAGTGTGAGGGTGACAGTGAGGGTAATGGTTAGAGTGAGGATGAGCATTAGGAAGACGGGTATGGTGAGGTTGAGGGTGAGGGTGAGGAAGAGGGTGAGCGTGAGGATTTGGATTAAATTTTATGGTCATGGTTAGTTTTAGTGTTAAGTTCCACATCTGGGTTAGGTTTACTGTTAGGATCAGTGTTAGGGTCAGTTTCAGAGTTAGAAGGGTCTGGGTCTGAGTCAGGTATACAATAGGATTAGTTTCAGGGTCAGACCAGGGTGAGGGTTTAGGGTTGAGGGTCTGGGTCAGAATCCAGGTAGGGTCAGAGTAGGGTCAATGTCGGGTCAGGGTTAGCTTTAGCATTAGTGTGAGGGTGAGGGTAAAAGTCAGGGTCAGGGTAAGGGTCAGGATTTAGGGTCAGGGTTAGGGGGAGAGTGAGGGTCAGGGTCAGGGTTTAGGGTGAGTGTGAGGGTAAGGGTCAGGGTAGGATTTAGCGTCAGGGTGATTGTGAGAATCAGGATCAAGTCAAAATTTAGGTTGAGGCTCAGCTTGAGGATCAGAGTTTAGGGTTAGGATCTAGGTTGTGGTCATGTTGAGGGTCAGGGTTTAGGGTTAGAATCAGGGTCAGAGTCGGGTTAGAGGTCAAGGACAGGGTTTAGGGTTAGGGTCAGTGTCGCTGTGAGTGTAAGGTTCGAGCTTTAGGTTTAGGATCGGTAATGGATTCGGGTTCGGGGTTTGGGTCAGGGTCAGTGTTTAGAAGTTAAGGTCGAGGTCGGGGTCTGGGTCAATGTCAGGGTCAGAATTTAGGGTCAGGGTCCTTGTCAGGATCAGGGTGAGGGTCAGGGTAGGTGTTGGGGTCAGGATTAGTGTCGCAGTCAGGGTCAGGGTTTCGAGTGAGGATCAAGGTTAGGGTTCGGGTTAGGGTTAAGGTTTAGGGTTAGGGTTAGGTTTAGGGTTAGGGTTAGGGTTTTGGTTGTTGCATTAGGGTTAGGGCTAGGTTTAGGGTCAGGTTCAGGGTCAGGGTTAGTGTCAGGATTAGGGTCAGGGTCAGAGTCAATGTCAGGGTCAGGGTTAGAGTGAGTGAGGGTGAGTGTGAAGATGAGGTGGAAGTTTAGCGTCAGGGTGAGAGTTAGTGTGAGAGTGAATGTTAGAATGAGGGAGACGGTGAGGAAGAAGGTGAACGTGAGGGTGAGGATGAGAATGAGGGTGAGCGTGAGCATGATTGTGAGGGTATGGGTGAGAGTGAGGGTGAGCGTAAGTGCGAGGGTGAGTGTCAAAGTGAGCGTGAGAGTGAGTGTGTGGTTGAGGGAGAAAGTGAGGGTGAGCGTGAGGTTGAGTGTGACTATGAGGGTGAGGGTGAGCATCAGAATGAGACGAAGCGTGAGGATGAGTTTGGGGATGAGAATGAGTGTGATTGTGAGGGTGAGTGTGAGTGTGAGGGTGAGCATGAGTGTGATGGTGACGGTAAGGGTAAGTGTTAGGGTGAGGGTGAGCATGAGAATGAGGGTTAGGGTGAATGTGAGGGTGAGGCCGAAGAAGAGGGTGTGCGTGAGTTTTATATTTATGTATTATGGTGAAGGGTAGGTTTAGGGTTAGGTACAGGGTCAGGGTCAGGGTTAGGGTTACAGTCAGGATCAGGGTCAACGTTAGCGTCAGGGTTATGGTGAGTGTGAGGTTGAGTGTGAAGATGAGGGAGAGGTTAAGCGTCAGGGTAAGAGTTAGTATGTGTATGAGGGTGAGAATGAGGGAGATGGTACAAGTGAGCTTGAGGTTGAGAATGAGCATGAGGACGAGGGTGAGAATGAGGGTGCTCGTGAATGTGAGGGTGAGATTGAGCATGAGGTTTAGGGTGACGGTGAAGGTAAGGGTTAGGGTGAGGGTGAACATGAGGATGAGGGGTAGGGTGAGTTTGAGGGTGAAGGTGAGGAAGAGGGTGAGAGGTAGCATGAGGGTGAGGTTGTGGATGAGAATGAGGGTGAGCGTGAAGGTGAGTGTGAGTGTGAGCGTGAGTGTGAGGGTGACGGTGAGGCTAAGTGTTAGGGTGAGAATGAGCATGAGGATGAGAGGTATTGAGTGTGAAGTTGAGGGTGAGGAAAAGGGTGAGCGTGAGGGTGAGCATAAGTGTGAACCTGACGGTGAGTGTGAGAGTGTGGGTGAGGTTGAGGAAGAGAGTGAAAGTGAGTGTGAAGGTTCGGGTGAGGGTGAGCATGAGGATGAGAGTTAGGGTGAGGTTGAGGGTGAGGGTGATGAAGAGTTCAGTATGAGTTTTAGGGTTAGGTTTTATGGTCATGGTTAGGTTTAGGGTTAGTTTCATGGTCAGGGTCAGGTTTATCGTTATGGTCATGGTTAGGGTCAGGGTCACGGTTAGAAGGGTCAGGGTCAGGGTCAGGTTTACAATAGGGTTAGTGTCAGGGTCAGATCATGGTGAGAATTTAAGTTCGAGCGTCTGGGTCAGAATCCATGTAGGGTCAGTGTAGGGTCAATGTCGGGTCTGGGTTAGCTTTAGTATCAGGGTGAGGGTGAGGGTAATAATCAGGGTCAGGGTAAGGGTCAGGATTTAGGGTCAGGGTCAGGCGTAGTGTGTGGGTCGGGTTCAGGTTTTAGGGTGAGTGTGTGGGTGAGGGTAAGGATTTAGGGTCAGGGTGAGGGAGAGAATCAGGGTCAGAGACAGAATTTAGGGTGAGGGTCAGGGTGAGGTTCACGGTCAGGGTCAGGTTTTAGGGTTAGGATCGGGGTAGGGGTCATGGTCAGGGTCAGGTTTTAGGGTTAGAGTCAGTGTTGGGGTCGGTTTCGAGGTTGGGGTCAGGGTATAGGGTTAGGGTCAGGGTCGCTGTGAGTGTAGGTTTCTGGGTTTAGGGTTTGGGTCGGGGTTGGATTCGGGGTCGGAGTCGGGGTCAGGGTCAGGGTTTAGTGGTCGGGGTCGAGGTCAGGGTCTGGGTTAGGGTCAGGGTCTAGGGTTAGGGTCAGGGTCAGGGAAGGGTTTGCGGTCAGGGTCAGGGTTAGGGTAGGGTCAAAGATAGGGTTTAAATTATGGTTGGTGTTTGGGTAACGGTTAATTTTTGGGTCTAGGGTTGGTGCTAAGATTACGGTTAGGTTTAGGGTTTTGGTTTAGCGTTAGGATTAGGGTTAGTTTAGAGTTTAGGGTTAAGGTTAGGTTAGGGTTAGTGTTAGGGTCAGAGTCAGGGTCAGGGGTAGGGTTAGGGTCAAGGTCAGGGTCAGTGTTTAGGGTTCGGGTTAGGGTTAGGTATTAGGGTTAGGGTTAGTGTTAGGGTAAGGGTTTTTGGGTTTGCTTAGCGTTAGGTTTGGGTTAGGTTTAGTATTATGGTTTGGGGTTAGGGTTAGGGTTAGGTTCAGGGTTAGTGTCATGGTCAGGGTCAGGGTCAGGGTTAGGGACAGTGTCAAGGTCAGGGTCAGGATTAGTTTCCGGTTTAGGGTGCGCGTGAGACTGAGTGTGAGGGTGAGGCTGAGGGTGAGCATCAGGGTGAGAGTTAATGTGAGTGTGAGGGTGAGAATGAGGGAGATGGGGAAGGTGAGACTGTGTTTGAGGATGAGCATGAGGATGAGGAGTAGTGTGATGTTGAGTTTGATGTTGAGGAATAGTGTGAGCATGAGGTTCAGTGTTAGGTGTTATGGTCAAGGTTAAGTTTAGGGTTAGGTTCAGGGTCAGGTTGAGGTTTATGGTTACGGTCAGTGTCAGTGTCAAGGTCAGGGTCAGGTTTAGAATAGGGTTAGTGTCAGAGTCAGACCAGGGTGAGTGTTTAGGTTCGAGGGTCTGGGTCAGAATCCAGGTAGAATCAGAGTAGGATCAATGTCGGGTCAGGGTTAGGTTTAGCTTTAGGTAGAGGGTAAGTGTGACGGTCAGGATCAGTGTAAGGGTCAGGGTTTAGGGTCAGGATCAGAATTAGGATGAGGGTCAGAGTCAGGTTTTAGGTTAATTGTGAGTGTTAGGGTGAGGATGAGGATTAAGGGTCAGTGTGAGGATGAGGGTGTGGGTCAGGGTCAGGGTTTAGGGTGAGGTTCAAGGTGAGGGTGAGGGTCAGGGTCAGGGATTAGTTTTAGGGTCGGTGTCGGGGTCAAGGTCAGGGTCAGGGTTTAGAGTTAGGTTCAGGTTCAATGTTGGGGTCAAGTTCTGGGTCAGGATTTAGGGTTAGGGTTAGGTTCATGGCCGGGGTCGGGTTCAGGTACAGTGTTTAGGTGTCGAGGTCGAGGTAGGGTTCTGGGTCAGAATTAGGGTCCGGGTTTATGGTCAGGGTCAGGGTCAGGTCAGTGTTTAGAGTTAGGGTCAGTGTAAGGGTTAGGGTCAAGGTAGGGGTTGGGGTCAGAGTTAGAGTCAGGTTCACGGTCAGGGTTTAGGGTTAGGTTTAAGGTTAGGTTAGTGTTAGGGTTAGGGTAAAGGGTTAGTGTTAGTGTTAGTGTTAGAGTTAGGTTTTGGGGTTGGGGTTAGTGTTTGGGTTATGGTTATTGTTAGGGTTTTGGGTTAGTGTAAGTGTCAGGGTCAAGGTCAGTGTTAGGGAAAGGGTCAAGATCAGCATCAGGGACAGTGTCAGGTTTAGGGTCAGGGTTAGGGTGAGAATAATTGTCAGTGTCAGGGTCAGGGTCAGGATTAGGGTCAGGGTTAGGGTGAGTGTGAGGGTGAGTGTGAAGGTGAGGGTGATGTTGAGCGTCAAGGTGAGAGTTAGCCTGAGAGTGAGTGTGAGAATGAGGGAAACGGTGAGGATGAGGGTGATGTGAGTTGAGGGTGAGAATGAGGGTTTAACGTGAGGGTGGGTGTGAGGGTAAGAGTGAGGTTGAGCGTGAATTTGAGGCTGATGCTGAGCGTGAGGTTGAGGGTGATGGTGAGGGTAAAATTAGTGTGAGGGTGAGCATGAGGATGAGTGGTAGGGTAAGGTTAAGGGTGATGTTTAGGAAGAGGGTGAGCATGAGTGTGAGTGTCAGTGTGAACATGAGGCTGAGAGTGAGAGTGAGGGTGAGGTTTAGAATTTGAGTGAGGGTGAGTGTGAGGGGGAGGGTAATTGTGAGTGTGATTGTGAGGGTGATTGTGAGGGTGAGCGTCCGTGTGAGAGTTAGCGTGAGGGTGAGGGTGAGAATAAGGGAGAAGGTGATGGTGAGTGTGAGGTTCAGGATGAGTAAGAGAGTGAGGGTGAAAATAAGGATGAGCGTCAGGGTGAGCGTGAGTGTGAACGTGAGTTAGTGGGTGAGAATGAGGGTAAGTGTGAGGATGATTGTGAGGGTGAGGGTGTAAGTGAGGGTGAGCATGAGGGTGAGTAAAAGTTTAAGGGTGAGGGTGAGCATCAGGGCGAGAGTTAGCGTGAGGGTGAGGTTGAGGATGAAAATGAGGTAGAACGTGAAAGTGAGTGTGATTGTGAGGGTGAGCATGAGTGTGAATGTGAGTGTGAGGTAGAGGGTGATAATAAGGGTGAGCGTCAATGTGAGGGTGAGGGTAATGGTGAGGGTAAGGGTTAGGATGAGGGTGGACATGAGAATGAGGGTCAGGGTAAGTGTGAGGTTGGGTGTGAAAGTGAGGGTAATGTTGAGATCAGGGTGAGAGTTAGTGTGAGAGTGAGTGTGAGAATTAGAAAGTCGGTGAAGGAGAGGATGAACATGAGGGTGCGGGTGAGAATAAGGGTGAGCATGTGGGTGACTGTGAGCGTGAGGGTGAGGGCGAGCATCAGAGTGAGAGGTAGCATGAGGGTGAGTATGAGGATGAGAATGAGTGTGAGCGTGAGGGTCAGTGTGAGTGTTAGTTGAGGGTATGTGTGAGGAAGAGGTTGAGGGTGAGCGTGAGTGTGGGTTTAGGGTCAAGTGTCTGGGTCAGAATTCAGGTAGGTTCAGAGTTGTGTCAATGTCAGGTCAGGGTTAGGTTTAGCTTTAAGGTGAGGGTGAGGGTGAGGGTCAGGGTAAGTGTCAGGGTTTAGGGTCAGAGTCAGGGTGAGGTTGAGGTTCAACTTCAAAATTTATTGTGAGGGTAATGGTGAGGGTGAGGGTTAGGATCAGGATTTACGAACAGCGTGAGGATGAGGTTAAGGGTCAGAGTCAGGTTTTACGGTGAGGGTCATGGCGAGGGTCAGGGTCAGGGTCTGGGTTTAGGGTTAGTTTAGGAGATGGATACAGTGTCGGAGTCAGGGCCTTAGTCAGGGTTTAGGAACAGGGTCAAGATCGGGGTCAGGGTGAGGGTCAGGGTCAGGGTTTAAGGTCAGCGTCAGGGTAGGGTCAGGTTCAGGGTCTAGGGTTAGGGTCAGGGTCACTGTCAGAGTCAGGGTAGGCGTTAGGGTCAGGGTTACGGTCAGTGTCAGGGCCAGTGTTGAGGGTTAGGGTTAAGGTTAGGGTTAGGGTTAGGGTTTAGGGTTTAGGGTTAGGGTATTGTAAGGGTTATGGTTAGGTTTTGGGGTTAGGGTTAGTGTTAGGGTTAGGGTTTTGTGTTAGGGTTAGGGTTAGGGTTTGGGTCAGTGTCAGGGTCAGTTTTAGGGACAGGGCCAGGGTTAGGGTCAGGTTTAGGGTGAGTGTGAGTGTGAAGGTGAGGGTGATGGTGAGCGTCAGGTTGAGAGTTTGCGTGAGAGTGAGTGTCAGTATGAGGGAGTTAGTGAGGGTGAGTGTGAGTGTAAGGGTGAGGATGAGAAAGAGAGTTAGCGTGAGAATGAGGTTGAGATTCAGAGTGAGGGGGAGTGTGAATGTGTGTGTGAGGGTAAGGGTGATGGTGAGAGTCAGGATGAGAGTTAGCATGAGCATGACGGTGAGAATGAGGGAGACGGTGAGGGTGAGTGTGAGAATGAGTGTGAGGGTGAGATTGAGTATGAGTATCAGGGTGAGAATTAATGTGAGTGTGAGGGTGAGAGAGATAGATGGTAAGGGTGAGCATGAGGTTGAGGATGAGCATGAGGTTGAGGGTGAGAATGAGGGTGAGCATGAATGTGAGGGTGAGTGTGAGCATGAGCGTGATCGTGAGTGTAATGGTTAGGGTGTGGGTGAGCATCAGGATGAGGGGTATTGTGAGATTGAGGTTGAGTTTGAGGAAGAGGGTGAGCGTGAGATTTAGTGTTAGGTTTTATTGTCAAGATTAGGTTTAGGATTAATTTCGGGGTCAGGGTCAGGGTTAAGTTTAGGGTCAGTGTCAGGTTCAGGGTTAGAAGGGTCAGGGTCAGGTTTACAATATAGTTGGGGCCAGGGTCAGACCAGGGTGAGGATTTAGGGTCGAGATTCTGGGTCAGAATCCATGTATGGTCAGAGTAGGGTCAATGTTGCGTCATGGTTAGGCTTAGCTTTAGGGTGAGGGTGATGGTAGGATCAGGATCAGGGTAAGGGTCATGGTTTAGGTTAGGATCAGAGTGAGTGTGATGGTCAGTGTCAGAGTTTAGGGTGAGGGTGAGTGTAACAGTCAGAGGTTAAGGTGAGGTTCAGGATGAGGGTCAGGGCCATGTTCATGGATTAGGGTTAGAGTCAGCATTAGGGACAAGGTCAGCGCAAGGTTAAGTTTTAGTGTCCGGGTCCATGTCGGATTCGATGTCGGTTTCAGGGTTTAGGGTTATAGTCAGGTTCGGGGTCAGTGTCAGATAAGGAGTTTAGGGTTAGGGTCGGGGTTAAATTTGGGGTCGGGGTCAAGGTCAGTGTTTAGGGGTCGGGTTCAGGGTCGGTTTCAGGGTCAGGGTCTGGGGCAGGGTTTAGGGTTAGGATCAGGTTCTGGGTCAGGTTCACAGTCTAGGGATAGGGTCAGGGTTACGGTCACAGTAGGCGTTTGGGTCAGAAATAGGATAAGGGCCAGGGTCAGTTTTGAGGGTTAGGGTCAAAGATAGGGTTAGTGTTAGGGTTTAGGGTTCGGCTTATTATTAGAGTTAGATTTTGGGAATGGCTTAGTGTGAGGGTTAGGGTTAGGGTTAGGGTTAAGGTCTCGGTCAGGGTCAGTTTTAGAAACAGGGCCAGGGTTAGGGTCAGGTTTAGGGTGAGTGTGAGTGTGAGTGTGAAGGTGAGGGTGAGGGTGAGCGTCAGGTTGAGATTTGGCGTGAGAGTGAGTGTGAGTATAAGGGAGTTGGTGAGGGTGAGAGTGAGAGTGAGCGTGAGGGTGAGGGTGAGAATGAGAGTGAACGTGAGGATGAGGATGAGTTTTAGTGTGAGGGTGAGTGTGAGGGTGAGTGTGAGGGTAAGGGTGATGGTGAGCATCAGGGTTAGAGTTAGCATAAGGGTAATGGTGAGAATGAGGGAGACGGTGAGGGTGAGTGTGAGAATGAGTGTGAGGGTGAGGTTGAGGGTGAGCATCAGGGTGAGAATTAATGTGAGTGTGAGGGTGAGGGAGATAGATGGTGAGGGTGAGCATGAGATTGAGGATGAGCATGAAGATGAGGTTGAGAATGAGGATGATCATGAATATGAGGGTGAGCGTGAGCGTGAGCGTGAAGGTGAGTGTAAGGGTTAGATTGAGGTTGAGCATGAGGATGAGGGGTAGGGTGAGGTTGAGTTTGAGGGTGAGGAAAAGGCTGAGCGTGAGGTTTAGGGTTAGGTTTTATTGTCAAGGTTAGTTTTAGAGTTAGGTTAAGGGTCAGGGTCACGGTTATGTTTAGCATCAGTGTCATGGTCTGGGTGAGGGTTAGAAGGGTCTGGTCAGGGTCAGGTTTACAATATTGCTGGGTCAGGGTCAGACCATGGTGTGGGTTTTAAGGTCGAGGTTCTGGGTCAGAATCTATGTAGGGTCAGAGTAGGGTCAATGTCAGATCATGGTTAGGCTTAACTTTAGGGTGATGGTGATGGTAGGATCAGGATCAGGGTAAGGCTCAGGATTTAGGGTCAGGGTCAGAGTGAGCGTGAGGGTCAAGTCAGGAATTAGGGTGAGGGTGAGGGTGAGGGTCAGGATTTAGGGTCAGGGTGTTGGTGAGGGTCAGGGTCACTGTCAGGGTTTAGGGTGAGGGTCAGTGTGAGGGTCAGAGCCACGGTCAGGGTTTAGAGTTAGAGTCAGCGTCAGGGACAAGGTCAGGGTGAAGGTTTAGGTTTAGGGTTAGAGTCCATGTCGGGTTCGATGTCGGGATCAGTGTTTGGGGTTAGGGTCAGGTTCGGGGTCGGTGTCAGAATCGGAGTTTAGGTTTAGTGTCGGGGTTTGATTTGGGGTCGGGTTCGGAATCACGGTCACTGTTTAGGGGTCGTATTCGAGGTCGGGGTCACGGTCAGGGTCTGGGGCAGGTTTTAGGGTCAGGTACAGTGTCTGGGTCAGGTTCACACTATAGGGATAGGGTCAGGGTCAGGGTCACAGTAGGCGTTGGGGTCAAGGTTAGGGTCAGCGTTAGGGATTAGGGTCAGAGTCAGGGTCAGGTTCTGGTTCATGTTCGAGGGTTTGGGTCGGGATCAGGGTCAGTGTTTAGAGTTAGGGTAAAGTTTAGGGTTAGGGTTAAAATTAGGGTTTAGGTTTAGGGTCAGTGTTAGGGTTAGTGTTACGGTTTGGGGTTAGGTTTTGTGTTAGCATTAGGATTTTCGATTAGGGTTAGGATTAATGTTAGGGTTCAGGGGTAGGCTTAGGGTTGGGGTCAGGGTCAGGGTTAAAGTCAGGGTCAGGGTCCATGTCAGTGTCAGTGTCAGGGTTAAGGTCAGGTGAGAATGAGGGTGTGCGTGAGGGTGAAAATGAGGGTGATGTTGAGAGTGAGTGTTTGGTTGAGGATGAGAGTGAGGGTGAGCGTGAGTGTGAGGTTGAGTGTGAGTGTGAGTGTGATGGTGATGGCGACGGTGAGCGTCAGGGTGAGTGTTAGCGTGAGTGCGAGGGTGAGAATAAGGAAGACAGTGAGGGTGAGTGTGAGTGTGAGGGTGAGCATCAGGGTGAGAATTAGCGTGAAGGGGAGAATGAGGGAGATGGTGAGTGTAAGCATGAGGGTGAGGGTGAAAATTAGGCTGAGCATGAGGGTGAGCATGAGTTTGAACGTGAGGGTGAGGGTGAGAGTGAGGTTGAGGGTGACGGTGAGGGTAAGGGTTAGTGTGAGGGTGAGCATGAGGATGAGGAGTAGGGTGAGGTTGATGGTGAGGGTTAGGAAGAGGGTGTGCATGAGGTTTAGGGTTTGGTTTTATGGTCAAAATTAAGTTTAAGTTTAGGTTCAGGTACAGGTCAGGTTTAGGGTTACGGTCAGGGTAGGGTTAGAATAAGGTTAGGGTCAGGGTCAGACCAGGGTGAGGGTTTAGGTTCAAAGGCCTGGTTCAGAATCCATTTAGGGTATGAGTAGGGTCTATGTCTGGTCAGTGATAGCTTTATGATTAGGGTGAGAGTGATGGTAAGGGTCAGGGTCAGCGTAAGGGTCTGGGTTTAGGGTCCGGGACAAGGGGAGGGTGAGGGTCAAGGTCAGGTTTTAGGGTGAGTTTGAGGGTGAGGGGGAGGTTGAGAGTGAGGGTGAGCATAAGGGTGAGGGTGAGACTGAGGGTGAGTGTGAGGGTGAGCGTGAGTATGTACATGAGGGTGTGGGAGAGAATGAGGGTGAGCGTGAGGTAGAGGGGTTCAGGGTGAGCGTGAGGTTGAGTGTGAGTGTGAGGGTGAGGATGAGCATCAGGATGTGACTGAGCGTGAGGGTGAGGTTGATGATGAGAATGAGGGGAAGCATGAAGTTGAGTGTGAGTGGGAGGGTGAGCGTGAGTGTGAGTGTGAGTGTGAAGGTGAGGATGAGGTTGAGGGTGAAAGTGAGTGTGAGGGTGAGTGTGATGGTGAAAATGTGGGTGAACGTCAGGGTGAGAGTTAGCGTTAGGGTGAGGGTGAGAATGAGGAGGACGGTGAGTGTGACGGTGAGGATAGGAGTGAGGATGAGCGTGAAGGTCAGGGTGATTCTCATGGTGAGTGTGAGTGTGAGGGTGAGTTTGAAAGTGAGTGTGAACGTGAGGGTGAGTTTGAGGGTGAGGCTGACGTTGAGCGTCAGGGTGAGAGTTAGTCTGAGTATGAGTTTGAGAAATAGGGAGATGGTGAGTTGAGCATGAGGTTGAGGATGAGCATGAGGATGACTGTGAGAATGAGGGTGCTCATTTATGTGAGGGTGAGGGTGATCGTGAGGGTTAGGGTGACGGTGAGAAGAAGAATTACGTTGAGGGTGAACATGAGGATGAGAAGTAGGTTCATTTTGAGGGTGAGGGTGAAAAAGAGTGTGAGCGTGAGGTTTAGGGTTAGGTTTAGGGTCCAGGTTAGGTTTTGGGTAAGGTTCAGCATCTGGGTCAGTGTTAGGGTCAGGGTCAGGGTCAGGGACACGGTTAGAAGAGTCACGTCAGGGTCTGGTTTAGAAGAGGGTTAGGGTCAGGTGCAGAACAGGGTTTGGGTTTAAGGTCAAGGGTCTAGGTCAGAATCCAGGTAGGGTTAGAGTTGTGTCAATATCTGGTCAGGGTTAGGTTTTGCTTTAGGGTGTGGGTGAGGCTTTGGGTCAGGATAAGTGTCAGGGTTTAGGGTCAGGGTCAGGGTGAGGTTGAGTTTCAACTTCAAAATTTATGGTGAGGGTAAGGGTGAGGGTGAGGGTGAGGATCTGGATTTACGGACAGAGTGAAAGTGAGGTTAAGGGTCAGAGTCAGGTTTTAGGGTGAGAGTCATGGCGAGGGTCAGGTTCAGGGTTCGTGTTTAGGGTTAGTTTAGAAGATGGATACGGTGTCGGTGTCAGGGCCTTAGTCAGGGTTTAGGAATAGGGTCAAGATCAAGGTCAGGGTAAGGGTTACGGTCAGGGTTTAAGGTCAGGGTCAGGGTAGGGTCAGGTTCAGGGTCTAGGGTTAGGGTCAGAGTCACTGTCAGAGTCAGGGTAGGCGTTAGGGTCAGGGTTATGGTCAGTGTCAGGGCCAGTGTTGAGGGTTAGGGTTAAGGTTAGGGTTAGGGTTAGGGTTTAGGGTTTAGGGTTAGGGTATTGTAAGGGTTATGGTTAGGTTTTGGAGTTAGGGTTAGTGTTAGGGTTAGGGTTTTGTGTTAGGGTTAGGGTTTGGGTCAGTGTCAGGGTCAGTTTTAGGGACAGGGCCAGGGTTAGGGTCAGGTTTAGGGTGAGTGTGAGTGTGAGTCTGAAGGTGATGGTGAGGGTGAGCGTCAGGTTGAGAGTTTGCGTGAGAGTGAGTGTGAGTATGAGCGAGTCAGTGAGGGTGAGTTTGAGCATGAGGGTGAGGGTGAGAATGAGAGTGAGCGTGAGAATGAAGTTGAGGTTCAGAGTGAGGGTGAGTGTGAGTGTGAATGTGAGTGTGAGATTGATGGTGAGCATCAGGGTGAGAATTAATGTGAGTGTGAGGGTGAGAGAGATAGATGGTGAGGGTGAGCATGAGGTTGAGGATGAGCATGAGGATGTGGGTGAGAATGAGGGTGAGCATGAATGTGGGGGTGAGCGTGAGCATGAGTGTGAGGGTGAGTGTAAGTGTTAGGGTGTGGGTGAGCATGAGGATGAGGGGTAGGGTGAGGTTGAGATTGATCGTGAGAAATAGTTTGAGCGTGAGATTTAGGGTTAGGTTTTATTGTCAAGGTTAGGTTTAGGATTAGTTTCAGGGTCAGAGTCAGGGTTAAGATTAGGGTCAGTGTCAGGGTCAGGGTTAGAAGGGTCAAGGTCAGGTTTACAATATAGTTGGGGTCAGGGTCAGACCAGAATGAGGGTTTAGGGTCAAGGCTCTGGGTCAGAATCCAATATGGTCAGAGTAGGGTCAATGTTGGGTCATGGTTAGGCTTAGTTTTAGGGTGAGGGTGAGGATAGGATCAGGATCAGGGTAAGGGTCAGAGTTAGGGTTAGGGTCAGAGTGAGTATGAGAGTCAGTGTCAGAGTTTAGGGTGAGGTTGAGTGTAACAGTCAGGGTTTAGGGTGAGTTTCATATGAGGGTCAGAGCCATGGTCATGGATTAGGGTTAGAGTCGGCGTCAGGGATAAGGTCAGGGTCAAGGTTTAAGTTTAGGGTAGAGTCCGTGTCAGTTTCGATGTCGGTGTCAGGGTTTAGGGTTAGGGTCAGCATCGGGGTCAGTGTCAGAATCGAAGTTTAGGGTTAGGTTCGGGGTTAGATTTGGGGTCGGGGTCTGGGTAAAGGTCAGTGTTTAGGGGTCGGGTTCGGGGTCAGGGTCAGTGTCTAGGGCAGGGTTTAGGGTCAGGATCAGGGTCTGGGTCAGGTTCACAGTCTAGGGATAGGATCAGGTTCAGGGTCACAGTAGGCGTTAGGGTCAGGGTAAGGGTCAGGGTCAGAGTCAGTGTTGAGGGTTATGGTCAAAGATAGGGTTAGGGTTAAGGTTTAGGGTTCGGGTTATTATTAGGGTTAGGTTTTGGGGTTAGGGTTAGTGTGATGGTTAGTGTTTTGGGTTAAGGTTAGGGTTAGGATTAAGGTCAGGGTCAGGGTCAGTTTTTTGGACAGGGTCAATGTTAGAGTCAGGTTTAGGGTGAGTGTGTGTCTTAGTGTGAAGGTGAGGGTGAGAGTCAGGGTGAAAGTTTGCGTGCGAATGAGTGTGAGTATAAGGGAGTCGGTGAGTGTGAGTGTGAGCCTGAGGTTGAAGGTGAGAATGAGAGTGAGCATGAAGGTGAGGATGAGTTTGAAAGTGAGGGTGAGTGTGAGGGTGAGCGTGAAGGTAATGGTCAGGGTCAGGGTACGGGTCAGGGTTTAGGGTAAGGGACCCAGGGAGGGTGTGTGTCATGGTCAGGTTTTAGGGTGAGGGTGAGTATGAGGGTCAGGATTAGGGTCAGGGTGACGGTTAGTGTCAGTGTGAGAGTCAGGGTTTTGTGTGAGGGTCAGGGTGAGGATCAGTGTGACTGTCAGTGTTTAGGGTTAAGGTCGGTGTCGGGGTCAAGGTCATGGTCAGGGATTAGGGTTAGGGTCAGGGTCGGTTTAGGGTTCGAAGTCAGTGTTAATGTTTAGGATTATGGTTATGGTTGTGGTCAGTGTCGGGGTCGAGTTTAAGGGTTAGGGTCGGAGTTGGATTCGGGGTCGGGTTCGAGGACAGGGTCAGGGTTAGGGGTCGGGGTCGTGGTCAATGTCAGGGTGAGGGCCAGGGTCATGGTTTATGGTCAGGGTCAGGGTCAGGGTCTAGTGTTAGGGTCAGGGTTCTGGTCAGGGTCAGAATAGGAGTTGGGGTCAGGGTTAGGGTCAGGGTCAGAGTCAGGGTTTAGGATTAGGGTCAAGGTTAGGGTTAGGGTTAGGTTTTGGGTTTAGGTTTAGGGTTAGTGTTAGTGTTAGGGTTTTGGTTAGGTTTAAGATTATGGTTAAGGTTAGGGTTAGGGATAGGGTTAGTTTCAGTGTAAGGGTCTGGATCAGTTTAGGGTCAGGGTCAAAGTCAGGGTCAGGGATAGGCTCAGGCTTAGGGTAAGGGTTATGGTCAGGGTCAGTTTCAGAGTCAGGGTTAGGGTCAGTTTTAGGGTCAGGGTTAGGTTGAGTGTGACTTTTAATGTGAAATTGAGGGTGAGGTTGAGCGTTAGGGTGAGAGTTAGCGTGAGTGTGAGTTTGAGAATGAGGAAGACGGTGATGGAAAGGGTGAACGTGAGGGTGAGGATGAGTATGAGGATGAGGGGAGGTTGAGGGTGAGCGTGAGGGTGAGCGTGATTGTGAATGTGAGGGTGAGGGTGAGAGTGAGGGGAGGCTTAGGATGAGAGTGAGGGTAAGTGTGATGGTGAGGGTAATTGTAAGGTTGAGTGTAAGGGTGAATATCAGGATGAGCGTTAGCATGAGTGTGAGGGAAAGAATCATGGAGTCAGTGAGGGTTAGAGTGAGGGTGAGGGTGAGCTGGAGGCTGAGGGTGAGAATGAGTGTTACCATGATTGTGAGCGTGAGTGTGAACATGAGGTTGTAGGTGAGATTGAGGGTGAGTATGAGGGTGAAGGTTACGGTGAGGGTGAGAGTTAGTTTGAGTGTTAGGGTGAGGGTGTCAGTGTGAGCATCAGGGTGAGAGTTAGCGTGAGAGTGAGGTTGAGAATGAGGGAGACGGTGAGAGTCAGCGTGAGAGTAGGAGTGACGATGAGCGTGAGGGTCAGGATGATTGTCAGGGTGATCGTGTGGGTGAGGATGAGGGTCCCGTTAAGGGTAAATTTCAGGGTTTATGGTGAGGGTGAGGGTGAGGGTGAGAAACAATGTCATGGTTTAGGGTGATTGTGAGGGTGAGGTTGAGGGTAAGGTTCAGGATTCAGTGTCAGAGTGAGGGTGAAGGTGAGTGTAAGCGTCAGGGTTAGGGTCTAGCGTTAGAGTCGGGGTCGTGGTGAAGGTCAGGGTCAAGGTTTAGGTTTATGATCAGGTTCGGTGTCAGGGTCAGGGTTAAAAGAATCAGGGTCAGAGTTAGGTTTAGAATAGTGTTGGGTCTGTGTCAGACAAAAGTGAGTGTTCAGGGTCGTGGTCCTGGGTCACTATCCAAGTAGGGTTAGAGTAGGGTCAATGTCGGGTCTTGGATAGGATTAGCTTTAGGGTGAGGGTGAGGGTGAGGGTCAGGGTCAGTGTAAGGGTCAGGGTTTAGGGTCAGGCCAGAGTGAGGGTGAGGGTCAGGGTCAAGGTTAAGGGTTAGGGTGAGTGTGAGTGTGAGGGTGAAGGTCAGTATTTAGGTTCAGGGCATGGTGATGGTCAGGGTTACAGTCAGGGTTTAGGGTGAGTGTGAGGGTGAGGGTCAGAGCCATGGTCAGGGTTTAGGGTTAGGGTCGGTGTCAGGGTCAAAGTCAGGGTCAGGATTTAGGGTTAGTGTCAGTTTTGGGGTCTGGGTCGGGGTTTAGGTTTAGGGTAGGGTTGGATTCAAGTTGGGGGCCAAAAGCAACGTTTAGGGGTCGGGTTCGTGGTCGCGGTCAGATTCAGGGTCAGGGTCAGGTTTAGGGTCAGTGTCAGGGTCAGCGTTAGGTTCACGGTCTAGTGTTAGGGTCAGGGTCAGTGTAGGCGTTAGGATCAGGGTTAGGTTCAGGGTCAGGGTCAGTGTTTAGGGGTAGGGTCAAGGTTAGGAATAGGATTAGGGTTAGGTTTTAGGGTTAAATTAGTGTTAGGTTAGTGTTGGGGGTTAGGGTTAGGGTTAGGATTTTGGGTTAGGTTTAGGGTCAGGGTCAGGGACAGGTTTAGGGACATGGTCAGGGTTAGGATCAGGTTTAGGGTTAGTGTGAGTGTGAGTGTCAAGGTGAGGGAGAGGGTGAGTGACAGAGTGAGAGTTAGCGTGAGAGTGAGTGTGAGAATGAGGGAGTCAGTGAGGGTGAGTGTGAGTGTGAGGGTGAAGGTGAGAATGAGGGTGAGCGTGAGGGTAAGGGTGAGGGTGAGGGTGAGGGTGTTTGGGAGCGTGAATGTGAGGATGAGATTGAGGATGAGGGTGAGTGTGAGGGTGATTGTGATTTTGAGTGTGAAGGTGAGCGTCAGGGAGAGTGTAACATGAGGATGAGGATGAGAATGAAGAAGACGGTGAGTGTGAGCATGAGGGTGAGGTTGTGTAGGATTGTGAGGTGAGAATGAGGTTGAGCGTGAATGTGAGGGTGACTGTGAGGGTGAGCGTGAGGGTGATCTGTAGAATGAGGTTGAGGTTGAGGGTAAGAAAGAGAGTGAGCGTGAGGTTTATGGTTAGATTTAGGGTCAGTGTTAGGTTTAGGGTTAGGTTCAGTTTCAGGGTCAGGGTTAGGATTAGAGTCAGTTCAGGGTCAGGGATAGGGTTAGAAGGGTCAGGGACAGTGTCAGGGTCAGAATAGTGTTAGGAATCGGGACAGACTAGGCTGAAGGTTTAGGTTTGAATCTCAGGGTCAGAATCCAGGTAGGGTCAGAGTAGGGTAAATGTTGGTTCAGTTTTAGGTTTAGCTTGAGGGTGAGGGTGAGAATGAGGGTGAGGGTCAGGGCTAAAGTCAGGGTTAAGAGTCAGGGTGAGGGTGAGGGTTAGAGTGAGGATGAGGGTCAGGGTTTAGGGTGAGGGTGAGGGTGAGTGTAAGGGTGAGGGTCAGGGTTTAGGTTCAGGGTGAGTGTGAGAGTGAGTGTAATGGTCAGAATTTAGGGTGAGTTTAAGGGTGAGGGTGAGAATCAAGGTCAGGTTTGAGGGATAGTATCGGGGTGGGGGTCAGGGTCGGGATCTAGGTTTAGGTTTAGGGTCATGTTCGTGTTTTTGGTTGGGTCGGGGTTTAGGGTTAGAGTCGGCTTTGGGGTCGGTGTTGGGATCGGTGTTGGGGTCAGTGTTTAGAAGTTTGGGTTGGGGTGAAGGTCAGGGTCAGGGTCAGGGTCAGGGTTTAGGGTCAGATTCAAGGTCAGAGTCAGGGTCAAGGTCTGAGTAGTGGTTAGTGTCATGGTCAGTGTTAGGGTCAGGGTCAGGGTTTAGGGTTAGGGTCAGGGTAAGGATCAGGGTCAGGGTAGTTGTTGGGGTAAGAAATAGTGTCAGGGTCAGGATCAGGGTTTAGGGTTAGGGTCAATGTTAGAGTTAGGGTTCGGGTTTAGGTTTAGAGATAGTGTTAGGTTGAGGGTTAGGGATTTGGGTTAGGGTTAGGGTTAGGTTTCGGGTTTAGGAATAAGGTTAGGGTTAGGGTTAGGGTCAGAGTCTGGGATAGGGTCAGTGTTATGTTCAGGGTCAGGGTCAGGGCCAAGGTCAGGGTTTAGGGTTAGTGTCAGCGTTAGGGTTAGGGCTAGCTCTAGGGTTTAGGGTTAGGGTTAGTATTAGGGTTAGGGTTAGGGTTTGGGTTAGAGTTTGTCTTAGGGTTAGGGTTAGGGTTAGGTTTAGAATCAGGGTCAGGGTCAGGTTCAGCGTTATTATCAGGGTCAGGGTCACGGTTCGTTTTTGGGGTTAGGTTCAAGGTTAGAAATAGGATTAGGTTTAGGGTTTAGTGGTAGGTTAGTGTTAGGGTAAGTGTTTGGTGTTATGGTTAGTGTTAGGATTAGGGTTTTTTGTTAGGGTTAGAGTTATGGTTATGGTTAGTTTCAGGGTTCGTGTCAGGGTTAGGGACAGGGTCAGAGTTAGGATCAGGTTTAGGGTAAATGTGAGTGTGATTGTGATGGTGAGTGTTTGGGTGAGGATCAGGGTGAGAGTTTGCGTGAGAGTGAGTGAAAATGAGAGAGACGATAAGGGTGAGTGTGAGCGTGAGGGTGAGGGTGAGAATGAGGGTGAGCATCAGGGTGAGAATTAATGTGAGTGTGAGTGTGAGAGAGGGAGATGGTGAGGGTGAGCATGAGGTTGAGGATGTGCATGGGGATGAGGTTGAGAATGAGGGTGAGCATGAATGTGAGGGTGAGGTTGAGCGTGAGGGTGAGTGCGATGGTGAGTGTAAGGGTTAGGGTGAGTGTGAGCATAAGAATGAGGGGTAGGGTGAGGTTGAGTTTGAGAATGAGGAAGAGGGTGAGCATGAGTTTTAGGGTTAGGTTTTATGGTCAAGGTTAGGTGTAGGGTTAGGTTCAGGTTCAGAGTCAGGGTTATGGTTAGGGTCAGTGTCAGGGTCAGGTTCAGGTTAGAATGGTCAGGGTCAGGGTCAGGTTTACAATACGGTTTGGTCAGGGTCAGTCCAGGGTGAGGGTTTAGGTTCGAGGTTCTAGATTAGAAGCCAGGTGGGTTAGAATAGGGTCAATGTTGGGTCATGTTTAGGCTTAGCTTTAGGGAGAGGGTGAGGGTGAGAATCAGGATCAGGGTAAGAGTCAGGGTTTAAGGTCTGGGTAAGAGTGAGGGTGATGATCAGGGTCAGGGTTTAGGGTGTGGGTGTGGGTGAGGGTCAGGATTTAGGGTCAGGCTGTTGGTTAGGGTCAGGGTCACAACCAGGGTTTATTGTGAGAGTCAGAGTGAGAGTCAGAGACATGGTCAGGGTTTTGGGTTAGTGTCGGGGTCAGGGACAAAATCAGCATCAAGGTTGAAGGTTAGGGTCAGGGTCAGGGTCGGGTTCGAGGTCGGGGTCTGGGTTTAGGGTTAGTGTCAGGTTCGCGGACGGTGTCAGGGTCAAGGTTTATTGTTAAATTTGAAGTTTGAATTGGGGTCGGTGTCGCGGTCAAGGTCGGGGTTTAGGGGTCGGGTTTGTGGTCAGGGTCAGGGTCAGGGTCTGGGTCAGGTTTGAGGGTCAGGGTCAGGGTCAGTGTCAGGTTCACAGTCTAGGGATAGGGTCCGGATCAGGGTCAGGGTAGGCATTAGGGTCAGGTTTAAGGTCAGGGTCAAGGTCAATGTTTAGGGTTAGGGTCAAAGTTAGTGTTAGGATTG
This sequence comes from Cynopterus brachyotis, assembly GCA_009793145.1. Classification (NCBI taxonomy): domain Eukaryota; kingdom Metazoa; phylum Chordata; class Mammalia; order Chiroptera; family Pteropodidae; genus Cynopterus; species Cynopterus brachyotis. The sequence continues at coordinate 190,609 of SSHV01003122.1, forward strand.
GGTTTAGGGTTAGGGTTTAAGTAAGGGTAAGCTTTTAAAGTTAGGCTTAGTGTTAGGGTTAGGGTTTTGGGTTAGGGTCAGGGTCAGGGTCAGGTCAGGTTTAGGGTTAAGGTCAGGGTTATGGTGAGTGTGAGGGTGAGTGTAAAGGTGAGAGGAAAGTTGAGTGTCAGGTTGAGTGTTAGTGTGAAAGTGAGTGTCAAAATGAGGGAGAAGGTGAGGGTGAGCGTGAGGTGAGGGTGAGTGTCAGGGTGAGAGTGAGGGTGAGTGTGAGGGGGAGGATGAAGTGAAGATGAGTGTGAGGGTGAGCGTGCGTGTGTGGGTGAGGGTGAACATCAGTTTGAGAGTTAGCGTGAGTTTAAGGGAGAGAATGAGGGATAGGATGAGGGTGAGCGTGAGGGTGAGCATGAGGGTGAGTGTGAAGTTGAGAGTGTGTGTAAGGTTGAGGATGAGAGTGAGGGTGAGCGTGAGGGTGAGCATGAGAGTGAGTGTGAGTTTGAGGGTGAGTGTGATTTTGAACGTAAGCGTGAAAATGAAGGGTGCGTTTGAGGATGAGGTTGAGTGACAGGGTGAGTGTGAGGGTGAGTGTGATTTTAATGGTGACAGTGAGCGTCATGGTGATTGTTAGCATGAGTGTGACGGTGAGAATGAGGGAGACGATGAGGGTGAGCGAGAGGGTGATAGTGAGCGTCAGGGTGAGAATTAACATGAGGGTGAGAAAGAGGGAGATGGTGAATGTGAACATGAGGGTGAGGTTGATCATGACGGTGATGGTGAAAATGAGGGTGAGCATCAGGGTGTTGTTTGTTTGAATGTGAGGGTGAGGGTGAGAATGAGTCTGAGTTGAGGATGAGGGTGAGGCTGAGAGTGAGGGTGAGCGTAAGAAAAAGGGTAAGTGTCTGGGTGAGCGTGAGGGTGAGTGTGAGGGTGAGGGTGAAAGTTAGGATGAGTGTGAAGGTGAGAGTTTGTGTGAGGCTGAGGGTGAGCATCAGGGTGAGAATTTGCGTGAGGGTGAGGTAGAGGATGATAATGAGGGTGAGCGTTAGTGTGAGAGTGAGTGTTAAGATGAGGTTGAGTGTGAGTGTGAGTGTGAGGGTGAGTGTGAAGGTGAAAATGGTGGTGAGCATCAGGGTGAGAGTTAGCATGAGTGTGAGCATGAGAATGAGGAAGACGGTGAGAGTGAGAATTAGGGTAACGGTGAGCATGAGGGTGTGCGTGAATGTGAGGGAGAGGGTGAGCGTGAGGGTTTGGGTGACAGTGAGGGTAAGTGTTAGGGTGAGGATGAACATGAGGATGAGTGGTAAGCTGAGGTTGAGCATGAGGGTGAGGAACAGGGTGAGCGTGAGGATTAGGGTTAGGTTTTATGGTCAAGGTTAGCTTTAGGGTTAGGTTCAAGGTCAGGGTTAGGGTTAGGGTCAGAGTCAGTTTCAGGGTCAAGGTTAGAAGTTTCAGGGTCAGGGTCAGGTTTAGAATACTGTTAGGGTCAGGTTAAGACCTGGGTGAGAGTTTAAATTTGAGGGCCTGGGTCAGAATTTATGTACAATCAGTGTAGGGTCAATTTCGGGTCATGGTTAGGCTTAGCATTAGAATGAGGGTGAGGGTAAGGGTCAGGGTGAGGGTAGGGTCAGGGTTTAGGATCAGGGTCAGGGTCGCGGTCGGGGTCTGTGTCCAGTTTTAGGGTTAGTGTTGGGGTTGGATTTGGGGTCGAGGTTGGAGTCACGGTCAGTGATTAGGGGTCAAGGTTCTAGGTCGTGGTCAATGTGAGTGTCAGGTTCAGTGTTTATGGTAGGGTCAGTGTCCGAGTCTAGGGTTGGGTCAAGGTCAGGGTCAGGGTTAGATTAGGGGTCAGTGTTTGGGTTAGGGTCGGGGTGAGAGTCAAGGTTTAGTGTTGTGGTCAAGTTAAGGGTTAGCGTTAGGGTTAGGGTTTAGGGTTAGGGTTAATGTTAGGATTAGGTTAGGGTTTGGGGTTATGGTTAGTGTTAGGTCAGGGTTTTTGTTTAGGTTTAGGGTTAGGTTTAGGTTTAGGGTCAGGGTCAGGGTCAGGGTGAGAGATAGGGTCAAGGTCTGGGTCAGGGTCAGGGACAGGGTCAGGGTCAGGGTCAGGCTTAGATTCAGGGATAGGGTGAGTGTGAGGGTGAGTGTGAATGTGAGGTTGAGGTTGAGCGTCAGGTTGAGAGTTAACGTGAGAGTGAGTGTGAGAATGAGAAAGACAGTTAGGGAGAGGGTGAACATGAGGGTGAGTGTGAGAATGAGTGTGAGCGTGAGGGTGAGGAGGAGGGTGAGGGTGAGAGTGAGGTTGAGGGTAAGGGAGAGTTTGAGCATCAGGGTGAGGGTTAGCTTGAGAGTGAGTTTTAGAATGAGAGAGAGGGTTAACATGAGGGTGAGGGTGAGAAAAAGGGTGAGTGTTAGGGTGAGGGTGAACATGAAGTTGAGGGTGAGAATGAGGGTGAGAGTGAATGTTAGGATGACGGTGAGCATGAGGGTTAGGGTGACAGTGAGGGTAAATGTTAGAATGAGGGTGAGTATGAGGATGAGTTGTAGGGTGTGGTTGAAGGTGAGGGTGAGGAGAAAAGTGAGCGTGAGTGTGAGCGTGAGTGTGAACGTTAGGGTGAATGTGAGAGTGAGTGTGAGGTTGAGGATGAGAGTGAGGGTGAGCGCGAGTGTGAGGTTGAGTGTGAGGATGAGGTTGAGGGTGAGAGTGAGGGTGAGTGTGATGATGATTGTGAGTTTGAGGGTGAGGATGAGCGTCAGGTTTTGAGTTAGCGTGAGGGTGAGGGTGATAATGAGGGAGATGGTGCGGGTCAGCCTGAGAATTAGGTTGAGCATGAGCATGAGGGTGAGAATGTGGGTGAGCGGGAATATGAGGCTGATGGTGAGGGTGAGGTTGAGTGTGATGGTGAGGGTAAAGGTTAGAATGACGGTGAGTATGAGGATGAGGGTTAGGCTGAAGTTGAGAGTGAGGGTGAGGAAGAGGGTGAGCGTGAGGGAGAGCGTGAGTGTGAACGTGAGGGTGAGGGTGAGAGTGAGTGTGAGATTGAGGTCGTGAGTGAGGGTGAGCGTGAGGGTGAGGTTGAGTGTGAGTGTGAATCTGATGGTGAGTGTGAGGGTGAGGGTGAGGTTGAACATCATGGTGAGAGGTAGCGTGAGGGTGAGAATGAGGGAGATGGTGAGTGTGAACATGACGGTGAGGGTGAGCATGAAAAAAAAATGTCAGAATATGGGTGAACATGAGGGTGAGCGTGAGTTTGAACGTTAAGTTGAGGGTGAGAATGATGGTGAGTGTGAGAGTGAGGGTGATCGTAAGGGTGAGCTTGAGTTTCAGGGTGAGCGTGAAAGTGAGTGTGAGGGTGAGGGTAAAAGTAGTGGTGAGTGTGAGGGTGACTGTCTGTGTGAGAGAGGGTGAGCATCCGGGTAAGAATTAGCGTGAGAGTGAGTTTGAGGATGAGAATAAGGTTGAACGTGAGTGTGAGTGTGTATTTGAGTGTGAGTTTGAGGGTGATTATGAGGATGAGTTTGAAGGTGAGTGTGAGTGTCAGTGTGAGTGTGATGGTGAGTGTGAGAATGAGCGTCAGAATGAGAGTTAGCATAAGGGTGAGGGTGAAAATGAGGGAGATGGTGAGTATAAGCATCAGGGTGAGGGTGAAATGAGGCTGTGCGTGATGGTGATCGTGAGTGTGAATATGAGTGTGAGGGTGAGCTTGAGCGTGAGGGTGATGGTGAAGGTAAGCGTTCTGGTGAGGGTGAGCATGAGGATAAGGCGTAGGGTGAGGTTGATTGTGAGAATGATGAAAGGGTGAGTATGAGTGTTAGCGTGATTGTGAATGTAAGGGTGAGGGTGAGAGTGAGGGTGAGGTTTAGGATGAGAGTGAGGGTGAGTGTGATAATGAGGGAAATTGTGAGTTTTAGTGTGATGGTGAGCAGCAGGATGAGCGTTAGTGTGAGTGTGAGCGAAAGAATCAGGGAGATGGTGAGGGCGTAAGTGATGGTGAGGGTTAGCAGGAGGGTGAGGGTGAGAATGAGTGTGAGCCTGAGTGTGAGCATGAGTGTTAACGTGAGGTTGTGGATGAGAATGAGGGAGAGCATGAGGGGGAGGGTAATTGTGAGGGTGAGTGTTAAGGTGAGTGTGAGAATGAGGGTGAAACTGAGAATGGCTGTGAGGGTGAGTGTGAGAGTGAGTGTGAGTTGAGGATGAGTGTGATGCTGAGGATGAGAGTGAGCGTCAGGGTGAATGTTAGCGTGTGGGTGAGGTTGAGAATGAGGGAAACTGTGTGGGTAAGGGTGAGAATAGGAGTGAGGATGAGCATGAGGGTCAGGGTGAATGTCAGGGTGAGCATGAGGGTGAGGGTGAGGGTCAGGGTCAGGGTTTAGGGTGATTTTGATGGTAATGTTGAGGGTAAAGTTCAGGATTTAAGTTCAGGGTGAGGGTGAGGGTCAGGGTCAGAGTAGGGTTCAGGGTGAAGGTCAGGGTGAGGGTGAGGGTTAGGGTCAGGGTCTAGGGTTAGGTTTGGGGTCGAATCAAGGTCAGGGTCAAGGTTTATGGTTAGGGTCAGTTTCGGTGTCAGGGTCAGTGTTAGAAGAGTCAGGGCCAGGGTTAGGTTTAGAATAGGGTTAGGGTCTAGTTCAGACAAGGGTGAGGTTTTAGCTTCGAGTTTCTGGGTCAGAATCCAAGTAGGCTTAGTGTAGAGTCAATATCGGGTCAGGGTTAGGTTTAACTTTAGGGTCAGGGTCAGGGTGAGGGTCAGGGTCAGGGTAAGGGTCAGGGTTTAGGGTCAGATCAGAGTAATGGTGAGGGTCAGGGTCAGGATTTAGGTTGAGGGTGAGTGTGAGTGTCAGGATTTAAGGTCAGGGTGAGGGTGAGGGTCAGGGTCACATTCAGAGTTTTGGATCATTGTCAGGGCGAGGGTCAGAGCCACGGTCAGGGTTTAGCTTTAGCGTCAGTTACGGCATCGGAGTCTGGGTCGGGGTTTAGGGTTAGGGTCGGAGTTGGCGTCGGGGTCTAGGTCGGGGTCAAAAACAAAATTTAGGGTCGGGGTCGGGGTCAGGGTAAGGATCAGGGTCAGGTTTAGGGTCAGAGTCTGTCAGTGTCAGGTTCAGGGTTTAGGAATAGGGTCAGTGTAAGGTTCAGGGTTTGGGGTTAGGTTTAGTGTTAGGGTTAGGGTTTTGTCTTAGGGTTAGGGTTAGTGTTAGGGTCAGGGTCAGGTTTAGGGACAGGGTCAGGTTTAGGGTCATTTTTAGGGTGAGTGTGAGTGTGACTGTGAAGGTGAGGGTGAGGGTGAGTGTCAGAGTGAGAGTTAGCATGAGAGTGAATGTGAGAATGAGGAGGAGGGTGAGGAAAGTGTGAGCATGATGGTGAGGGTGATGGTGAGGGTGAGTGTGAGGATGAGGTTGAAGGTTAGGGTGAGTGTGAGGGTGAGTGTGATGGTGAGGGTGAGAGTGAGCGTCAGGGTGAGTGTTAGCATGAGAATGAGGCTGAGAATGAGGGAGATGGTGAGTGTTAGCATGAGGTTGAGTATGAGCAGGATTGTAAGTGTGAGAATGAGGGTGAGCGTGACTGTGAGGGTGAAGGTGAGGGTTAGCGTGAGGCTGAAGGTGACTGTGAGGGTAATGATTAGGGTGAGGGTGAGCATGAGGGTGAGGGGTAGAATGAGGTTCAGGTAGAGGGTAAGGAAGAGAGTGAGAGTGAGGTTTAGGGTTAGGATTAGCATCAGGGTTAGGTTTAGGGTTAGTTTCAGTGTCAGGGTCAGGGTTAGGGTTAGAGTCAAGATAGGGTCAGTGATAGAGTTAGAAGGGTCAGGTCACTGTCAGGGTTAGTATAGGGTTAGGGAACAAGTGAGACTAGGGTGAAAGTTTAGGTTCGATTGCACGGGTCAGAATTTAGGTAGGGTCAGATTAGGGTCAATGTCAGCTCAGGGTTAAAATTTGCTTGAGGGTGCGGGTGAGCGTGAGGGTCATTCAGGGTAAAAGTAGGGTTAAGAGTCAGGGTGAGGGTTAGGGTGAGGGTGAGGGTCACGGTCAAAAATTATGGTGAGTGTGAGTATGAGTGTGAGGGTGAGGGTAAGGGCTTAGGGTCAGGGTAATTGTGAGGGTGAGTGTGATGGTCAGGGTTTATGGTGAGAGTCAGGGTGAAGTTGAGGGTCAGGGTCAGGTTTTAGGGTTAGGGTCGGATTCGGGGTCAAGGGGTCGGTCAGGGTTTAGGGTTAGGGACAAGGTTGGAGTCGAGGTCGGTAATTAGGTTTAAGTTTATGGTCTGGTTCTGTGTTTTGGGTTTGGGTCAAGGTTTAGGGTTAGGGTCGGAGTTGAGTCGGGGTCGGTGTCGGGATCAGGGTCAGTGTTTATGGGTCTGGTTAAAGGTCAAGGTCAGGGTCAGGGTCAGGGTCAGGGTTTTGGGTCAGGATCAGGGTCAGAATCAGAATCTGGGTCTGAGTAGTGGTTAGTTCAGCGTCAGGGTCTTGGTCAGGGTCAGGGATTAGGGTTAGGGTCAGGGTCAGGGTTAAAGTCAGGGTGGGGGTTAGTGTAAGGGTTAGGGTCAGGGTAAGGGTCAGAATTTAAGGTTAGGGTGAATGTTAGTGTTAGTGTTAGGGTTAGGGTTAGTTTTAGTGTTAGGTTTAGGGTTAGGGTTTTGTGTTAGGTTTAGGATTAGGGTTAAGTTGAGGGTTTAGGGTTAAGGTTACGTTTAAGGTTAGGGTTAGTGTCAGGGTCAGGGTCAGAGTCAGGGTTAGGGTCACGTTTAGGTTCAGGGTCAGCGTCATTTTTTGGGCCACGGTTAGGCTTATGGTCAGCGTTAGGGTGAGTGGGAGGTTGAGGGTAAAAGTGACAGGAGGTTGAGCATCAGGGTGAGAGTTAGCGTGAGAGTGAGTATGAGAATGAGGGAGACGGTGAGGGTGAGCGTGAGGTGAGGGTGAGTGTCAGGGTGAGCGTGAGGGTGAATGTGAGGGTGAGGGTGAAGGTGAGGTTGAGCGTGAGGGTGAGCATGCATTTGTGGGTTAGTGTGAGCGTCAGTTTGAGAGATATCGTTAGTTTGAGGGTGAGAATGAGGGAGACGGTGAGGGTGAGCGTGAGGGTGAGGGAGAGCCTGAGGGTGAGGATGAGATTGAGGGTAGGCGTGAATGTGAGTCTGATGGTCAGCGTGAAGGTTAGAGTGACGGTGAGGGTAAGGGTTAGAATGAGGGTGAGTATGAGTATGAGGGGTAGGGTGAGGTTGAGGGTGAGGTTGAGGAGGAGGGTGAGCGTGAGGGTGAGCGTGAGTGTGAACGTGAGTGTGAGAGTGAGTGTGAGGTTGAGGATGAGAGTGAGGATGAGTGTGAGGTTCAGGTTGAGTGTGAGTTTGAGTTTGAGAGTGAGTGTGAGTTTGAACGTGAGGGTGAGGGTGCGTGTGAGGATGAGGTTGAGGGTGATGGTGACAGTGAGTGTCAGCGTGATTGTTAGTGTGAGTGTGAGGGTGAGAATGAGGAAGACGATGACAGTGAGCATGAGAGTGATGGTGCCGGGAGGGTGAGAATTAGTGGGAGGGTGAGAAGAAGGTAGATGGTGAGTGTGAACATGAAAATGAGTGTTAGCATAAGGGTGAGGGGGAGAATGAGGGGTACGGTGGGGATGAGCGTGAGGGTGAGGTTGAGAATGAGGTTGAGCGTGAGGCTGAGCGTGTGAAGCTGATGGTGAGTGTGAGAGTGAGGGTGAGGATGAGCGTCAGGGTTAGAGTTAGAGTGAAGGTTAGGTTGAGAATGAGAAAAATGGTGAGGTTGAGCGTGAGAGTGAGGGTGAGTATAAGGGTGAGGGTCAGAATGAGGGTGAGCGTGAAGGTTAGGGTGAGGGTGAGCGTAAGGGTGATGGTGAGTGTCAGGGTGAGCGTGAGGGTGAGTTTGAAAGTGAGCGTGAAAGTGAGGGTGACCGTGAGAGTGAGTGTGAGAGGGTGAATTTCAGGTTCAGGGTAAGGGTCAGGATATAGTGTCAGAGTGAGGGTGAGGGTGAGGATCAGAATTTAGGATCCGGGTGAGGGTGAGGGTCAGGGTCAGAGTCCGAATGTAAGGTGAGAGTCAGGGTGAAGGTCAGGATGAGAGACAGGTTTTAGGTTGACTGTCGGGCTCAGGGTCAAGGTCAGGGTCTAAGTATAGGGTTAGAGTCTGTGTCAATGTCTGTGTATGGGTCGGGTTCAGAATTTAGGGTAGGTTTAGGGTCGGTGTCAGGGTCGGGTTTTAGGGTTCAGGTCGGGGTTGCATTAGAGGTCGAAGTCGGGGTCAAGGTAATGATATATGGTTCGGGTTGGGAGTCGGGATCAATGTCAGGGTCAGGTTTTAAGTTCAGAGTCAGGGTTAGGGTCAGCTTCAGGGTCTAGGGTTAGGATCAGTGTTAGGGTCATGACAGGATTGGCATTAGGTTCAGGGTTAGGGTCAGGGTCAGGGTCAGTGTTAGGGTCAAGTTCTGGGTCAGTGTCAAGGATAGGGTTAAGGTCAGGGTTAGGGTGAGTGTGAAGGTGAAGATGAGGTTGACCTTCAGGGAGACAGTGTGAGAGTGAGACTGAGAAATAGGGAGACGGACGGTGAGGGTAAAAATTAGGGATACGGTGAGCATAAGGATGAGTGGCAAGGTGAGTTTAATGGTGAGGGTGAGGAAGAGGTTGAGCTTGAGTGTGACCGTGAACGTGAACGTGAGGCTGAGGGTGAGAGTGAGTTTGAGGTTTAGGATTAGAGTGAGGGTGAGTGTGAGGTTGAGGGTAATTGTGAGGGTGAGTTTGAGGGTGAGGGTGAGGGTGAGCGTCAGGATGAGTGTAGCATGAGGGTGAGGGTGAGAATGAGGGGACGATGAGGGTGGGGGTGAGGGTGAGTATGAGGGTGAGGGTGAGAATGAGGTTGAGCGTGAGGATGAACGTGAGTGTGCGGATGAGAATTAGGGTTAGCGTGAGGGTGAGGATGTCAGGGGGAGAGTGAGAGAGATTGTAAGGATGAGGGTGAAAGTGAGGGTGAGCATGAGGTTGAATATGAGTGTGAGGGTGAGGGTGAGCATCAGGGTTAGATTTAGCGTGAGGGTGAGGTTGAGGATGAGAATGAGAGAGAGCCTGAAGGTGAGTGTGAGTTTGAGGTTGAGCGTGAGTGAGGGTAAGTGTGACGATGACGCTGAGAATGAGGGTGAGTGTGAGGGTGAGTGTCATGGTAGGATGAGGGTCAGCATCAGGGTCAGAGTTCGTGTGAGTGTGAGTGTGAAAATGAGGGAGATGGTGAGGGTAAGTGTTAGGGTAAGGGTGAGCATGAGGATGAGGTTTAGTGTGAGTGTGAGGGTGAGGAAGAAGGTGACCTTGAGGGTGAGCGTGTGTGTGATCCTGACGGTGAGTGTGAGAGTGAGGTTAAGGTTAAAGATGAGAGTGAGAGTGAGAGTGAGGGTGAGGGTGAGTGTGAGGATGAGGTTGAGGTTGTGGGTTAGGGTGAGTGTGATGGTGAGTGTGAGTGTGAGAGTGAGGGTGAGTGTCAGGTTTAGATTTAGCGTAATGGTGAGGGTGAGAATGAGGGAAATGGTCAGGGTGAGCGTGAGGTTGAGGGTGAGCATAAGGGTGATGATGAGAATGAAGGTGATCGTGAGGGAGAGCGTGAGTGTGAATGTGAGTATGAGGGTGAAAATGAGGGTTAGCGTGAGGGTTAGGGTGAGGGTGATCATGAGGGTGATAGTGAGGTTGAGCGTAAGGTTGAGTATGAGTGTTAGGGTGAGCGTGAGGCTGAGTGTGAGAGTGAGGGTGAAAGTGACGGTGAGCCAGAGTGTGAGTGTTGAGGGTGAGGGACAGGTTCAGGGTAAGGTCAGGGATTGGTGTCAGGGTGAGGGTGACGGTGAGGGTCAGGGTTTAGTGTGAGAACGAGAGTGTGGGTGAGGTTGAGGATCAGGATTTGGGGTCCGGGTGAGGGTGAAAATCAGGGTAGGAGTCAGGGATTTAATGAGAGTCAGGGTGAGGTTCAGGGTCAGGGTCTAGGTTTAGGGTTATGGTCGGGGTCGAGGTCAATGTCAGGGTCTAGGTTTAGGGTTAGTGTGTCATGGTCGGTGTCGGGGTATGGGTCAAGGTCAGAATTTAGGGTTAGGTTCAGGGTCGGTATCAGGGTCGCGGTTAGGGATTAGGGTTAGGGTTGGGGTTTGTTTTGTGGTCAGTGTCGAGGTCAAGCTCACGGTTTAGGGGTCATGTTCAGGGTCGGGTTCAGGGCCAGGGTCAGGGTTTAGGTTCCGGGTCAGAGTCAGGGTCACGTTCAGGGTCTAGAGTTATGGTCAGGGTTAGGGTCTGGGTCATGGTAGGCATTAGGGTCAGGGTTAGGGTCAGGGTCAGGGTCAGTGTTTAGGGTTATGGTCACGGTTAGGGTTAGGGTTAGCGTTAGGGTTTAGTGTTAGTGTTTGCAGTTATGGTTAATATTAGGGTTAAGCTTTTGGGTTAGAGATATTTTTAGGGTTAGGCTTAGGAATTAGAGTTAGGGTTAGGGTTAGGGTTTAGGGTTAGTGTTAGGGTTAGTGTCAGAGTCAAGGTTAGGGTCAGGGTTAGGGTCAGGTTCAGGATCAGTGTCAATGTTACGGTCAGGGTTAGTGTGAGTGTGAGGGTGAGTGTGAAGGTCAGGTTGAGGGTGATCATCACTGTGAGAGTTAGCGAGAGAGTGAGTCTGAGAATGAGGGAGACGGTGAGGGTGAGTGTGAACGTGACGGTGAGGGTGAGAACGAGGGTGAGCGTGAAGGTGAGGGTGAGGGTGAGAATAAAAGTACGGTGAGCGTAAGGGTAAGTGTGAGTGTCAGGGTGAGTGTGAGTGTGAGTGTGAGAGTTAGGGTGAAAGTGAGAGTGAGCGTGACGGTCAGTGTGAGTTGAGTGTGAAGGTGAGCATCAGGGTGAGTGTTAGCATGATGGTGAGGTTGATGATAAGAATTAGGGTGAGCGTGACGGTGAGTGTGAGTTGAGTGTGAGTGTGAGGATGAGTGTGAGGATGAAGTTGAGGTTGAGGGTGAGTGTGGGAGTGTGTTTGATGGTGATGGAAGGGTGAGCGTCAGGGTAAGAGTTAGCGTGAGTTTGAGGTTGAGCAAGTGAATGAGGTTGAGAATGAGGGTTAGCATGAATGTGAGATTGCGGGTGAGCGTGAGGGTGAGTGTGATGGCTAGGGTAAGGGTTAGGGTGAGGGTGAGCATTGGGATGAGAGTTAGGGTGAGGTTGAGGGTGAGGGTGTGGACGAGGGTGAGCGTGAGTTTAGGGTTAGTTTATA
>SSHV01003122.1:202063-233809 GCA_009793145.1 Cynopterus brachyotis
GTCAGGGTCAGGGTCAGAGTTTAGGGTTAAGGTGAAGGTTAGGGTTAGGTTTAGGGTTAGGGTTTGGTGGTATAGTTAGTGTTAGAGTTAGTCTTTTGAGGTAGGGTTATGGTTAGGGTATGATTTAGGGTTTAGGGTTAAGGTTATGGTTAGGGTTAGGATTAGGTTCAGGGTTAGGTTCAAGTACATGTTAGGGTCAAGTTCAGGGTCAGTGTCAGGGTCAGAGTCAGGGTTATGGTAAGGGGTAGGGTGAGTGTGATAGTAAGTGTGAAGGTGAGGGTGACGTTGAGCTTCAGGGTAAGAGCTAGCATTAGAGTTAGTGTGAGAAAGAGGGAGATGGTGAGGGTAAGAATTATGGATATGGTCAGCATGAGGATGAATGGCAGGGTGAGGTTAAGTGTGAGGGTGAGAAAGAGGGTGAGTGTGAGTGTAAGCGTGAATGTGAACGTGAGGCAGAGGGTGAGAGTGAGGGTAAGATTTATGATTAGAGTGAAGGTGAGTGTGAGGGTGAGCATCACGGTCAGTGTTAGCATGAGGGTGAGGGTGAGAATGAGGGGGACGGTGAGGGTGAGGGAGACGGTGAGTATGAGGGTGAGGGTGAGAATGATGTTAAGCGTGAGGATGAGCGTGAGTGTGAACGTGAGTGTTTGGGTGAGAATTAGGGTGAGCGTGAGGGTAACTTGTCACAAGGAGCGTGAGGGGGATTGTGAGGGTGAGGGTGAAAGTGACAGTGAGCGTGACGTTGAGTATGAGTGTGAGGGTGAGGGTGAGCATCAGGGTGAGAGTTGGCGTGAGGGTATGATTGAGGATGAGAATGAGGCAGATTGTAAAGTTGAGTGTGAGTGGGAGGGTGAGCGTAAGTCTGAAGGTGAGTGTGAGGATGAGGTTGAGGTTCAGTGTGAGTGTGAGGGTGAGTGTCATGGTGAGGATGAGGGTGAGTGTCAGGGTGAGAGTTAGTGTGAGTGTGAGTGTGTGAATGAGGGAGACCGTGAGGGTGAGCATGAGGGTGAGCATAAATGTGAGGGAGAGGGTGAGCGTGAGTGTGAGGATGATGGTGAGAATAAGTGTTAAAGTGAGGTTGAGCATGAGAGTGAGAGTGAATGTGAAGGTGAGGGTGAGTGTGAGGATGAGGTTGAGGTTGAGCGTGAAGGTGAGTGTGAAATTGAGTGTGAGTGTAGGGTGAGGGCGAGTGTCAGGATTAGAGTTAGCGTGAGAGTGAGGGTGAGAATGAGGGAAACGGTCAGGGTGAGCGTGAGGGTGAGAGTGAGCATAAGGGTGAGATTTAGAATGAGTGTGAGCGTAAGGGTAGCGTGACTGTGAATGTGAGGGTGAGGGTGAAAGTGAGGGTGAGTGTGAGGGATAGGGTGAGGGTGTTGGTGAGGGAGATAGTGAGGGGCAGCGTAAGTTTGAGGGTGAGTGTCAGGGTGAGCGTGAGGGTGAGGTGAGTGTGAGGGTGAGTGTGAGAGGGTGAGGGTCACGTTCAGGTTAAGGGTCAGGGTTTATTGTCAGGGTGAGGGTGAGGGTAAGGGTCAGGGTAAAGGTTTAGTGTGAGTGCGAGAGTGAGGGTGAGTGTCAGGATCAGGATTTAGGGTCAGGGTGAGTATGAGAATCATGGTAGGAGTCTGAGTTTAGGGTGAGTGTCAGAGTGAGGGTCATGGTCAGAGAAGGGTTTAGGGTATTTGGGGTCGCGGTCAATGTCGGGGTCTAGGTTTAGGGCTTGGGTCAGGGTCAGAATTTATGGTTAGGTTCAGGGTCGGTGTCGGGGTTGGGGTTTAGCGATAGTGTCAGCGTTTGGTTTGTGGTCGGATTGGGGTCAAGGTCACGGTTTAGGGGTCATGTTCGTGCTCGTGGTCAGGGCCAGGGCCAGGGCCAGGGATTAGGGTCAGAGTCAGGGTCAGGGTCATGTTCAGGGTCTAGAGTTAGGTTTAGGTTAGGGTTAGGGTCAGGGTAGGCATTAAGGTCAGGGTTAGGGTCAGAGTCAGGGTCAGTGTTTAGGGTTAGGGTCAAGGTTAAGGTTTGGGTTAATGTTAGGTTTTAGGGTTAGGGTTTGGGGTTAGGATTAGTGTTAGGGTTAGGGTTAGGGTTTTGGTTTAGGGTTAGTTTTATGGTTAGGGATTAGAGTTAGGTTAGGGTTAGGATTTAGGGTTAGGGTTAAGGTTAGGGTGAGGGTCAGGGTGAGGGTAAGGGTTAGGGTCCTGGTCAGGGTAATGGTCAGGGTCAGGGTCAATATTATGGTCACGATTAGGGTGAGTGTGAGGGTGAGTGTGAAGGTAGGGTTAGGGTGAGCAGCAGTGTATGAGTTAGCGTGAGAGTGAGTATGATGATGAGGGAGACGGTTAGGGTGAGGGTGAACATGAGGGTGAGCGTGAAAATAAGGGTGAGCGTGAGGGTGAGTGTAATTGTGAGGGTGAGAGTAGGGTGAACGTAAGGGTAAGTGTGAGTGTCAGGGTGAGCGTGAGTGTGAGTGTGAGGGTGAGTGTGAAAGTGAGGGTGAGCGTGACGGTCAGTGTGAGTTGAGTATGAGGGTGAGCATCAGGATGATAGTTAGCGTGAGGGTGAGGGAAAAAATGAGGGTGAAAGTGAGGGTGAGGGTTAGCATGAAGGTGATGTTTAGAATGAGGGTGATCGTGAGTGTGAGCGTGAGTGTGATTGTGAGGTTGTGGGATAGAATGAGAATGAGCGTGAGGGTGAGGGTTAGAGTGATGGTGAGAGTGAGTGTGAGTGTTAGGTGAGGGTGTCAAGGGTGAGCATAATGGTGAGTGTGACGGTGAGGGTGAAAGTGATGGTGAGGGTAAGAATTAGGGTGAAGGTGAGCATAAGGTTGAGGGGTAAGGTGAGTGTGAGGGTGAGGGTTAGAAGAGGGTGATCATGAGGGTGAGCGTGAGTGTGAACCTGAGGGTGAGTATGAGAGTGAGGGTGAGGTTGATGTAGAAAGTGAGGGTGAGTGAGAGTGTTAGCGTGAGTGTAAGGATGAGGTTGAGGGTGAGGGTGAGTGTGATGATGAGTGTGAGTTTGAGAGTGAGGTTGAGCGTCAAGGTTAGAGTTAGCGTGAGGGTGAGGGTGAGAATGAGGAAGATGGAGAGGGTGAGGGTGAGCGTGAATGTGAGGCTGATGGACAGTGTGAGGGTGAGGGTGACGGTGAGGGTAAGGTTTAGAATGAGGGTGAGTATGAGAATGAGAGGTAGGGTGAAGATGAGAGTGATAGTGAGGAAGAGGGTGAGCGTCATTGTGAATGTGAGGGTGAGTGTGAGAGTGAGTGTGAGGTTGAGGATGAGAGTGAGATTTGGCATGAGACTAGGTTGAGTGTGAGTGTGAGTTTGAAGGTGAGTGTGAGGGTGAAGGTGAGCATAAAATTGAGGATGAGAATTAGGGTGTGCATGAGGGTGAGCATGAGTTTGAACATTAGGTTGAGGGTGAGAATGAGGGTGAGCGTGTGGGTGAGGGTGAGATTGAGAGTGAGGGTGAGTGTAAGGGTGAGGGTGAGTGTCAGGGTGATCGTGAATGTGATTCTGAGGATGAGGGTGAAAGTGCCAATGATATTGAGGGTGAGTGTGAGTGAGGGTGATGGTGAGTATCCGGGTGAGAATTAGCATGAAGGTGAGGTTGAGGGTAAGTGTGAGTGTGAGTGTGAGTGTGATGGTGGAGGTGAGGGTGACTGACATGGTGAGAGTTAGCGTGAGGGTGAAGGTGAAAATGAGGGAGACGGTGAGTGTGAACGTGAGGGTGAGGGTGAGAATGTGAATGAGGGTGAGTGTGAACATGAGGCTGATGGTCAGTGTGAGGGAGAGGGTGACGGTGAGGGTAAGGTTTAGAATTAGGTTGAGCATGAGGATGACTGGTAGGGTGAGGTTGAGTGTGAGGTTGAGGAAGAGGGTGAGCGTGAGTCAGCATAATTGTGAACGTGAGGGTGAATGTGAGAGTGAGGGTGAGGTTTAGCATGAGAGTAGGGTGAGTGTGATGGTGAGGGTAATTGTGAGGGTGAGGGTGAGGGTAAGCATCAGGATGAGATTTAGCGTGAGGGTGAGGGAAAGAATGACGGAGATGTTGAGGGTGAGAGTGAATGTGAGGGTTAGCATGAGGGTGAGGGTGAGAATGAGGGTAAGCGTGAGTGTGAGCGTGAGTGTGAACGTGAGTTTGTGGTTGTGAATGAGGATGAGCGTGAGGGTGAGTGTTAGAGTGAGAGTGAGTGTGAGTGCTCGGTGAGGGTGTCAGTTTGAGCGTGAGGGTGATGTGAGGGTGAGGGTGAAAGTGAATGTGAGCGTGAGCGTGAGGGTGAGGTTGAGAATGTTCATGAGTTTGAGAAAGAGTGTGATGGTGAGGATGAGTGTGAGCGTCAGGGTGAGATTTAGCATGAGGGTGACGGTGAGAATGAATGAGACAGTGAGTGTGAGTGTGAGAGTGAGTGTGAATGTGAGAATGAGGGTGAGCGTGAGGGTGAAGGTGAGCGTTTCTGTGAGGGTGAGAATAGGGTGAGCGTAAGGGTAAGGGTGAGTGTCAGGGTGAGCGTGAGTGTGAGGGTGAGTGTGAGGATGAGTTTCAGGGTGATGGTGAGTGTGAAGGTGAGTGTGATGGTGAGGGTGAGGGTGAACGTCAAGGTGAGATTTATTGTGATGGTGAGGGTGAGCATGAGTATGAGAGTGAGAATGATGGTGAGCATTAATGTAAGGGTGAGGGTGAGCGTGTGGATGAGTGTGAGTGTGAGGGTAAGGGTTAGTTTGAGGGTGAGCATGAGTTTTGGGGGAGGGTGAGCATGAGTGTGAGTGTGAGGATGAGGGTGAAAATGAGGTGAGCGTGAGGGTCAGTGTGATTTAAGTGTGAGGGTGAGCATCAGGGTGGGAGTTAGCGTGAGGGAGAGGTTGATGATAACTATTAGGGTGAGCGTGATGGTGAATGTGAGTGTGAGGGTGATCGTGAGTGTGAGGGCGAGTGTGAGGCTGAGTTTGGGGGTGAGGGTGAGTGTGAGGTTGAGTGTGATGGTAAGGGTGATGGTGAGTGTCAGGCTGAGTGTTAGCGTGAGGGTGAGGGTGAGAATGAGGGAGACGTTGAGTGTGAATATGACGGTTAGTGTGAGGATGATGGTGAGCGTCAGGTTGAGAGTTAGTGTGAGGGTGAGGGTGAGAATGAGGGAGATGGAGAGGGTGAGTGTGAGGTTGAGGATGAGCATGAGGATGAGAGTGAGAATGAGGGTGAGCAAGAATATGAGGATGAGGGTGTGCGTGAGGGTGAGGGTGACGATGCGGGTAAGGGTTTGGTTGAGGGTGAGCATGAAGATGTGGTGTAGTGTGAGGTAGAGTGTGAGGGTGAGGAAAAGAGTGAGCATGAGGTTGAGAGTTATGTTTTATGGTCAAGGTTAGATTTAGGGTTAGGTTTAGTGTCAGGGTCAGGTTTAGGGTTAGGGTCAGTGTCATGGTCAGGGTCAGGTTTAGAAGGGTCTGGTCAGGGTCAGGTTTAGAATTGGGTTAGGTCAAGGGTCAGATCAGGGTGAGGGTTTTGGGTTAAGTGTCTGAGTAAGAATTCAGGTAGGGTCAGAGTAGGGTCAATGTCGGGTCAGGGTTAGCTTTTGCATTAGGGTGAGGGTAAGGGTCAGGATCAGTGTAAGGATCAGGAATTAAGGTCGGGTCAGGGTAAGGGTGAGGGCCAGGGTTAGGGTTTAAGGTGAGGGTGAGTGTCAGGATTTAGGGTCAGGATGACGGTGAGGGTCAGGTTCAGAGTCAGGGTTTAGTGTTCGTGTCAGTGTGAGGGTCAGGGTCAGGTCAGGGTTAGGAAAAGTGTCAGGGTCAAGATTATTGTCAGGGTTAGGGTGAGTGTTAGGTTGAGTGTAAGGTGAAGGTGAGGGTGAATGTCAGGGTGAGTGTTAGCGTGAGGGTGAGGGTGAGATTAAGGGAGATGTTGAGTGCGAATATGACGGTTAGTGTGAGGATGATGGTGAGCGTCAGGGTGAGAGCGTGAGGGTAAGGGTGAGAATGAGTGTGAGTGTGAGGGTAAGTGTGAGGCTGAGAGTGAGGGTGAGCATCAGGGTGAGAGTTAATGTGAGTGTGAGGGTGATAATGAGGGAGATGGGAAGGGTGAGCGTGAGGTTGAGGAGGAGCATAAAGTAATGGTGAGAATGTGGGTGAACATGAATGTGAGGTTGAGTGTGAGGGTGACGGTGAGGGTAAGGATTAGGGTGAGGGTGAGCATGAGGATGAGGGGTATAATGAGGTTGAGGGTGACGGTGAGGAATAGGGTTAGCGTGAGGTTTAGTGTTAGTTTTATGGCCATGGTTAGGTTTGGTGTTAGGTTCAGGGTCAGGGTCAGTTTTATGGTTAGAGTCAGGCCAGGGTCAGGGTCAGGGTTAGAATGGTCAGGGTCAGGGTCAGGTTTACAATATGGTTAGGGTCAGTGTCAGAATAGGGTGAGGGTTTAGGGTCGAGGGTTTGTGTCAGTATCCAGGTATAGTCAGAGTAGGGTCAATGTCGGGTCAGGGTTAGCTTTAGCATTAGGGTGAGAGTGAGGGTAAGGGTCAGGGTCAAGGTAAGGGCAGGATTAATGGTCAGGGTCAGAAATAAAGGGAGGTTCAGGGTCAAGGTCAGAATGAGGGTGAGAGTGAGGGTGAGGGTGAGTGTGAGGGTCAGGATTTAGCGTCATGGTGACAGTGAGAATCAGGGTCAGAGTCCGAATTTAGGGCAAGTGTCAGGGTGAGGATCAGTGTCAAGGTCAGTGTTTAGGGTAAATGTCAAGGTCAGGGTCATGGTGAGGGTCAGGTTTTAGGATTGGGGTTAGGGTCAATGTCAGGTTCGAGATCGGGGTCAGGATTTAGGGTTAGGGTAGGGTCGCTGAGGGTGTAGGGGTCGCGGTTTATCGTTAGGGTCGAGTTGGATTCGGGTTTGGAGTCAGGGTCAGGGTCAGGGTTTAGGGGTCGGGGTTGAGGTTCGAGTCAGAGTGAGGATCAGGGTCAGGGTTTAGGGTCAGGGTTAGGGTGAGAGTGAGGGTGACTGTGAAGGTGAGGGTGATGTTGAACGTCAGGTTGAGAGTTAGCTTGAGAGTGAGTGTAAGAATGAGGGAGTCGGTGAGGGTGAGGGTGAACGTGAGGGTGAGTGTGAGGATGAATGTTTAACATGACGGTGAGGGTGAGGGTGAGGGTGAGTGTGAGGGTAAGCTTAAGGGTGAGGCTGAGTTTCACGGTGAGCATGAGTGTGAGTGTGAGGTTGAGGGAGAAAGTGAGGGTGAGCGTGAGGTTGATTGTGAGAGTGAGGGTGAGGGTGAGCAACTGGGTGAGATGTAGCGTTAGGGTGAAGTTGAGGATGAAAATGAGAGTGAGCGTGAGGGTGTGTGTGAGTGTGAGGGTGAGCGTGAGTGTGAGATTGAGTGTGAGGATGAGGATGAGAATGAGTGTGAGTTTGAGGGTGAGGGTGAGAGTGAGCATCAGGATGAGAGTTAGAGTGAGGATGAGGTTGAAAATGAGGAAGACAGTGAGGGTGAGCGTGAGGGTGAGTGTGAGGTTGAGGGTGAGGGAGAGAGTCAGATTTAGTGTGAGTGTGAGTGTGAGTGTGAGAATGAGGAAGACAGTGAGGGTGAGCATGAGGGTGATGGTGAGCGTGAATGTGATTGAGAAGGTGAGCGTGAGTGTGAGGGTTACCGTGTAGGTAAGTGTTAGGGTGAGGGTGAGCATGAGGATGAGGGGTAGTGTGAGTTTGAGGGTGAGGGTGAAGAAGAGGGTGAGCTTGAGGGTGAGCGTGAATGTGAACCTGACGGTGAGTGTGAGAGTGAAGGTGATGTTGAGGATGAGAGTGAGGGTGAGCGTGAGGGTGAGGGTGAGTTTTTGGATGAGGTTGAGGGTGAGGGTGAGTGTGATGGTGAGTGTGAGTGTGAGGGTGAGTGTGAGCATCAGGGTTAGAGTTAGAGTGAGGGTGAGGTTGAGAATGAGAAAAATGTTGAGGGTGAGAATGAGTTTGAGGGTGAACATAAGGGTGAGAGTGAGAATGAGGGTGAGCGTGATGATGAGCGTGAGTGTGAATGTGAGGGTGAGGGTGAAAATGAGTGTGAGCGTGTGGGTGATGGTGAGGGTGATAGTGAGGGTGAGCGTAAGTGTGAGGGTGAGTGTCAGGGTGAGCGTGAGGGTGAGTGTGAAGTTGAGAGTGAAAGTGAGGGTGAGCATAAAAATGAGTGTGAGAGGGTGAGGATCAGGTCCAGGGTAAGGTTCAGGGTTTAGTGTCAGGGTCAGGGTGAGGGTGAGGGTCAGGGTCAGGGTTTAGTGTGAGGGCGACGGTAGGGTGAGGGTGAGGATCAGGATTCAGGGTCAGAATGAGGGTGAGATCAGTATCAGAGTCAGGGTTTAGGGTGAGTGTCAGGGTCGGTGTCAAGGTCAGGGTATAGGTTTAGGGTTAGGGTCAGGATCGGTTTAAAGGTCAGGGTCTAGGTTTAGGGTTAGAGTTAGGGTCAATGTCGGGGTGTGGGTCAGGGTCAGAATTTAGGGTTAGGTCCAGGGTCGGTGTCTGGGTCAAGGTCGGGGTCATGGTCACTGTATTGGGGTCGAATTCGGGGTCGGGGTCAGGGTCAGTGTTAGGTTTTAGGGTCAGTGTCAGTCTCAGGATCAGCTTCAGGGTCTAGGGTTAGAATAGGATTAGGGTCAGGGTTAGGGTAGGCATTACGGTCAGTGTAGGGTCAGTGTTTAGGCTTAGGCTCAAGGTTAGTGTTAGGATTAGGGTTAGGGTTTGCGGTTACAGTTTGTGGTTATGGTTAATGTTAGGTTTAGAATTTTGATTTAGGTTTAGGTTTAGGAATTAGGGTTAGGGTTAGGGTTGGGGTTAAGGGTTAGAGTTAGTGTGAGTGTGAGTGTGAGTGTAAAGGTGAGGGTGAAGGTTAGCGTCAATGTGAGAATTAGCGTGAGTGTGAGTGTGAGAATGAGGGAGATGGTGAGGGTGAGTGTGAACGTGAGGGAGAGGGTGAGAATGAGGGTGAGCGTGAGGATGAGGGTGAGGGTGAGGGTGAGAGTAGGGTGAACGTAAGGGTAAGGTCGAGTGTCAAGGTGAGCGTGAGTGTGAGTGTGAGGGTGAGGGTGAAATTGAAGGTGAGAGTGAGGGTCACTGTGAGTTGAGTGTGAGGGTGAGCATCAGGATGAGAGTTAGCGTGAGAGTGAAGTTAATGATGAGAATTAGGGTGAGCATGAAGGTGAGTGTAAATGTGAGGCTGAGCGTGAGTGTGAAGGTGAGGGTCAAGTAGAGGTTGAGGTTGAGGGTGAGTATGAGGGTGAGTGTGATGGTGAGGGTGAGTGTGAGCATCAGGGTAAGAGTTAGTGTGAGGTCGAGGGTGAGCTAGATAATGAGGGTGAGAATGCGAGTGAGCATAAATGTGTGGGTGAGGGTGAGTGTGAGGGTGTGTGTGACGGTGAGGGTAAGTTTTAGGGTGAGGGTGAGCATGAGGATGAGGCGTAGTGTGAGGTTGAGGGTGAGGGTGAGGAAGAGGGTGAGCATGAGGTTTAAGGTTAGGTTTTATGGTCAAGGTTAGGTTTAGGGTTAGGTACAGGGTCAGGGTCAGTGTCAGGGTTGAAGGGTCTGGGTCAGGGTAAGTTTCAGTGTAGGGGTTGAGGTCAGGTTTAGGGTCAGTGTAAGGGTTAGGTTTTAAAGTCAGTGTCAGGGTGAGGGTGAGGGTCAAAGTCATAGTCAGGGTTTAGGGTGAGGGTAAGCGTGAGGGTGAGGAATAGGGTCAGGTATTAGGGTTAGGGTCGGTGTCGAGGTCAATGTCAGTGTCAGGGTTTAGGGTTAAGGTCAGGGTCGGTGTAAGGTCAAAGTCGGGATCAGAATTTAGGGTTAGAATTAGGGTCGAATTCGGGGTCAGGATCAGGGTTTAGGGGTCAGGGTCGAGGTTGGAGTCAGGGTCAGGGTCAGGTTTTAGGGTCAGGGTAAGGTTCAGGGTCAGGGTCAAGGGTTAGGGTCAAGGTCAGGGTCAGGGTAGGAATTTTGGTCAGGTTTAGGTTCAGCGTCAGGTCAGAGTTTATGGTTAGTGTCAAGGTTAGTGTTAGGGTTTGGTGCTAGGGTTAGTGTTAGTTTTAGGGTTTTGGGTTAGGGTTAAGGTTAGGGTTATGTTCAGGGTTTAGGATTAATGTTAGAATTAGGGTTATGGTTATGTCAGGGTCAGCGTTAGGGTCAGTTTTAGGGTCAAGGTTAGGGTCACTGTAGTGCCAGGGTCATTGTTAGGGTTAGGGTTAGGGTGAGTTTGAAGGTGAGTGTGAAGGTGAGGATGATGTTGAGTTTCAGGGTGAGAGATAGCCTGAGAGTGAGGGTAGGAAAGAGGGAGACGGTGAGGATAATGGTTGGGGTGAGATTGAGCAAAAAAATGAGTGACAGGGTGAGGTTAAGGGTGAGGCTAAAGAAGAGCATGAGTTTGAGTGTGAGCATGAGTGTGAACGTGAGGCTGAGGGTGTGAGTGAGGGTGAGGTTTAGGATTAGAGTGAGGGTGAGTGTGAGGGTGAGCGTCAGTGTGAGTGTTAGCATGAGGGTGAGTTTGAGAATGAGGCGGACAGTGAGAGTGAGCGTGAAATTGAGGGTGAGTATGAGGGTAAGGGTGAGAATGGGGTTAAGAGTGAGGGTGAGCGTGAGTGTGAATGTGAGTGTGTGGGTCAGAATTAGGGTGAGCGTGAGGGTGAGGTTGTCTGGGGGAGCGTGAGGGGGATTGTGATGATGAGAGTGAAAGTGAGGGTGAGCGTAAGGATGAGTATGAGTGTGAGGGTGAGGGTGAGCATCAGGGTGAGAGTTAGCGTGAGGGTGAGGTTGAGGATGAGAATGAGGGAGAGCGTGAAGTTGAGTGTGAGTGTGAGGGTGAGCGTGAGCGTGAGGGTGAGAGTTAGTGTGAGTGAGAGTACGAGAATGAGAGAGAGGGTGAGGGTGAGCATGAGAGTGAGCATGAATGTAAGAAAGAGGGTGAGCGTGAGTGTGAGGGTAATGGTGAGGGTAAGTGTTAGTGGTGGGGTGAGCATGAGGATGAGTAGTAATTTGAGTGTGATGGTGAGGGTGAAGAAGAGGGTGAGATTGAGGTTTAGCGTGAGTGTGAACCTGACGGTGAGTGTGAGGGTGTGCGTGAGGGTGAGGATGAGCATGGGGGTTAGGGTTAGAGTGAGTGTTAGAGTGAGGGTGAGGGTGATCGTGAGTGTGAGGGTGAGGATGAGGGTCAAGGTGATGGTTAGAGTGAGGGTTGACATAAAATTTAGGGGTGAAGTACGGTGAGATTGAGGGTGAGCATGAGGGTGAGGGTGAGGGTTAGGTTGAGGATTAGGCTGTGGGTGAGGTTTAGGGTGAGGGTGAGGGTGAGGGGTAGGGTGAGGTTGAGTGTGAAAGTAAGGGTGAAGTGAGGGTGAAGGTTCGGGTGAGGGTGAAGAATAGGACTAGTGTGAAGATGAGGGTGAGGGTGAGCTTGAGTATAAGTTTTAAAGTAAGGGTGAGGTTGATCGTGAGTGTGAAGGTAGGGTGAGTGTGAAGGTTAGGGTGAGGGTGAGCGTGAATATGATGAGTAGGTAGAGGGTTAGATTGAGGGTGAGCGTGAGGGTGAGTACGAGGGTGAGGGTGAGGTTGAGGTTGAAGGTTAGAGTGAGGGTTAGGTTGACGGTGAGTTTTAGTGTGAGGGTGAGTGTGAGCGTTTGGGTAAGGGTGAGGGTGAGGATGATGATTAGAATGAGAGTGAGCATGAGCATGAGAGGTAGGGAGAGGTTGAGGATGAGTGTGAGAAAGAGGGTGAGTATGAGAGTAAGGGTGAGTTTGAGGATGAGAGTTAGAATTAGCGTGAGGTTGAGGGTTAGCGTGAGAATGAGTGTGAGGGTGAGGGATAGGGTGAGCGTCAGGGTGAGATTTAGCATGATGGTGAGGGTGAGAATGAGGGCGACGGTGAGGAAGAGCTGAGGGTGAGGGTGAGCATGAAAATGAGGGTGAGAATTAGGGTGAGCGAGAGGGTGAGCGTGAGTGTGAATGTGAAGGTGAGGGTGAGAATGAGAGTGAGCGTTTGGGTGACGGTGAGAGTGAGGGTGAGCGTGTAGGTAAGGCTTAATGTCAGTGTGAGCGTGAGGTTGAGTGTGAGGGTTAGAGTTAGGATGAAGGTGAGGTTGAGAATGAGGGAGAAGGTGAGGGTTAGATTGAGGGTGCGAGTGAGTATGACGGTGTGTGTCAGAATGAGGGTGAGTTTGAACTTGAGAATGAAGTTGAGGATGAGTGTGAGGGTGAGCGTGAGGGTGTGTGTGATGATGAGTGTTAAAGTTAGGGTGATCGTGATTGTGAGAAAGAGGATGAGAGTGAAGGTGAGGGATAGGGTGAGGGTGAGCGTGAATTTGAGGGGTAGGGTGAGGATGATATTGAGGGTGAGCATGAGGGTGTGGGTGAGGGTGGTGGTGAGAAAGAAGTTGAAGGTGAGAGTGAGGTTGAGCGTCAGGGTGAGAGTTAGCATGAGTGTGAGTGTGAGGATGAGAATTAGGGTGAACATGAGTGTGAATGTGAGGTTGAGCATGACTGTGATGGTGAGTGTGAGGATGAGGTTGAGTGTGAGTTTGAGTGTGCATGTGATGGTGAGGGGAGGGTGAGCATTTGGGTGAGAGTTAGTGTGAGGGTGAAAATTAGAGAGACGGTTAGTGTGAGCGTGAGGGTGAGTAGGATCATGAGGGTGAGCTTGAGGGTGATCGTGAATGTGAATGTGAGTGTGAGGGTGAGCGTAAGAAAGAGAGTGACGGTGAGGGTAAGTGTTAGGGTGAGGGTGAGCATGAGGATGAAGTGTAGGGTGAGGTTGAGGGTGAGGTTGAGGAAGATGTTGAGCTTGAGGGTGAGCGTGTTTGTGAACGTGAGCGTGAGGGTGAGAGTGAGGGTGAGGTTTAGGATGAGAGTGAGGTTAAGTGTGATGGTGAGGGTAATTGTGAGGTTGAGTGTGATGGTGAGCGTCAGGATGAGAGTTAGCCTGAGGATGAGGGAGAGAATGAGAGAGATGGTGAGGGTGAGCGTGAGGGTGATGGTTAGCATTAGGGTGAGAATGAGAATGAGTGTGAGCGTGAGTGTGAGCATGAGTGTGAGGGTGAGCGTGAGTGTGAGTGTGAGTGTGAAGGTGAGGATGAGGTTGAGCGTCAGGGTGAGATTTAGCGTGAGGGTGAGGGTGAGATTGAGAAAGACGGTGAGGGTGATGGTGAGGATAGAAGTGAGGATGAGCGTGAGGGTCAGGGTGAGTGTCAGGGTGAGGTGAGTGTGAGGGCGAGGGTCAGGGTCATGGTAAGGTCCGGTTTGAGGGTCAGTGTAAGGGTGAGGGTGAAATTCAGGGTCAGAGTCAGGGATTAGGGTGAGTGTCAGGGTAGGGTCAGTGTCAGGGTCAGGGTTTAGGGTTAGAGTCTAGGTCATGGACATGGTCAAGATTTAGGGTTAGGGTCAGGGTCAAAGTCGGGGTTAGGTTTAAAAGAGTCAGGGTCAGGGTCAGGTTCAGAATAGAGTTAGGTTCAGGGTCAGATCAGGGTGAGGGTTTAGGGTCCAGGTTCTTGTTCAGAATCCAAGAAGTGTCAGAGTAAGGTCAATGTCGGGTCAGGGTTCGGTTTAGCTTTAGGGTTAGTGTGAAGGTGAGGGTCAGGGTCAGGATAAGTGTCAGCGTTTAGGGTTATGGTCAGAGTGAGGGTGAGGGACAGGGTCAGGGTATAGGGTGAGGGTGAGCGTGAGGGTCAGGATTTAGGGTCAGGTTAAGTGCGAGGGTCAGGGTCACATTCAGTGTTTAGGGTGAGGGTCAGTGTGAGCGTCAGAGCCATTGTCAGTGTTTAGGGTAAGGGTCAGGGTTGGGTTCGCGGTCGGGGTCAGGGTCTGGTTAAAGGTTTAGGATCTAGGTCAGGGTCAGGGTCAGGGTCTAAGTTTAGGATCAGGGTCAGTGTCAGGGTCAGGGTAGGCATTAGGGTCAGGTATAGGGTCAGGGTCATGGTCAGTGTTTAGTGTTAGGGTCAAAGTTAGGGTTAGGGTTAGGGTTTTGGATTAGGGTTAGTGTTAGGATTAGGGTTAGCGTTTGGTGTTAGGGTTAGTTTTACGTTTAGGGTTTAGCGTTAAGGTTAGGGATAGGGTTCCGGTTTAGAGTTAGGGTTAGTGTTAGGGTCAGGGTCAGGGTCAGGGTCAGGGTCCGGGTTAGGGTCAGGGTCAGGGTCAGGTTCAGTGTCAGAATTAGAGTCAAGGTTAGGGTGACTGTGAGTGTGAGTGTGAAGGTGAGAAATACATTGAGCGTCAGGGTGTGAGTTAACGTGAGAGTGAGTGTGAGAGTGAGGGTGACGGTGAGGGTAAGGGTTAGCGTGAGGTCGAGCATAAGGATGAGGGGTTGGGTGAGGTTGAGGGTGAGGGTGTGGAAGAGGGTGAGCATGAGTTTTAGGGTTAGGTTATATGGTCAAGGTTAGGTTTAGGGTTAGGTACAGGGTCAGGGTCAGGATTAGGTTTAAGGTCAGGATCAGAGACAGGGTCAGGTTTAATGGGTTTAGAATCAGGGTCAGACCAGGTGATAATTTAAGGTCAAGGGTGTGGGTCCGAATCCACAAAGGGTCAGAATAGGGTCAATGTAGGTTCAGGGTCAGGAGTAGTTTAGGGTCAGAATCAGTGTAGGGTTTGGGAGCAGGGTCAGGGTCAGGGTCAGTATTTAGTGTTAAGGTCAAGGTTAGGGTTAGGGTTAGAGTTAGGGTTTAGGGTTACTGTTAGTGTTAAAGTTAGGGTTAAGGTTTGGTGTTAGGGTTAGTGTCAGGATTAGGGTTAGGTTTATGGTTTTTGGTTAGGGTTAGGGTTAAGTTTAGTGTTTTAGATTAAGGTTAGGTTTTGGGTTAGGTTTAGGGTGAGGGTCAGGGTCAGCATTAGGGTCACGGTCATAGTCAGTGTCGGGGTTAGTGTCAGAGTCAGGGTCAGGGTTAGGGTCAGGGTTAGGGTTAGTGTGAGGGTGAGTGTTAGGAGAGGGTGAGGTTGAGCTTCAGGTGAGAGTTAGTGTGAAAGTTAGTGAGAGAATGAGGGAAACGGTGAGGGTGAGTGTGAACGTGATGGTGAGGGTGAGAATGAGGGTTTAGCGTGAGGGTGAGGGTGAGTGTGATGGGGATGATGAGAGTGAGGGTGAGCATGAATTTGAGAATGATGGTGAGCGTGAGGGTGAGGGTGACGGTGAGGTTAAGGGTTTGGGTGAGGGTGAGCATAAATTGAGGAGTAGGGTCATGTCGAGGGTGAGGGTAAGAAAGAGGGTGAGTGTGAATGTGAGAGTGAGTATAAACATGAGGGTGAGGGTGAGAGGGAGGGTGAGGTTGAGCATGAGGTTGCGGGTGAGCATGAGTGTGTGGTTGAGTGTGATGGTGAGAGTGAGTGTGAGGGTGAGTGTGAGGATGAGGTTGTGGTTGAGGGTGAGAGTGAGTGTGAGGGCGAGTGTAAGGGTCAGGTTGAGGGTGACAATGAGGGTGAGTGTGAGGGTGAGGGTGAGAATAAGGGAGACGGTGAGGTTGACCCTGAGGTGAGGTTAAGCATGAGTGTGATGGTGAGAATGAGAGTGAGTGTGAGGGTGAGGTTTAGAATTGGGGTGAGCCTGAGTGTGAGTGTGAGTGTGAGGGTGAGGGTGAGTATCAAGGTGAGAATTAGGGTGAGGGTGCGGTTGAGAATTTAATTAAAGTGAAAGTGAGGGTGAGTTGAGTGTGAGAGTGATGGTGAGCTTCAGGGTGAAAGTTAGGGTGAGGGTGAGGATAAAAATGAGGGTGAACGTGAGGGTGAGTGTGAGTGTGAGGGTGAGCGTGATTGTGAGGGTGAGTATGATGGTGAGTGTGAGGGTGAGTGTCAGGGTGAGAGTTAGCATGAGGGTGAGGGTGAGAATACGGTTAAGCATTATTCTGAGCATGAGCTTGAACGTGAGTGTGAGTGTGAGGGTGAGTGAGATGGTGAGGGTGAGAGTGAGGGTGAGTGTCAGGGTGAGATTGAGTGTGAGTATGAGGGTGAGGATAAAAGTGAGAGTGACCGTAGGAGTGAGGTTGAGTGTCAGGGTGACCGTGATGGTGAGTGTGAGGTTGAGGGTGAAAGTGAGGGCGAGCGTGAGGTTTAGTGTGGGTGTGAAGGTGATGGTGAGCATCAGGATGAGTGTTAGTGTGAGGGTGAGGGTGAGGATGAGAATGAGGGTGAGCGTGAGGGTGATTTGGAGTGTCCGGGTGAGTGTGAGGATGAGGTTGAGGGTTAGGATATGTGTGAGGGTGATGGTGCTGGTGAGGGAAGGGTGAGTGTCAGAGAGAGAGTTAGCGTGCGGGTGAGGGTGAGAATGATTGAGACGGTGAGGGTGAGCATGAGGTTGAGGGTGAGTGTCAGGGTGAGCGTGAGTGTGAACGTGAGGGAGCGGGTGAGAGTGAGGGTGAAGTTGAGGATGAGCATGCGAATGAGCATGAGTGTGGGGTTGAGTGTGATTGTAAGTGTGAGGGTGAGGGTAAGTGTGAGGGTAAGTTTGATGGTGAGAGTGAGGATGAGAATGAGGGTGAGCTTGAGGGTGAGGGTGAGAATAAGGTTTTAGCGTGTGGGTGAGGGTGAGGGTGAGGGTGAGTGTCATGGTGAGAGTAAGGGTGAGAGTGAGACTCAGGGTGAGCTTGGGTGTGAGTTTGAGGTTGAGGAAGAAAGTGAGGGTGAGCCTGAGGTTGATTGTGAGTGTGAGGGTGAGGGTGAGTATCAGGGTGAGAGGCAGTGTGAGAGTGAGTTTGAGGATGAGAATGAGGGTGAGTGTGAGTGTGAGGGTGAGTGTGAGGGTGAGGTTGAGGCTGAGGGTGAGGGTGAGTGTGAAGGTGAGTGTGAGTGTAAAGATGACGATGAGCGTCTGGGTTAGAGTTAGAGTGAGTGTGAGGGTGAGAATGAGAAAGATGGTGAGAGTGTGCGTCAGGTTCAGAGTTAGCATTAGGGTGAGGGTGAAAATGAGGGAGTCGGTGAGGGTGAGCGTGAGTGTGAGGGTGAGCATGAGGGTTAGGGTGAGAATGAGGGTGAGCGTAAGTGTGAGCGTGAGTGTCAATGTTAGTGTGAGGGTGTGAATGAGGGTGAGTGTGAGGGTGAGATTCAGGTTGAGGGTGCGGGTGATAATGAGGGTGAGGGTCAGGGTTAAGGTGAAGGTGAGCATGAAGCTGAGGGGTGGGGCAGGTTGATATTGATGGCGAGAGTGAGGGTGAGAGTCAGGATTAGGAGAGTGTTTGTCTGTGATTGAGGTTTAGGGTGAGGATGAGAGTGAGGTTGAGGGTTCGGGTGAGAGTGAGCATAAGGATGTGGTGTAGTGTGAGGTTGAGGGTGAGTAAGAGGGTGAGAGTGAGGGTGAAGTTGAAGATGAAAGTGAGATTGAGCGTGAGGTTGAGCGTGGGTGTGAGTGTGAGTGTGAGGCTGAGTGTGAGGATGAAGTTAGGGTGAGGGCAAGGGTGAGTTTGAGGGTGAGTTTGAAGGTAAGGTTTAGGGTGAGCATGAGGGTAAGGGTGAGCTGAGGATGAGGGTGAGAATGAGGGTAAGTGTGAGGGTGGCCGTGAGTTTGAACATGAGGGTGAGAGTGAGAATGAAAGTGAGTGTGAGCGTGAGCATGAGTGTGAGAGTGAGTGAGAGAGTAAGGATGATGGTGAGGGTGAAGTGTGAGTGAGGGTGAGGGTGAGGGTGAGTGTGAGGTTTAGTGTGAGAGTGAGAATGACAATGCGGTTTAGGCTTAGGATGAAGGTGAGGGTCTGGGTGAGGGTGAAGTGAGGGTAAAGGTTAGGGTGAGGGTGAGGAGTAGGATTTGTGTGAAGGTGAGGTTGAGGAAGAGGGTGAGCGTGAGGATGAGCATGAATGTGAATGTGAGGGTGAAGGTGAGAGTGAGGGTGAGTTTTAGGATGAGAGTGAGGGTGAGGATGAAGGTGAGTGTGAGGAGGAGTTTGAGTGTGAAGATAAGGGTGAGTGTGAGTGTGAGGGTGAGCATCAGAGTGAAAGTTAGCATGAGGATGAGGGTGAGAATGAGAAAGTTGGTGAGGATGAGAGTGAGGATGAAGTTGAGAATGATGTTGAGGATGAGAATGAGTGTGAGCATGAGGGTGAGGGTGAGAATAAGGGTGAGCGTGAGGGTGAGTTTGAGAATGAAGGTGAGACGTAGTGTGAGCATAAAGGTGAGGTTGAGTGTTAGTGTGAGCGTGAGGGTGAATGTGAGGGTGAGTGTGAGAGTGAGGCTGAGCGTGAGGGTGAGTGGTAGCTTGAGGGGGAGGGTGAGAGTTACCGTGAGTGTGAGGGTGAGAATAAGAAAGACGTTGAGTGTGAGCGTGAGTGTGAAGGTGAGCATGAGCATGAGTGTGAGAATGAGGGTGAGCATGAATGTGAGTGTGAGGTTGAAAAATATAGTGAGAATGAGCATGAGGGTGAGAGTGATATTGAGGGTGAGCATGAGGATGAGGGTTAGGGTAAAATTGAGGATGAGGGTGAAGGTGAGGAAAAGGGTGAACGTGAGTGTGAGCAGTAGTGTGAAAGTGAGGGTGAGGTTGAGAGTGAGGGTGAGGTTGAGGATGAGGGAGAGGGTGATCGTGAGGATGAGGGTGAGTGTGCGGGTGAGCGTGAGGGTGAGAGTGAGTATGAGGATGAGGCGGAGGGTGAGGGTGAGTATGAGTATGAGTGTGAGGGTGAAAGTGACCGTGACTATCAGGGTGAGAGTGAAAGTGAGAATGAGGGAGACGATGAAGGTGAGCATGATGGTGAGGGTGAGCATGAGGGTGAGGGTGAGAATGAAGGTGAGCTTGAAGGTGTGCGTGAGTGTGAACGTGAGTGTGCAAGTGAGAATGAGTGTGAGCGTGAGGGTGAGAGTGAGGGTGACGGTGAGGGTGAGTGAGGGTTAACGTGAGGGTGAGGGTGAGTGTCAGGATGAGATTGAGGGTGAGATTTAGTGTGAGGGTTAGTTTGAGAATGAGGGAGACGTTGAGGGTTAGCGTGAGGGTTAGGGTGAGCATATGGGTGAGGGTGAAAATGAGGGGGAGCATGAGGGTGAGGGTGAGTGTCAACGTGAGTATGACAGTGGAATGTAGGGGAGTGTTAGGGTGAGAGTTAGCGTGAGAATGAGGGTGAGAATGAGGAAGAAAATGAGGGTGAGCCTGAGGGTGAGTGTGAGAATGAGGGTTAGAGTGAATGTGAGGATGAGCTTGATGATGAGAGTGAGGTTGAGCGTGAGGGTGAGGTTCAGGGTGAGTGATAAAGTGAGGGTGATCGTGAGGGTGAGGGAGAGGATGAGAGTGAAGGTGAGGGATAGGGTGAGAGTGAGCATGAAGTTGAGGGGAAGGGTGAGGTTGCGATTTAGGGTGAGCGTGAGGATTAGGCTGAGGTGTGGTTTAAGGTGAGGCTGCGAGTTAGCATGAGGATTTGGGCGAGGGTGAGTTTGAGGGCAGGGTGAGGGTGAGCATGAAAATGAGATGTCGGTTGACGTTGAGGATGAGGGTGAAGAAGAGAATGAGCGTGAGGTTGAGCGTGAGTGTGAAAATGAGGGTGAGGGTGAGAGTGATGGTGACGTTGAGGATGAGAGTGAGGGTGAGTGTGATGGTCAGGGTGAGCATTAGGGTGAGTGTCAAGTTGAGTGTGAAAATGAGGTTGAGGGGGTGGGTGAGGGTGAGTGTGAGTGTGAGTGTTAGGGTGAGGGTGAGCGTCAGGTTGAGAGTTAGCATGAAAATGAGGGTGAGAATGAGGGAGATGGTGTGGGTGAGTGTGAGGGTGAGGGTGAGCATAAGGGTGAGTGTGAGAATGAGGGTGAGTGTGAGAATGAGCGTGAGTGTGAATGTGAGGGTGAGGGTGAGAATGAGGATGAACGTGAGGTTGAGGGTGTGGGTGAGCGTGAAAGTGAGGGTGAGCGTTACTGTGAGTTTGAGGGTGAAGTTGAGCATCAGGGTGTGAGTTAGCGTGAGCGTGAAGTTGAGGATGAGAATGAGGGTGAGTGTGAGGGTGCGTCTGAGTTTGTGAGTGAGCGTGAGTGTGAGGGTGAGTGTGATGGTGAGATTGAGGGTGAGGGTGAGTGTTAGCATGAGTGTGATGGCAATGGTGAGGGTGAGTGTGAGGGTAGAGTTAATGTGAGGGTGAAGTTGATGATGAGTATTAGGTTGAGCGTGATGGTGAGTGTGAGTGAGAGGGTGAGCATGAGTGTGAGAGTTAGCATGAGGGTGAGGGTGAGAATGAGGTTGACAGTGAGGGTGACGGTGAGCGAGAGGGTTAGTGTGAGGGTGTGACTGAGGGTAAGCATTAAGGTGAGAGTTAATGTGAGTGTGAGGGTGAAAATGAGGGAGATGGGGAGGGTGAACGTGAGGTTAAGGATGAGCATGGGGATGAGCATGAGAATGTGGGTGAGCATGAATGTGAGGGTGAAGGTGAGCATGAGGATGAGGGGTAGGACGACGTTGAGTGTGAGGGTGAGGAAGAGGGTGAGCATGAGTTTTAGGGAAAGGTTTTATGGTCAAGTTTATGTTTAGGGTTAGGTTCAGGTTCAGGTTCAGTGTTAGGGTTACGGTCAGGGTCAGGGTCAAGGTCAGGTTTAGAATAGGTTTAGGGTCAGGGTTTGACCAGGGTGAGTGTTTAGGGTCGAGGGTCTGGGTCAGAATCTAGGTACGGTCAGAGTAGGGTCAATGTCGGGTCAGGGTTATGTTTATCATTAGGGTGAGGGTGAAGGTAAGAGTGAAGGTCAGAGCAAGAGTCAGGATTTAGGGTCAGGGTCAGGAGAAGAGTGAGGGTAATGGTCTGGGTTTA
This sequence comes from Cynopterus brachyotis, assembly GCA_009793145.1. Taxonomy (NCBI): domain Eukaryota; kingdom Metazoa; phylum Chordata; class Mammalia; order Chiroptera; family Pteropodidae; genus Cynopterus; species Cynopterus brachyotis. The sequence continues at coordinate 222,736 of SSHV01003122.1, forward strand.
GGTTGAGAGTGAGGGTGAGGGTGAGCATGAGTGTGAGGGTGAGTGTGAGGATTAGGTTGAGGGTGAGTGTGAATGTGGGGGTGAGCATGGGCGTCAGGGTGAGTGTGACGGTGAGGGTAAAAGTTAGGGTGAGCTTGAGCATGAGAATGAGGTCTAGGGTGAGGTTAAGGGTCAGGGTGAGAAAGAGGATGAGAGTTAGTGTGAGGGTGAACGTGAGAATGAGAAAGACGGTGAGGGTGAGTGTGAGGGTGAGCGTGAGTGTGAACATGAGGGTGTGGGTGGGAATGAGGTTGAGCGTGATGGTGAGGGTAAGGGTGATGGTGAGAGTGAGTGTTTTAGGGTGAGGGCTTCAGGGTGAGCGTTATGGTGAGTGTGTGGGTGAGGGTAAAATTGAGGGTGAACTTGAGGGTGAGCGTGAGTGTGAGGGTGAGGGTGAGCATCAGGGTGAGCATGAATGTGAGGGAGAGGTTCAGCATGAGGGTGAGGGTGACGGTTGGGGAAAGTGTTTGTGTGAGGGTGAGCATGAGGATGAGATGTCGTGTGAGTGTGAGTGTGAGTGTGAGGAAGAAGTTGAGCGTGAGGATGAGTGTGAGTGTGAACCTGAGTGTGAGTGTGAGAGTGAGGGTGAGGTTGAGGATGAGAATGAGGGTGAGCGTTAGTGTGTGCGTGACTGTGAGGATAAGGTTGAGGGTGAGGTTGAGGGTGAGTGTGATGGTGAGTGTGAGTGTGAGAGTGAGGGTGAGCGTCAGGGTTAGAGTTAACGTGAGCGTGAGGGTGAGAATGAGAAAGATGGTGAGAGTGAGCGTGAGGATGAGAGTGAAAATAAGGGTGAGGGTGAGAATGAGGGTGAGCGTGAGGGTGAGCATGAGTGTGAATGTGAGGGTGAGGGTGAGGGTGAGAATGAGGGTTAACGTGAGGTTGAGGATGTGGGTGAGGGTGAAAGTGAGGGTTAGCATGAGTGTGAGTGTGAGTGTGAGGGTGAGCATCAGAGTGGGAGTTAGCGTGAGGGTGACGGTGAGGATGAGAATGAGGGTGAGCGTGAGGGTGGGTGTGAATATGAGGGTGAGCATGAGTGTGATGGTGAGTGTGAGGATGATGTTGAGGGTGAGGGTCAGTGTGAAGGTTAGTGTGATGGCGATGTTGAGGGTGAGCATCAGTGTGAGTGTTGGCGTGAGTATGAGGGTAAGAATGAGAAAGACGGTGAAGGTGAGTGTGAGGGTGAGGCTGAGTGTCAGGGTAAGCGTGAGTGTCAGTGTGAGGGTCAGGGTGAGTGTGAGGTTGAGTGTGATGGTGAGTGTGCTTGTGTGGGTGAGGGTGAGCATAAGTTTGAGGGTGAGAATGAGGGAGACGATGAGGGTGAGCGTGAGGGTGAGTGTGAAAATGAGGCTGAGCGTGAATGTGAGGCTGATGGTGAGTGTGAGGGTTAGAGTGACGGAGAGGTTAAGGGTGAGAATGAGGGTGAGCATGAAAATGAAAGTTAGGGTCAGGTTGAGGCTCAGGGTGAGGAAGAGGGTGAGTGTGAGGGTGAGCGTGACTGTGAACCTGAGGGTGAGGGTGAGAGTGATTGTGAGGTTGAGAATTGGAGTGACGGTGAGAGTAAAGGTGAGTTTGAGTGTGAGTGTGAGTTTGAGGCTGAGCGTGAGGATGAGGGTTAGGGTGAGCGTTAGGGTTAGATTTAGCATGAGGGTGAGAATGTGGGAAATGTTGAGTGTGAGAATGAGGGTGAGGGTGAGCATTAGTGTGAGGGTAAGAATGAGGCTGAGCATGAGTGTTAGTGTGAGTTTGAATGTGAGGGTGAGGGTGAGGGTGAGAGTGAGTGTGAACGTATGGGTATGGGTGAGTGTCAGGGTGAGCATGAGGGTGAGTGTGAAGGTGTGGGTGAAAGTGAAGGTGAGTGTGATGGTGAGTGAGAGGATGAGGGTTTGGATCAGGATTTAGGGCCAGGGTGAGGGTGAGGGTCAGGATCAGAGCCAAGGTTTAGGGTGAGAATCATGGTGAGGGTCAAGGTCAGGGTCAGGGTTTAATGTTATGGTTAGGGTCGGGGTCAATTTCAGGGTCAAGTTTTAGGGTTACGGTCTGGGTCAATGTCGGTGTATGTGTCGGGGTCAGGTTCTAGGGTTAGGGTCTGGGTCAGGGTCAAGGTCAGTGTTTAGGTTTAGGGTCAAGGTTAGGTTTAGGGTTAGGGTTAGGGTTAGTGTTAGGGTTAGAATTTTGGGTTATTGTTATGGTTAGTGTTAGGGTTTAGGTTTAGGGTTAGGGTTATGGTTAGGGTCAGGTGTAGGAACAGGGTCAGGGTCAGGGTTAGCGTCTGGGTTAGGATCAGGGTCAGGGTCAGTTTCAGGGTCAGGTTTAGGGTCAGGTTTAGGGTGATTTTGAGGGTTTAGTGTGAAGGTGAGGGCGAGAGTGAGCGTCAGGGTGAGAGTTAGCGTGGCAGTGACAGTGAGAATGAGGGAGACAGTGAGGGTAAATGTGAGCGTGAGGGTGGGTGAGAATGAGCGTGAGCGTGAGGGTGAGGGTGAGCCTGAGGTTGAGGGTGAGAGTAGGATGCGCGTAAGGGTAAGGGTGAGTGTCAAGGTGAGCATCAGTGTGAGTGTGAGTTTGATTGTGAAAGTGAGGGTGAGTGTGAGGGTGAGTGTGAGTTAAGTGTCAGGGTGAGCATCAGGGTGAGCTTTATCGTGAGGGTGAGGTTGATGATGAAAATCAGGGTGAGCCTGATGGTGAGTGTGAGGGTGAGTATGAATGTGAGGGTGTGTGTGAGGAAGAGGTTGAGGGTGCGGGTGAGTATAAGAGTGAATGTGATGGTGAGAGTGAAGGTGAGCATCAGGGTGATAGGGTCAGGGTGAGGGTGAGAATGAGGGAGACAATGAGTATGAGTATCAGGGTGAGGCTAGGGTGATGGGAGCATCTCGGTGATAGTTAGCATGAGGGTGATTGGAAGAATGAGGGACACGGTGGGGGTGAGGGTGAGCGTGAGTGTGAGTGTGAGGGTGAGGGTGAGGGTGAGCATCAGCGTGAGAGTTAATGTGAGTGTCAGGGTGAGAATGAAGGAGATGGTGAGGGTGATCGTAAGGTTGAGGATGAGCATGAAGATGATGGGGAGATTGAGGGTGAGCATGAATGTGAGGGTGAGCGTGAGGGTTACAGTGAGTGTAAGGGTTAGGGTGAGGGTGAGAATGAGGATGAGGGGTAGGGTGAGGTTGAGGGTGAGGTTGAGGGTGAGGGTGAGGAAGCGGGTTTGCGTGAGTTTTAGGGTTAGGTTTTATGAACAAGGTTAGGTTTAGGGTAGGTACAGGGTTTCGACCAGGGTTAGGTTTAGGGTCAGGTTCATGGTCAGTGTCAGGGTTAGAAGGGTAAGGGTCAGGGTCAGGTTTAGAATAGGGTTTGGGTCAAGGTCAGACCATGGTGTGGGTTTAGTGTCGAGCGTCTGAATCAGAATCCGGGTTGGCTCAGAGTAGGGTCCATGTTGGGATAGGGTTAGGTTTAGCTTTAAGGTGAGGGTGAGGGTTATTGTAAGGGTCAGGGTTTTGGGTCAGGGTCAAAGTGAGGGTGAGAGTGAGTTCAGGGCCAGGGTGAGGGTGAGAGGTTGGGTCAGAGTCAGGTTTTATAGTGAGGGTCAGGGTGAGGGTGAGGGTCTAGGACAGGGTTTAGGGTTAGGGAATGTGTCGGGGTTAATGTCAGGGTCAGGTTGAGGGTTAGGGTCAGGGTTGGAATTAAGGTCGAAGTCGGGCTGAGGATTTAGGGTTAGGGTCAGGGTCGGGTTCGGGGTCAGTGTCAGTGTTTAGTGTTAGGGTCAGTGTTGCATTTGGGGTCAGAGTTAAGGTCAGGATAATGGTTAAGGCATCGGGGTTGAGGTCTGGATCAGTGTCAGGGTCACGGTTTAGGGTCAGGGTCAGGGTCAGGGTAGAGTTTGGCGTCAGGATTATGGTCAGGGTTATGGTCAGGGTTTAGTGTTTGGGTCAATGTTAGTGTTAGGGTTATAGTTAGGTTTTAGGGGTAGAGTTAGTGTTAGAGTTAGGGTTAGGGTTAGGTTTAGAGTTTAGGGTTAAGGTAAGCATTAGGGTTTGTGTTAGGGTCAGGGTCATGGTCAGGGTTAGGGTCAGGGTCAGGTTTAGGGTCAGGGTTAGTTTCAGGGTTAGGGTAGTGTCAGGGTCAGGGTCAGGGTTAGGGTCAGGGTTAGGTTGAGTGTGAGAATGAGTGTGAAGGAGAGGGTGAGTTTGAGGGTCAGGGTGAGAGTTAGTGTGAGTGTCAGGGTGAGAATCAGGCAGAAGGTGAGGGTGAGCGTGAATCTGAGAGTGAGATGTGTGTGAAGGTGATGGTGACGGTGAGGGTAAGATTTAGGTGAGGTTGAGCATGAGGATGAGGGGTGGAATGAGGGTAAAGAAGAGGGTGAGCATGAGGTTTAGAGATAGGTTTAGGGTCAAATTTAGGTTTAGGTTTAGGTTCAGGGTCAGGGTCAGGATTAGGGTTGGAGTTAGAATCAGGGTCACGGTGAGAATCAGGGTCCGGGTTTAGGGTGAGGGTGAGGGTTAGGGTCAGGATTTAGGGTCAAGGTGAAGGTGAGTGTCGGGGTCAGAGTCAGGGTTTATGGTGATAGTCAGGGTGAGGGTTAGTGTAGGGTCAGTGTTCAATGTTAGTGTTAATATCGGGGTCAAGGTCAGGGTCAGGGTTCAAGGTTTGTAACAGGTTCGTTGTCGGTGTCAGGGTCAGGGTCGTGGTTTAGGGTTAGGGTCGAAGTTGGGTTCGGGGTCGGGGTCAGGGTAAGTGTCAGTGTTTAGGGGTCGGGGTTAAGGTCAGGGTTTAGAATCAGGGTTAAGGTCAAGGTCAGGGTATAGGGTTAAAGTCATGGTCAGGGTCAAAATATGGTTTAGATTCAGGGTCAGCGTCAGGGTCAAGGTCAGTGTTTAGGGTTATGGTCAGCATTAGTGTTAGGGCTAGGGTTAGGGTTTAGTGTTAGGGTTAGTGTTAAGATTAGGTTTCAAGTTTGGGATTATGATTAGTGTTAGGGTTAGTGTGAGGATTAGGATTTTGGTTTAGGGTTAGGGTTAGGGTTAGGTTTTAGGGTTAGGGTTAGTGTTAGGGTTAGGGACAGGGTCAGGGTCAGGTTCAGGGTTAGAGTCAGGGTAGGGTCAGGATCAGGGTCTGTGTTCAGGTTAGTTTCAGTTTGAGGGTCTGTGTGAGGGTGGGTGTGTAGGTGAAGGTGGGGGTGAGCGTCAGAATGAGAGTTCGCGTGAGAGTGAGTGTGAGAATAAGGGTGAGCGTGAGGGTGAGCGTGAGTGTGAATGTGATGATGATGGTGAGAATGAGGGTGAGAGTGAGGGTGAGTTGAAAGGGTGAGGGTGAGTGTCAGGGTGACAGTGAGAGTGAGCATGAATTTGAGGCTGATGCTGAGCCTGAGGTTGAGGGTGACGGTGATGGTAAGGATTAGTGTGAGGGTGCGCATGAGGATGAGTGGTAGGGTGAGGTTAAGGGTGAGGGTGAGGAAGAGGGTGAGCATCAGGGTGAGAATTAATGTGAGTGTGAGGGTGAGAGAGATAGATGGTGAGGGTGAGCATGAGGTTGAGTATTAGCATGCGGATGAGGGTGAGAATGAGGGTGAGCATGAATCTCAGGGTGAGCGTGAGCATGAATGTGAGGGTGAGTGTAAGGGTAAGGGTGAGGGTGAGCATGAGGATGAGTTGTAGAGTGAGGTTGAGGTTGAGGGTGAGGAAGAGGGTGAGCGTGAGGTTTCGGGTTAGGTTTTATTGTCAAGGTTAGGTTTAGGGTTAGGTTCAGGGTCCGGGTCAGGGTTTTGGTTAGGGTCAGTGTCAGGGTCTGGATCAGGGTCAGTTTTACAATATGGTTAGGGTCATGATCAGATCAGGGTGAGGGTTTAGGTTCGAGGTTCTGGGTCAGAATCCATGTAGAGTCAGAGTACGGTAAATGTCGGGACATGGTTAGGCTTAGCTTTAGGGTGAAGGTGAGGGTAGGATCAGGATCAGGGTAAGGGTCAGGGTTTAGGGTCAGGGTCAGATGAGCGTGAAGGTCAGCGTCAGGGTTTATGGTGAGGGTGAAGGTGAGGGTCAGGATTAAGGGTCAGGTTGTTGGTGAGGGTCAGGGTTACAGTGAGGGTATAGGGTGAGGGTAAGGGTGAGGGTCAGAGCCGTATTCAGGGTTTAGGGTTAGAGTCGGCGTCATGGACAATGTCAGGGTCAAGGTTTAGGTTTAGGTTCAGAGTCTGTGTCGGGTTCGATGTCGGGGTCAAGGTTTAGAGTTAGGGTCAGGTATTCGGTCGGTGTCAGAATTGAAGTTTAAAGTTAGTGTCGGGGTTTGATTTGGGGTCGGGTTGGGGGTCAAGATTAGGGTATAGGGATTGGGTTCGGGGACGGGGTCAGTGTCAGGGTCTGGGTAAGGTTCATAGTTTAGGGTTAGGGTCAGTGTCAGGGTACAGTAGGCATTAGGGTCAGGGTTAGGGTCAGGGTCAGAGTCAGTGTTTAGGGTTAGGGTCAAAGATAGGTTTAAGTTTAGAGTTCGGGTTTAGGGTTCGGGTTAGTGTTAGGGTTAGATTTTGGGCTTAGGGTTAGTGTTAGAGTTAGGATTTTGGGATAGGGTTAGTTTTAGTTTCAGGGTTAGCGTTAGGGTCAGGGTCAGGGTTAGGGACAGCATCATGTTCATTGTCATGGTTAGGGTCAGGTTTAGGGTGAGTGTGAGGGTGAGTGTGAAGGTGAGAATGAAGGTGAAAGTCAGGGTGAGAGTTAGCGTGAGAGTGAGTGTGAGAATGAGGGAGATGGTGAGGGTGGGTGTGAGTTTAGGGTGAAGGTGATAATGAGGGTGAGTATGAGAGTGAGGGTCATGGTGTGAGTGAAGGCGAGAGTAGGGTCAGTGTGCGTGTGATTGTGAGAGTGGGGGTGATCTTGACGGTGACCGTGAGGTTCAGTTTGAGTTGAATGTTAGGGTGAGCATCAGGGTGAGAGTTAGCATGAGGGTGAGGTTGATGATGAGAATTAGGTTGAGCATGACAGTGAGTGTGAGTGTGAGGGTGAGTGTGATGGTGAAGGTAAGTGTGTGCATTAGGGCGAGTGTTAGCATGAGGTTGAGGGTGAGAATGAGGGAGTCGGTGAGTGTTTACATGTGGCTGAGTGTGAGGGTGAGAGTGAGCATCAGTTGAGAGTTAGCATGATGGTGAGGGTGAGAATTATGGTGACAGTGAGGTTGAGGGTGAGCGTGTGGGTGAGTCTGAGTGTGAGGCTGAGGGTAAGAATCAGGATGAGAGTTAATGTGAGTGTGAGGGTGAGAATGAGGATGATGGGGAGTGTGAGCTTGAGGTTGAGGACGAGCATGAGGATGAGGTGATAATGAGGGTGAACATGAATGTGAGTGTGATGGTGAACGTGAGAGTGAGGGTGATGGTGAGGGTAAGGGTTAGGGTGAGGGTGAGCATGAGATGAGGCGTAGGGTGAGGTTGATGGTGAGGATGAGAAAGAGGGTGTGCGTGAGTTTTAGGGTTAGGTTTTATGGTCAAGGTTAAGTTTAGGTTTAGGTTCAGGTACAGGTCAGGTTTAGGGTTACATTCAGGGTCAGGGTCAGGGTCAGGGTCAGGGTTAGTGTTAGGGTTAGGGTTATAGTTAGGGTCAGGGTCAGGGTTAGGGTTACGGTCAGTGTCAGGGTCAGGGTTAATTTTAGAATAGGGTTAGGGTCAGGTTCAGACCAGGGTGAGGGTTTAGGGTCGAAGGTCTGTGTTAGAATCCAGATTGGGTCAGAGTAGGGTCAATGTCTGGTCAGGGATAGCTTTAGCATTAGGGTGAGAGTGAGGGTAATGGTCAGGGTCAGGGTATGGGTCAGGGTTTAGGATAAGGAACAGGGGGAGGGTGAGGGTCTTGGTCAGGTTTTAGGGTGAGTGTGAGTGTGAGTGTGAGAGTGAGGGTCAGGATTAGGGTCAGAGTGATGGTGAGTGTCAGAGTGAGAGTCAGGATTTTATGTGAAGGTCAGGGTGAGGGTCCGGGTGACTGTCAGTGTTTAGGGTTAGGGTCAGTGTCGGGGTAAAGGTCATGGTCATGGTTTAGTGTTAGGGTCGGATCAGGTTTGAGTTCGAGGTTGGTGTCAAGGTTTAGGGTTATGGTTAGGGTCGCGGTCAGGGTCAGGGTTGAGGTTCAGGGTTTGGTTCGGAGTTGGATTAGGGTTCGGGGACAGGGTTAGAGTTTAGAGGTTGGGGTCGTGGTCAAGGTCAGGGTGAGGGCCAGGGTCATGGTTTAGGGTCAGAGTCAGTGTCACGGTCTAGGGTTAAGGTCAGAGTTCTAATCAGGGTCAGGGTAGGGTTTGGGGTGAGGGTTAGGTTTAGGGTCTGGGTCCGGGTTTAGGGTTAGGGTCAAGGTTAGGGTTATGGTTAGGTTTAGGGTTTAGTTTTAGGGTTAGTATTAGGGTAAGGTTTGGGTTAGGTTTAAGATTATTGATAAGGTTAGGGTTAGGGTTAGGGTTAGTTTTAGGGTCAGGGTCAGGGTCAGTTTAGGGTCAGGGTCAAAGTCAGTTTCAGCGATAGGCTCAGGGTTAGGGTCTGAGTTATGTTCAGGGTCAGTTTCAGTGTCAGGGTCAGGGTCAGTGTTAGGGTAAGGGTTAGGATGAGTGTGACTTTGAATGTGAAGTTGAGGGTGAGGTTGAGCGTCAGGGTGAGAGTTAGCATGAGAGTGAGTTTGAGAATGAGGAAGACTGTGTGGGAGAGGGTGAACGTGAGGGTGAGGGTGAGTATTAGGATGAGGAGTAGGGTAAGGTTGAGGTTGAGCGTGATTGTGAAGGTGAGGGTGAGAGTAAGGGTGAGGTTTAGGATGAGAGTGAGGGTGAGTGTGAGGTTGAGTGTGAGGGTGAGCATCAGGATGAGCGTTAGCATAAGTGTGAGGGAAAGAATCTGGGAGTCGGTGAGGGTGAGAGTGAGGGTGAGGTTTAGCAGGAGGCTGAGGGTGAGAATGAGGTTGACCGTGATTGTGAGCGTAATTGTGAACATGAGGTTGTAGGTGAGAATGAGGGTGAGTGTGAGGGTGAGGGTTATGTTGAGGGTGAGAGTGAGTTTGAGTGTTAGGGAGAAGGTGTCTGGGTGAGTGTCAGTGTGAGAGTTAGTGTGAGGGTGAGGTGCAGAATGAGGGATATGGTGAGAGTCAGGGTGAGAGTAGAAGTGAAAATGAGCGTGAGGGTCAGGGTGATTGTCAGGGTGAGAGTGAGGGTTAGGGTGAAGGTTAGGGTATGGGTAAGGTTCAGGGTTGAGGTTCAGGGTCAGCGTGAGGGTGAGAATCAATGTCACGATTTAGGGTGATTGTGAGGGTGAGGTTGAGGGTATGGTTCAGGATTCAGGGTCAGAGTGAGGGTGAGGGTAATCATCAGGGTCAGGGTCTAGGGTTAGGGTCAGGGTCGTGGTCAAGGTCAGGGTCAAGGTTTAGGTTTATCGTAAGGTTTGGTGTCAGGGTCAGGGTTAGAAGAATCAGGGTCAGGGTTAGGTTTAGAATAGGGTTGGTTCTGTTTCAAACAAATGTGAGGGTTCAGGGTCGAGGTTCTGGGTCAGTATCCAAGTACGGTTCGAGTAGGGTTAATGTCGGGGCTCGGTTAGGATTAGCTTTAGGGTGAAGGTGAGGGTGAGGTTCAGGGTCAGTGTAAGGGTCAGGGTTTAGGGTCAGGTCAGAGTGAGGGTGAGGGTGAAGGTCAGGGTTAAGATTTAGGGTGAGTGTGAAGGTGAGGGTGAAAGTCAGGATTTACGTTCAGGGTGAGTGTGAGGGTCAGGGTCACAGTCAGGGTTTAGGATGAGTGTCAGGGTGAGGGTCAGAGCCATGATCAGGGTTTAGGGTTAGGTTCGGTGTCAGGGTCAAAGTCAGGGTCAGGGTGTAGGATTAGTGTCAGTTTTGGGGTCGGTGTCGGTGTCGGGTTTAGGTTTAGGGTAGGGTTGGATTCAAGTTGGGGGTCAAGATCAAGGTTTGGGCGTCAGGTTCATTGTCGCGGTCAGGTTAAGGATCAGGGTCACGTTTAGGGTCAGGTTTAGGGTCAGCGTCAGGTTCAGGGTCTAGTGTTAGGGTCAGGGTCAGGGTCAGGGTAGGCGTTAGGGTCAGGGTCAGGGTAAGTGTTTAGGGGTAGGGTCAAGGTTAGCGATAGGATTTGGGTTAGGTTTTAAGTTAGGTTTGTGTTAGGTTAGTGTTTGGGGTTAGGGTTAGTGTTAGGGTTAGGGTTTTGGGTTAGGGTTAGGGTAGTGACAGGGTCAGGTTTAGGGACAGGTTCAGGATTAGGGTCAGGTTTAGGGTGAGTGTGAGTGTGAGTGTCATTGTGAGGGTGAGATTGAGCGACAGAGTGAGAGTTAGCGTGAGAGTGAGGGAGACGGTGAGGGTGAGTGTTAGCGTGAGGGTGAAGGTGAGAATGAGGGTGAGCTTGAGGGTGAGGGTGAGAATGAGGTTGTTTGGGTGGGTGAGTGTGAGGATGAGGTTGAGGGTGAGGGTGAGTGTGAGGGTCATTGTGATTGTGAGGGTGAGGGTGAGCATCACAGTTAGTGTTAGCATGAGGATGAGGGTGAGAATGAGGGAGACGGTGAGTGTGAGCATGTGGTTGAGGTTGAGTAGGATTGTGAGGGTGAGAATGAGGGTGAGCATGAATGTGAGGGTGACGGTGAGGTTGAGCGTGTGGGTTATGGGTAGAATGAGGTTGAGGTTGAGTGTAATGAAGAGAGTGAGCTTGAGGTTTAGGGTTACGTTTAGGGTAAGTGTTAGGTTTAGGGTTAGGTTCAGGTTCAGGGTCAGGGTTAGGGTTAGACTCAGTTCAGGGTCAGGGATATGGTTAGAAGGGTCAGGGACAATGTCAGGGTTAGAATAGTGTTAGGAAGCGGGACAGACTAGGGTGAGGTTTTATGTTCAACTCTGGGTCAGAATAGAGGTAGGGTCAGAGTAGGGTCAATGTCTGGTAAGGGTTAGGTTTAGCTTGATGGTGAGGGTGAGGATGAGGGTGAGGGTCAGGGTTAAAATCAGAGTTAAGAGTCAGAATGAGGGTGAGGATGAGTGTGAGGGTAAGGGTCAGGGTTTAAGGTGAGGGTGAGTGTAAGGGTGAGGGTCAGGGTTTAGGGTCAGGGTAAGTGTGA
>SSHV01003122.1:234543-267582 GCA_009793145.1 Cynopterus brachyotis
AGTTAGCGTGAGGGTGAGGTGAGAATGAGGGTGATAGTGAGGGTGAGCATTAGGTTCAAGGTGAGTATGAGGTTGAGGGTGAGAATAAGGGTGAGCGTGTGGGACAGCGTGAGTGTGAACATGGGTGTGTGGGTGAGAATGAGGATGAGCGAGAGAATGAGGGTGTCAGGGGGAGTGTGAGGCTGATTGTGAGGGTGAGGGTAAAAGTGAGGGTGAGTGTGAGGGTGAGTAAAAGTGTGACAGTGAGGGTGAGCATCAGGGTGAGAGTTAACGTGAGTGTGAGGATAAGAATGACAATGAGAAAATGCGTGAAATTCAGTGTGATTGTGAGGGTGAGCGTGAGTGTGAGGGTGAGTGTGAGGATGAGGTTGAGTTTGAGGATGAGTGTGAAGGTGTGTGTCATGTTTAGGATGAGGGTGAGGGTAACGGTGAGGGTAGGGTTAGGGTGAGGATGACCATGAGAATGAGGGGTAAGGTTAGGGTGAAGAAGTGTGTGAGTGTGAGGTTTAGGGTTAGGTTTATGGTAAAGGTTAGGTTTAGGTTTTGGTTCAGGGTCAGGTTCAGGGTTAGGGTTAGGATCAGGGTCAGGGACATGGTCAGGGTTGGAAGGTAAGCTCAGGGTGAGGTTTAGAATAGGGTTAAGATCAGGGTCAGATCAGGGTGAGGGTTTAGGGTTGATGGTCTGTGTCAACATCCAGGGAAAGTCATATTAGGGTCAATGTTGGGCCAGGGTTAGGTTTAGCTTAGGGTGAGGGTGAAGGTCAGGGTAAGGGTTAAGGTTTAGGATCAGAATCGAGGTGAGGGTGAATATCACGGTCCGGGTTAGGGTGAGGATGAGGGTGAGGTTTAGTGTCAGGATTTTGTGTCAGAGTGATGTTGAGTGTCGGGGTTAAAGTCAGCGTTTATGAGGAGGGTCAGGGTGAGTGTCAGGGTCAAAGTTAGTGTTTAGTGTTAGGGTAAAGTTCGGGGTCAAGGTCAGGGTCAGGGTTTAGGGTTAGTGTCAGGGTCGAGGTAGGTGTCGGGGTCGGGGTCGTGGTTTAGGGTTAGGGTCGGGGTGGGTTTCGGGTCGGCGTCCCGGTCAGGGTCAGAGATAAGGGGTCAGGGTCAGGGTCAAGGTCAAGGTCAGGGAAGGGTTTAGGGTCAGGCTCAGCATCAGGGTCAAGGTCAAGGTTTAGGGTTAGGGTCAGCGTTAGGATTAGGGCTAGCGCTAGGGTTTAGGGTTAGGGTTAGTATTAGGGTTAGGGTTAGGGTTTGGGGTTAGGGCTAGTGTTAGGGTTAGGGTTAGGGTTAGGGTTAAGGTTTTGGATTAGTGTTAGGTTTTAAGGTTTGGGTTAGGGTTAGAGTCAGTGTCAGGGTCATGTTCAGCGTTAGTGTCAGGATCAGGGTCACGGTTCGTTTTTGGGGTTAGGTTCAAGGTTAGAAATAGGATTAGAGTTAGGGTTTTGTGTTAGGTTAGTGTTAAGGTTAGTGTTTGGTGTTATGGTTACTGTTAGGATTAGGATTTTGTGTTAGAGTTAGGGTTATGGTTAAAGGTAGGGTCAGGGTCAGGGTCAGGGTTAGGGACAGGGTCAGGGTTAGGATCAGGGTTAGGGTGAATGTGAGGGTGAGTGTGAAGGTGAAGGTGTGGTGAGGGTCAGGGTGAGAGTTTGCGTGAGAGTGAGTGTGAGAATGAGGGAGACAGTGAGGGTGAGTGTGAGCGTGAGGGTGAGGGTGAGGGTGAGGTTGAGGGTGAGCATCAGGGTGAGAATTAATGTGAGTGTGAGTGTGAGAGAGGGAGATGGTGAGGGTGAGCATGAGGTTGAGGATGAGCATGAGGATGAGGATGAGAATGAGGGTGAGCATGAATGTGAGGGTGAGCGTTAGTGTGACAGTGACGGCGACGTTGAGTGTAAGGGTAGGGTGACTGTGAGCATAAGGATGAGGGGTAGGATGAGGTTGAGGTTGAGGGTGAGGAAGAGTTTGAGTGTGAGTTTTAGAGTTAAGTTTTATGGTCAAGTTCAGGTTTAGGGTTAGGTTCATTTTCAGGGTCAGCGTTATGGTTAGGGTCAGAGTCAGGGTCAGGTTCAGGGTTAGAAGGGTCAGGGTCAGGTTTACAATACTGTTATGGTCAGGGTCAGACCAGGGTGAGGGTTTAGGTTCGAGGTTCTGGATCAGAATCCAGGTAGGGTTAGAGTAGGGTCAATGTCGCGTCATGGTTAGGCTTAGCTTTAGGGAGAGGGTGAGGGTGAGGATAAAAATCAGGGTAAGAGGCAGGTTTTAGGGTCAGGGTCAGAGTGACGGTGTTGGTCAGGGTCAGGGTTTAGGGTGTGGGTGTGGGTGAATGTCAGGATTTAGGGTCAGGTTGTTGGTGAGGGTCAGGGTCACAGTCAGGGTTTAGTGTGAGGGTCAGGGTGAGGGTCAGAGACATGGTCAGAATTTAGGGTTAGTGTCGGGGTCAGGGACAAAATCAGCGTCAAGGTTGAGGGTTAGGGTCAGGGTCGGAGTCGGGTTCAAGGTCGAGATTAGGGTTTAGGGTTATGGTCAGGTTCGGGGACGGTGTCAGGGTCAAGGTTTATTGTTATATTCGGGGTTTTTTTGGGGTCGGTGTTGGGGTCAAGGTCTGGGTTTAGGGGTCGTGTTTGAAGTCGGGGTCAGGGTGAGGGTCTGGGTCAGGTTTGAGGGTCAGTGTAAGGGTCAGTGTCTGGTTCACAGTCGAGGGATAGGGTCCGGATCAGGGTCAGGGTAGGCATTAGGTTCAGGTTTAGGGTCAGGGTCAGAGTTCGTGTTTAGGGTTAGGGTCAAAGTTAGTGTTAGGTTTAGGTTTAGTGTTTAGGATTAGGGTTTAAGTTAGTGTAAGTTTTTGGGGTTAGGGTTAGTGTTAGGGTTAGGGTTTTGGGTTAAGGTCAGGGTCAGGGTCAGGGTTAGGGTTAAGGTCAGGGTTATGGTGAGTGTGAGGGTGAGTGTAAAGGTGAGGGGAAAGTTGAGTGTCAGGTTGAGAGTTTGCGTGAGAGTGAGTGTCAGAATGAGAAAAAAGTGAGGGTGAGCGTGAGGTGAGGGTGAGTTTCAGGGTGAAAGTGAGGGTAAGTGTGAGGGTGAGGATGAAGTGTGGGTGAGCTTGAGGGTGAGCGTGCATGTGTGGGTGAGGGTGAGCTTCAGTTTGAGAGTTAGCGTGAGTTTGAGGGAGAGAATGAGGGATATGGTGAGGGTGAGCGTGAGGCAGAGCATGAAGGTGAGGTTGAGGGAGAAAGTGAGGGTGAAGGTGAGAATGAATGTGAGGTTGAGGATGAGAGTGAGGGTGAGTATGAGGGTGAGCATGAGAGTGAGTGTGAATTTGAGGGTGAGTGTGATTTTGAACGTGAGCGTGAGTGTGAGGGTGCAGTTGAGCATGAGCTTGAGTGTGAGGGTGAGTGTGAGGGTGACTGTGATTTTGATGGTGACAATGAGCGTCATGGTGATTGTTAGCGTGAGTGTGTGGGTGAGAATGAGGGTGAGCATTAGAGTGAGAGTGAGCATGAGGGTGAGTGTGAGAATCAGGGTGAGCGTGCAAGTGAGTGTGAGTGTAAACCTGAGTGTGTGGGTAAGAATGAGGGTGAGTGAGGTAGAGGGTGTCATTGTGAGTGAGGGTGAGTGTGAGTGTGAAGGTGAGGGTGAACATCAAAATAATATTTAGAGTGAGGGTTAGGTTGTTGATGAGAATGAGGGAAAGCGTGAAGGTGAGTGTGAGTGGGATGGTGAGCGTGAGTGTGAGGGTGAGGGTGAGCATGAGGTTGAGTGTGAGGGTAAGTGTGAGGGTGAGTGTGATGGTGAAAATGTGGGTGAGCATCAGGTTTAGAGTTAGCGTGAGGGTGAGGGTGAGAATAAGGGAGACGGTGAGAATGAGCGTGAGAGTAGGAGGAAGAATAAGCATGAGGGTCAGGGTGAGTGTGAGGTGGAATGTTAGGGTGAGGGTGAGAGTGAGTGTGAACGTGAGGGTGAGTGTGAGGGTGAGAGTGAGGTAGAGCGTCAGGGTGAGAGTTAGTATGAGTGTGAGGGTGAGAATGAGGAAGATGGTGAGGGTGAGCGTAAGGTTGAAGATGAGCATGAGGATGAGAGTGAGAATGATGGTGCTCGTGAACGTGAGGGTGAGGGTGAGCGTTAGGGTTAGGGTGATGGTGAGGGTAAGTTTTAGGTTGAGGGTGGACAGGAGGATGAATGGTAGGGTGAGTTTGAGGGTGAGGGTGAGGAAGAGGGTGAGCGTGAGGTTTAGGGTTAGGTTTAGGGTGAAGGTTTGGTTAGGGTTAGGTTCAGGTAAGGGACACGGTTAAAAGTGTCAGGGTCAGGGTCAGGTTTAGAATAGTGTTAAGGTCAGGGTCAGAACTGGGTGAGAGTTTAGGGTCTAGGGTTTGGGTCAGAATCCAGGTAGGGTCAGAATAAGATCAATGTCAGGTCAGGGTTAGGTTTAGCTATAGGGTGAGTGTGAGGGTCTGGGTAAGAGTCAGAGTTTAGTGTCCAGGTCAGGGTGAAGGTGAAGTTCAGGGTCTGGGTTTAGGGTGAGGGTGAGGGTGAGGGTGAGTGTGAGGATCAGAATTTAGGGTCAGGGTCAGGGTAAGGGTTGAGGGAAGTGTCGGGGACAGGGTCAAGGTCAGGGTCAAGGTTTAGGCTAGGGTCAGGGTCGGTGTCAAGGTAGGGGTCGGTGTCAGTGTTTAGGGTTAGGATCAGGTTCGGGGACTAGATCGTGATCAGGGTTTAGGGTTAGGTCGGGTTGGTTTTTGGGGTCGGGGTCAGGGTTTTAGTCAGGATTTTGGAATCAGGGTCAGGTCGGGGCCAGGGTCATGGTCAGGATTTAATGTTAGGAAAGTGTGGGTCAAGGTCAGGGTCAGGGTTTAGGGTTAGGGACAGGGTTGGGGTCGCGGTCAGGGTCGGGGTTTAGTGTTATAGTCGGGGTTGCATTTGGGTCGGGGTCGGTGTCAGGGTCAGGGTTTAGGGATCAGTGTTTAGGTCTGGATCCGGGTCCGGTTCAGTGTCAGGGATTAGGTTCAAGGTCAGTGTCAGGGTCATGGTCTAGGGTTAGGGTCAGTGTCAGGTCAGGGCCATGGTAGGCGTTGGGGTCAGCTTTAGGGGTAAAGTCAAGGTCAGTGTTTAGTGTTAGGGTTAAGGTTAGGGTTAAAATTAGCTTTATGGTTTCGGGTTAGGGTTAGTTTTAGGGTTAGCGTTTGGGGTTAGTGTTAGTGGTAGGGTTTAGGGTTAAGGTTAGGGTTTTTGTTTAGTGTTAAGAATAGGGTTAGGTTTAGGGTTTAGTGTTAAGGTTAGAATTAGGGTTTGGGGTAGGGTCAAAGTTAGGGTCAGGGTTAGGGTTACGGTCAGGGTCAGGGTCAGGTTCATGGAAAGGGTCAAGCTTAGGGTTAGGGTTAGGGTCAGGGTCAGGGTTAGGGTGAGTGTGAAGAAGAGAGTGAGGTTGAGCATCAGGGTGAGAGTTAGTGTGAGAGTGAGTGTGAGAATGTGAGAGACGGTGAAGCTGATGGTGAGCATGAGTGTGAGGGTGACGATGAGAGTAAGGGTTAGGGTGAGAATGAGCATGAGGATGAGGGGTAGGGTGAGATTAAATGTGAGGGTGAGGAATAGGGTGAGTGTGAGTGTGAGCGTGATTGTGAACGTGAGGCTGAAGGTGAGAGTGAGGGTGAAGTTTAGGATTACAGTGAGGGTGAGCATGAGGGTGAGGGTTAATTGTGAGAGTGAGTGTAGGGTGAGTTGAGGCTTAGCGTATAAGTGAGAGTTAGCGTGAAGGTGAGGGTGGGAATGAGGGAGATGGTGAGGGTGATCCTCAGGGTGAGGGTGAGTATGAGGGTGAGGTAAGAATGAGCCTTAGTGTAAGGGTGAGCGTGAGTGTGAACGTGAGTGCCTGGGTGAGAATGAGGGTGAGCGTGAGGGTGATGGTGTCAAGGGGAGCGCGAGAGTGATCATGAGAGTGAGGGTGAAAGTGAGGGTGAGCATGAGGATGAGTATGAGTGTGAGGGTGAGGGTGAGCATCAGGTTAATAGTTAGCGTGATGGTGAGCTTGAGGATGAGAATAAGGGGAGCCTGAAGTTGCGTTTAAGTGTGACGGTGAGCGTTAGTGTGAGGGTGAATGTGAGGATGAGGTTGAGGGTGAGGCTGAGTGTGAATGTGAGTGTCACTGTGAAGATGAGGGTAAGCGTCCAGGTGAGAGTTAGTGTGAGTGTGAGGGTGAGAATGAGGAAGAAGGTGAGGCTGAGATGAGGGTGAGGATGAGCATGAGGATGAGGGTGAGAATGAGGGTGAGCGTGAATGTGAGGGTGATGTGAGCGTGAGGGTGAGGGTGATGGTGAGGTTAAAGGTTAGGCTTAGGGTGAGCATGAGGATGAGGGGCAGGGTAAGGGTGAAGAAGAGCGTCAGCGTGAGGTTTACGTTTAAGTTTAGGTTCAAGGTTAGGTTTAAGTTTAAGTTCAGGGTCAGGGTCAGGGTAAGAGTTAGGGTCAGTGAAAGTGAGAATCAGGGTCCGAGTTTATTGTGAGGGTGTTGGTGAGGGTGAGGGTCACATTTTAAAGTCAGGTTGAGGGTGAGTGTCAGGGTCAGAGTTAGGGTTTAAGGTGATGGTCAGGGTGATGGTCAGGGTCAGGTCTGTGTTTAATGTGAAGGTCAATGTCGGGGTCAAGGTCAGGGTCAGGGTTTAGGGTTAGTGTCAGGATCGGGGTGGTGTCGGCGTCGGGGTCATGGTTCAGGGTTAAGGTCGAAGTTGGGTTCGGTGTCGGCTCGGGGTAAGGGTCAGGGATTAGGGGTCGGTGTGGGTCATGGTAAAGGTCAGGGTTTAGCGTCAGGGTCAGGGTCATGGTCAAGGTATAGGGTGAGGGTCAGGGTAAGTGTCAGGGTAGGATTTAGGGACAGGGTTGGAGTCAGGGTCAAGGTCAGGGTTTAGGGTTAAGGTCAGCATTAGGGTTAGGGCTAGGGCGAGGGTTTAGGTTTAGGGTTAGTGTTAGGGTTAGGGTTAGGGCTTTGTGTTAGGGGTAGGGTTAGGGTTAGGATTTAGGGTTAGGGTTAGGGTTAGGTTTAGGGTTAGGATTTAGGATTAGGGTTAGGGTTAGGGTTAGGGTTAGGGTCAGGGTTAGGGTATGTGTATGGTTAGTGTCAGGGTTAGGGTATGTGTCATGGTTAGTGTCAGGGTTAGGGTCAGTGTGAGGGTGGGTATGAAAGTGAAGGTGGGAATGAGCGTCAGTGTGAGAGTTAGTGTGAGTGAGTGTGAGAATGAGAAAGTCGGTGAGGATGAGAATGAGGGTGAGAATGAGCATGAAGGTGAGCGTGAGAATGAGGGTGAGCGTGATTGAGAATATGATGGTGAGGATGAGAATGATTGTGAGAGTGAGGGTGAGGGAAAGGGTGAGGGTTAGTGTCAGGGTGAGCGTGAGGGTGAGTTAAGGGTGAGGGTGAATGTGAGGGTGAGCGTGAGGGTGAGTGTGAGTGTGAGGGTGACAATCAGGGTGAAAGTTAGCATGAGGGTGAGTTAGAGATTGAGAATGAGGGTGAGCAGAGGATGAATGTGAGTGTGACGATTAGGTTGAGTGGGAGGGTGAGTGTGAGGGTGAGTGTGATTGTGAGGATGACAGTGAGCGTCAGGGTGAGAGTTAGCTTGAGGGTGAAGATGAGAATGAGGGAGATAATGAGGGTGAGCGTGAGATGAGTGTGAGTGTCATGGTGAGTGGAACGGTGAGTGGGATTGTGAGGGTGAGAGTGAGAGTGAATGAGGGTGAGTGTGCATGTGAGGGTAAGGGTGAGCGTCAATTTGAGAGTTAGCGTGAATTTGGGAGTGAGAATGAGCGAGAAGGTGAGGGAGAGCGTGAAGGTGTGGGTGACCATGATGGTGAGGGTGAGAATGAGGGTTAGCGTGAAATTGAGGCTTATGGTGAGCATGAGGGTGAAGGTGACGGTGAGGATAAGGGTTAAAATTATGGTGAGGATGAGGATGACGGGTAGGGTGAGGTTGAGTGTGAGGGTGAAAAAGAGGGTGAGCATGAGGGTGAGCGTGAGTGTGAACGTGAGGGTGAGTGTGAGAGTGGGGTGAGGTTGAGGATGAGACTGAGGCTGAGCGTGAGTGTGAGGTTGAGTGTGAGGATGCGGTTGAGGGTGACGGTGAAGGTGTACGATGGTGAGTTTAAGTGTGAGGGTGAGGGTGAGCATCAGTGTGAGAGTTAGCATGAGGTTGTAGTTGAGAATGAGGGAGATGGTGATGGTTAACATGAGGAGGAGGATGAGCATATGGGTGAGGGTGAAAATGAGGGTGAGCGTAAGGGTGAGTGTTAGTGTGAATGTGAGGGTGTGGGTGAGAGTGAGGTAGAGGTTGAGGATGAGAGTGAGGGTGAGTGTGAGTGTGATTTGCATGTGAGGATGATTTTGTGGGTGAGGGTGAGGGTGAGGGTAATTCTGAGGGTAATGTGAGGGTGAGGGTGAAGGTGAGCATCAGGGTGAGAGTTAGCATAAGGGTGAGGTTAAGATTAGGGAGATGGTGAGGGTGAGCATGAGGGTGAGTTGATCATGAGGGTGAGGGTCTGAATAAGTGTGAGCATGAGGCTGAGTGTGATTAGGAACGTGAGGGTATAGATGAGAATGAGGGTGAGCATGAGGGTGAGGGTGAGGGTGAGAGTTAGGATGAGCATAAGCGTGAGTGTGTCAAGGAGAGTGTGAGGGTGACAGTGAAAGTGAGGATGGGCATGAGTGTGAATGTGATTGTGAGGGTGAGTGTGAGCATCATGGTGAATTTTAGTGTGAGGGTGAGGTTGAAGATGAGCATGAGGGAGAGTAGAGGGTGAGTGTGAATGTGAGGGTGAGCGTGAATGTGAGGGTGAGTGTGAGGATGAGGTTGAGGGTGAGGGTGAGTGTGAGGGTGAGTGTAATGGTGATGGTGACGGTGAGCATCAGGGTGATTGTTAGCATGAGTGTAAGGGTGAGAATGAGGGAGATGGTGATGGTGAGTGTGAGGGTGATGGTGAGCGGGAGGATGAGAATTAGTTGGAGGGTGAGAAAGAGGTAGATGATGAGTGTGAACATGAGGGTGAGGGTGAGCATGAGGGTGAGGGTTAGAATCAGGGTGAGCATGAGGGTGAGTGTGAGTTTGAACATGAGGGTGAGGGTGAGAATTAGTGTGAGCGTGAGGATGAGGGTGAGGGTGAGAGTGAGGGTGAGCGTAAGGGAGAGGGTGAATGTCAGGATGAGCATGAGTGTGAGTGTGAGAGTGAGGAGAAAATTTAAAATGAGCGTGAGGGTGAGTATGAGTGTAAGGCTGAGGGTGTGCATCATTTGAGAATGAGCATGAGTGTGAGGTTGAGGATGATAATGAGGGTGAGCTTGAGTGTGAGAGTGATTGTGCAGATGATGTTGAGTGTGAGTATGAGTGATGGTGAGGGTGACGGTGAGGGTAATGGTTAGGCTACGTGTGAGCATTAGGATGAGGTGTAGGGTGAGATTGAGAATGAGGGTAGAAAGAGAGTGAGCATGAAAGTGAGCGTGATTGTGAACGTGAGGGTGAGAGTGAGGGTGAGGTTTAGGATGAGAGTGAAGGGGAGTGTGGTGGTGAGGGTAATTGGGAGGGTGAGTGTGACGGTGAGTGTGAGGGTCACCGTCAGAATGAGAGCTAGCGTGAGTGTGTTTGTGAGAATGAGGGAGATGGTGAGCGTGAGTGTGAGGGTAAGGGTGAGCATGAGGGTGAGGGTGAGCATGAAAGTAAGTGTCAGAATGAGGGTGAGCATTAGGGTGAGTGTTAGTTTGAACGTTAAGTTGAGGGTGAGAATGAGGGTGAGCATGCTAGTGAGTGTGAGGGTGAGAGTGAAAGAGATTGTGAGTGTGAGGGTGAGTGTGTGTGTGAGAGTGAGGGTGAGCATCCGGGTGAGAATTAGCATGAGGGTAAGTTTGAGGATGAGAATGAGGGTGAGCTTGAGTGTGAGTGTTAGTTTGAGTGTGAGTGTGAGGGTGAGTATGAGGATGAGGTTGAAGGTGAGTGTGTGACAGGGTGAGTGTGATGGTGAGGGTGAGCGTGAGCGTCAGGGTTAGAGTTAGCGTAAGTTTGAGGGTGAAAATGAGATAGATGGTGAGTGTAAGCGTGAGGGGAGTGTGAGCATGAGAGTCAGGGTGAGGGTCAGTGTGAGGGTGAGTGTGAGGATGAGGTTGAGGGTCAGTATGAGTGTGATGGTGAGGGTGAGAGTGAGCCTCAGGGTGAGTGTTAGCATGAGAGTGAGGGTCAGAATGAGGGAGATGGTGAGTGTGAGCAGGAGGGTGAGGTTGTGCTGGATTGTGAGGTTGAGAATGAGGATGAGCGTGAATGTGAGAATGAGGGTGAGGGTGAGTGTGAGGGTGAAGGTGACCGTGAGGGTAAGGATTAGGGTGAGGGTGAGCATGAGGGTGAGGGGTAGAATGAGGTTGAGGTTGAGGGTGAGGAAGAGAGTGAGAGTGAGGTTTAGGGTTAAGATCAGGGTCAGGGTTAGGTTTAGGGTTAGGATCAGGGTCAGGGTCAGGGTTATGGTTAGAGTCAAGATAAGGGTCAGGGATAGGGTTAGAAGGGTCAGTTCACTGTCAGGGTTAGTATAGGTTTAGGGAACGGGTCAGACTAGGGTGAGGGTTTAGGTTCGATTGCCTGAGTCAGAATCCAGGTAGGGTCGAAGTAGAGTCATTGTCGGGTCAGGGTTAGGATTTGCTTCAGGGTGAGGGTGACGGTGAGGGTGAGGGTCACGTAAAGGGATTATGGTGAGTGTGAGTGTGAGGTTGAGGGTAATGGTTTAGTGTCAGGGTGAGTGTGAGGGTAACTGTGATTGTCAGGGTTTAGGGTGATAGTCAGGGTGAGAATGATGGTCAGGGGCAGGTTTTATGGTTAGGGTCGGGTTCGGGGTAAATATCAGGGTCAAGGTTTAGGGCTTGGGACAGGGTTGGAGTCGAAGTCAGGAACTAGCTTTATGTTTACGGTCAGGTTCGGGGTTTTGGGTCGGGGTCTGGTTTTAGGGCTAGGGTCGGAGTTGAGGTCAAGGTTGGGGTCAGGGTCAGTGTCTGTGTTTATGGGTTTGCTTAGGGGTCATTTTCAGGGTGAAGTTCAGAGTCAGGGTTTTGGGTAAGGTTCAGAGTCATGGTCAGGGTTTAGGGTTAGGATCAGGGTAAGGTTTAGGGTGAGGGTAGAGGTTGGGGGATGGGTTAGGGTCAGGGTCAGTGTTTAGGGTTAGGGTCAATGTTAGTGTTAGGGTTAGGGTTTAGGGTTAGAGTTAGTGTTAGGGTTAGGGTTAGAGTTTGGGTAAGGTTTAGGATAAGGGTTAAGTTTAGTATTTAGGGTTAAGGTTAGGGTTAGTGTTAGGGTTAGTGTTAGGATCAGAGTAAGAGTCAAGGTTAGGTTCATGGTCTGGGTCAAGGTCAGGGACAGGGTCAGTTTTAGGTTTACGGTAAGGTTCTGGGTCAGGGTCAGTGTCAGGGTCAGGGTTAGGGTTAGGGTTAGTGTCAGGGTTATATTGAGTGTGAGTGTGAGTGTAAAGGTGAGGGAAGGTTGAGCGTCAGGTTGAGAGTTAGCGTGATAGTGAGTATCAGAAAGAGGGAGATGGTGGGGGTCAGGGTGAGGGTAAGTGTCAGGGTAAGCGTGAGGGTGAATGTGAGGGTGAGGATATAAGTGAGGTGCTTTTGAGGGTGATTGTGAGTTGAGTGTGAAGTTGAGCATCAGGGTTAAGGTTAGCGTGAGTGTGTGGTTGATGATGAGTATTAGGTTGAACGTGACGGTGAGAGTGAGTGTGAGTGTGAGGGTGAGCGTGAGTTAGCGTGAGGGTGAGGATAAGAATGAGGGTGAAAGTGAGGGTGAGGGTGAGCGTGAAGGTGAGTGTGAGAGTGAGGCTGAGGGTGAGCATCAGGGTGAGAGTTAATGTGAGTGTGAGGGTGAGAATGCGGGAGATGGGGAGGGTGAGCGTGAGGTTAAGAATGAGCATGAGGATGAGTGTGAGAATGAGGGTGAGCATGAATGTGAGGGTGAGGGTGAGCGTGAGGGTGAGGGTGACAGTGTGGGTAAGGGTTAGGGTGAGGGTGAGCATGAGGATGAGGTGTAGAGTGAGGGTGAGGAAGAGGGTAAGCATGAGGTTTAGGTTAAGGTTTTATGGTCCAGTTTATGTTTAGGGTTAGGTTCAGGGTCAAGTTCAGGGTTAGGTTTATGGTCAGGGTCAGGGTCAGGGTTAGGTTTAGAATAGGGTAGGGTCAGGGTCAGACCAGGGTGAGGGTTTAGGGTCGAGTGTCTGGGTCAAAATCCAGGTAGGGTCAGAGTAGAATCAATGTCGGGTCAGGGTTAGGTTTATCATTAGGGTGAGGGTGAGGGTAACGGTAAGGATCAGAGCAAGAGTCAGGATCTAGGGTCAGGGTCAGGGTCAGAGTGGTTTAGGGTGATAGTGTGTGTGAGGGTCAGTATTTAGCGTCAGTGTGACGCTGAGAATCAGGGTCAGAGTCAGAATTTAGGGTGAGTTTAGGATGAGGGTCAGAATCAGGGCCTGGGTTAAGTTTAGGGTCGGTTTCGGGGTCATGGTCAGGGTCAGGGTTTAGGGTTATGGTCAGGGTCGGTGTCGGGTTCGAGGTCGGGGTCAGGGTTTCGGTTTAGGGTAAGGGTCCCTGTGGGTGTAAGGTACATGGTTTAGGGTTAGGGTCGGGGTTGGATTCGGGGTCGGGGTCGCAGTCAGTTTCAGGGTTTTAAGTTTGGGGTCGAGGTCATGATCAGAATGAGAGTCAAGGTCAGGATTTAGTGTCAGGGTCAGTGTCACGGTCTAGGGTAAGGGTCAGGGTCAGGGTCAGGGTCAGGGTTTAAGGTTAGGGTCAAGCGTAGGGTTTAAGGTTAGGGTTAATGTTAGGGTTAGGATTAGGGTTTTGGGTTAGGGTTAGTGTTAGGGTTAGGTCTAGGGTTTTGGTTTAGCATTAGGGTTAGGGTTAGGTTTAGGGTTTAGGATTAAGTTTATGGTTACTGTTAGGGTTAGGATCAGAGTCAGGTAAGGGTCAGGGTCAGGGTCAGGGTCAGGGTCAGTGTTTAGGGTTAGGTTCAATGTTAGGGTTAGGGTTAGTGTTAGGGTTTCGGTTTAGGGTTTGAGGTTAGGGTTAGTGTTAGGGTTAGGGTTTAGGGTTAAGGTTAGGGTTAGGGTTAGGGATTAGGGTTAGGGTTAGGTTTTAGGGTTAGGGTTAGGGTTAGGGTGTGGTCAGGTCAGGGTCAGAGTCAGGGTTAGGGTCAAGGTCAGGTTCAGGTTCAGGATCAAGGTTAGGTTCAGGGTTAGGGTGAGTGTGAGGGTGAGTGTGTAGGTGAGGATGAGGGTGAGCTTCCGGGTGAGAGTTACCATGAGAGTGAGTGTGAGAATGAGGGAGATGATGAGGGTGAGTGAACGTGAGGGTGAGAGTGAGAATGAGGGTGTGCGTGAGGGTGAGTGTGAAGTTGAGGGTCAGGGTGAGAGTAGGGTGAGCGTAAGAGTAAGAGTGAGTGTCAGGGTGAGCGTGAGTTTGAGTGTGAGGCTGACTGTGAAAGTAAGGGTGAGCGTGAGTTTGAGAGTGCGTTGAGTGTGAGGGTGAGCTGAGCGTCAGAGTGAGAGTTAGTGTGATGGTGTTGGTGAGCATGAGGATGAGGGGGAGAACGAGAGTGAGCCTGATGTGAGGGAGAGGGTGAGTGTGAGGATGAGGGTGATGGTGTGGGTAAGTGTTAGGGTGAGGTCTAGCATGAGGATTAGGGGTAGAAAGAACTTCAGTGTGAATGTGAGGGTGAGGGTGAAAGTGAGGTTGAACTTGAGGGTCAGTGTGAGTTGAGTGTGATGGTGAGCATCAGGGTGAGATTTAGCGTGAGGGTGAGGTTGATGATGAGAATTAGTGTGAGCGTTATGGTGAGTGTGAGTGTGAGGGTAATCGTGAGTGTGAGGGTGAGTGTGAGGATGAGGTTGAGGGTGAGGTTGAGAGTGAGAGTGAGTGTGATGATAATGGTGAGGGTGAGCGTTAGGGTGAGTGTTAGCGTGAGGGTGAGTGTGAGAATAAAGGAGATGGTGAGTGTGAGCATGAAGGTGATTGTGAAGATGATGGTGAGTGTCAGGGTGAGAGTTAGCTTGAGGGTAAGGGTGAGAATGAGGGAGATGGGACGGGTGAGTGTGAGGTTGAGTATGAGCATGAGGATGAGGGAGAGAATGAGGGTGAGCATGATTGTGAGGGTGAGGGAGTGTGTGAGGGTGAGGTTGACGGTGAGTGTAAGTGTTAGGGTGAGGGTGAGCATGACGATGAGGGGTAAAGTGAGGTAGAAGGTAAGGGTGAGAAAGAGGGTGAGCGTGACATTTAGGGTTAAGTTTTATAATCAAGGTTAGGTTTAGGGTTAGGTACAGAGTCAAGGTCAGAATTAGGATTAGGGTAAGCGTCAGGTTCAGTATCAGGGTTAGATGGGTAAGGATAAAGGTCAGGTTTACAATACGGTTAGGGTCAGGGTCATACCATGGTGAGGGTTTAGGGTGAGGATGGGGGTGAAGGTCAGGATGAGAGTCAGGATTTAGGGTCAGGTTGAGGGTGAGTGTCAGGGTCACAGTCAAGGTTTAGGGTGAGTTTCATTGTAAGGCCCAAGGCATGGTCATTGTTTAGAGTTAGGGTCGGTGTTGGAGTCAAGGTCAGGGTCAGGATTGAGAGTTAGGGTCAGGATTGTTTTCAGGATATTGGTTGGGGTCAGGGTCAGGACCATGGTCAGAGTCAAGGTTAGGGTCAGTGTTAGGGTAAATGTGAGGGTGAGTGTGAAGTTGAGGGTGAGGGTGAGCTTCATTGTGAGTGTGAGCATGAGAGTGAGTGTGAGGATGAGGTTGAAGGTGAGGGTGAGTGTGAGGGTGATTGTGATGGTGAGGGTAAAGTGAGTGTCAGGGTGAGAGTTAACGTGAGGTTGAGGGTGAGCATGAGGATCAGGGTGAGAATGAGGGTGAGCATGATTGTGAGGTTGAGGGGGAGCATGAGGGTAAGTGTGACGGTGAGGGTAAGTGTTAGGGTGAGGGTGAGCATGAGGATGAGGGGTCGGGTGAGGTTGAGAGTGAGGGTGAGGAAGAGGGTGAGCGTGAGGTTTAGGGTTAGGTTTTATGGTTAAGTTTTGGTTTAGTGTTAGGTACAGGGTCAAGGTCAGTGTCAGGGTTAGAAATGTCAGGGTCAGGGTCAGGGTAAAAGTTGGCGTCAGGTTTAGGGTCAGTGTAAGGGTCAGGGTTTAGGGTCAGGGTCAGGGTGAGTGTGTGGGTCAGGGTCAGTTTCTAGGGTGAATGTGAGTGTGAGTGTGAGGGTCAGGATTTAGGGTGAGGGTTAGTGTGAGGGTGAAGGTCAGGGTCAGTCTTTAGAGTTAGGGTCGGTGTCTGGGTCAAGGTCAGGGTCAGGGTTTAGAGTTCGGTTCAGGGTTGGGGTCGGGGTCAATGTTGGGGTCAGGATTTAGTGTTAGGGTCAGGGTCAGAGTTAGTGTCGGGGTTTAGGGTTAGGGTCGGGGTTGGATTCGAGGTCAGGTCTTGAGTCAGGGTCAGGGTTTAAGGGTCAAGGTCGATGTCAGAGTCAGGGTCAGATTCAGGGTCAAGTTTGGGGTTGGGGTCAGGGTTAGGGTCAGGGTCAAGCTCAGGGTTTAGGGTTAGGGTCAAGGTTAGGGTTAGGGTTAGGATTAGAATCTGGTGTTAGGGTAGTGTTAGGGTTATGATTAGGGTTAAAGTTTTGGGTTAGGATTAGGGTTAAGTTTAAGTTTAGGGTTTAGGTTTTAAATTAGCGTAAGGGTTAAGGATAGGTTCAGGGATAGGGTCAGGTTCAGTGTTATGATCCAAACCAGGGTCAGTGCCAGGATCAGGGTCAGTGTTAGGTTAACGGTAAGGATGAGTGTGAGGGCAAGTGTGAAGGTGAGGGTGAGGTTGAGCGGCAGGGTGAGAGTTAGCATGAGAGTGAGGGTGAGAAAGAGGGAGACGGTGAGTGTAAGTGTGAAGGTGAGGGTGTGCATGAGGATGAGTGGTAGATTGAGGTTAATGGTAAGGGTGAGGAAGAGGGTGAGCATGAATGTGAGCTTGAGTGTGAACGTGAGGCTGAGGATGAAATTGAGGGTGAGTTTAAAATTAGAGTGAGGGTGAGAGTGAGGATGAGGGTTATTGTGAGGATGAGTGTGAGGGTGAGTGTGAAGGTGAGCATCAGGGTGAGTGTTAGCATGAGGGTGAGGGTGAGAATGAGAGGACGGTTGGGTGAGCGTAAGGGTGAGGGTGAGTATGAGGGTGAGGGTGAGAATGAGGTTGAGCGTGAGGCTGAGCGTGAGTGTGAAGCTGACGGTGAGTGTGAGAGTGAGGGTGAGGTTGAGGATGAGTGTGAGGGTGAGCGTGAGGGTGTTGGTGAATGTGAGGGTGAGGTTGAGGGTGATGGTGACGGTGAGTGTGAGTGTAAAGGTGAGGATGAGCGTCAGGGTTAGAGTTAGAGTGAGGGTGAGGTTGAGAATGAGAAAAATGGTGAGGGTGAGCGTGAGGGTGAGGGTGAGTATAAGGGTGAGGGTCAGAATGAGGGTGAGCGTGAAGGTGAGGGTGAGGGTGATGGTGAGGGTGATAGTGAGGGTGAGCGTAAGTGTGAGGGTGAGTGTGAGGGTGAGTTTGAAAGTGAGGGTGAAAGTGAGAGTGACCGTGAGAGTGAGTGTGAGAGGGTGAGTTTCAGGTTCAGGGTATGGGTCAGGATATAGTGTCAGGGTGAGGGTGAGGGTGAGAGTCAAAATAAGGGTTTAGTGTGAGGGCCAGGATGACGGTGAGTGTGAGGATCAAGATTTAGGATCCGGGTGAGGGTGAGGGTCAGGGTCAGAGTCAGGTTGTAGGGTGAGGGTCAGGGTGTCTTTCAGGGTGAGGGTCAGGTTTTAGAGTGAGGTTCAGGCTCAGGGTCAAGGTCAGGGTCTAGATATAGGGCTAGGGTCTGTGTCAGTGTTTGGGTATGGGTCGGGTTCAGAATTTAGGGTAGGTGAGGGTCGGTGTCGATATCGGGTTTTAGGGTTCAGGTCGGGGTTGGATTAAGGGTCAGATTCGGGGTCGTGTTCAATTTCAGGGTCAGTTTTTAAGGTCAGAGACAGGGTTAGAGTCAGCTTTAGGGTCTAGGGTTAGGATCAGTGTTAGGGTCATGGTCAGGATTAACATTAGGTTCAGGGTTAGGGTCAGTGTCAGGGTCAGTGTTTAGGGTTAGGGATAGGGTTAGGGTTAGGGTTAGGAATTAGAGTTAGGGTTAGTGGCAGTTTTTACGGTTAGGGTTAAAATTAGGGCCAGGATCTGGGTCAGGGTCAGGGTTAGGGTCAGGGTCATGGTCAGTTAGGGTCAAGATCAGGATCAGTGTCAAGGATAGGTTTAGGGTCAGGGTTAGGGTGAGTGTGAGGGTGAGTGTGAAGGTGAGGGTGAGGTTGAGCTTCAGGGAGAGAGTTAGCGTGAGAGTGAGGGTGAGAAATTGAGAGATGGTGAGGATAAATGTTAGGGATAGTGTGAGCATAAGGACGAGTGGCAGAGTGAGGTTAACGGTGAGGGTGAGGAAGTGGTTGAGCGTGAGTGTGACCGTGAATGTGAACGTGAGGCTGAGGGTGAGAGTGAGGGTGAGGTTTAGGATTAGTGTGAGGGTGAGTGTGAGGGTGAGGGTAATTGTGAGGGTGAGTTTGAGTATGGGGGTTAGGGTGAGCGTGAGGGTGAGTGTTAGCATGAGGGTGAGGGTGAGAATGAGTGGGACGGTGAGTGTGAAAATGTGGGTGAGTATGAGAGTGGGGGTTAGAATGAGTTGAGCGTGAGGATGAGCGAGAGTGTGAACGTGAGTGTGAGGGTGAGAATTAGGATGAGCGTGAGGTGAGGGTGTCAGGGGAAGCATGAGGGAAAATGTAAGGGTGACGATAAAAGTGAGGGTGAGTGTGAGGTTGAGTATGAGTGTGAGGGTGAGGGTGAGCATCAGGGTGAGAGTTAGCGTGAGGGTGAGATTGAGGATGAGAATAAGGGAGAGCCTGAAGGTGAGTGTGAGTTTAAGGTTGATCGTGAGTGTGAGGGTGAGTTTCATGGTGAAGATGAGGGTCAGCGTCAGGGTCAGATTTCATGTGAGTGTGAGTGTGAGAATGAGGGAGATGATGAGTGTAAGTTTTAGGGTGAGGGTGAGCATGAGGATGAGGTTTAGTGTGAGTGTGAGTGTGAGGGTGAGGAAGAGGGTGAGCTTGAGGGTGAGCGTGCGTGTGAACCTGACGGTGTGTGTGAGAGTGAGGTTAAGGTTAAAGATGAGAGTGAGAGTGAGCATGAGGGTGAGGGTGAGTTTGAGGATGAGGTTGAGTTTGTCGATGAGGGTGAGTGTGATGGTGAGTGTGAGTGTGAGGGTGAAAGTGAGCATAAGGGTTAGAGTTAGCGTCAGGGCGAGGGTGAGAATGAGGGAAATGGTCAGGGTGAGTGTGAAGTTGAGGGTGAGCATAAGGGTGAGGGTGAAAATGAAGGTGAGCGTGAGGGTGAGCGTGAGTGTCAATGTGAGTGTGAGGGTAAAAATGAGGGTGAGCGTGAGGGTAAGGGTGAGTGTGAGAGTGAGGGTGAGCGTGAGGGTGAGTGTTGAGGGTGAGGGTCAGGTTCAGGGTAAGGTCAGGGTTTGGCATCAGGGTCAGGGTGAGTGTGAAGGTCAGGGTCAGTGTTTAGTGTGAGGGCGAGAGTGAGGGTGAGGTTGAGGATCACGATTTGGGGTCCTGGTGAGGGTGAAAATCAGGGTAGGAGTCAGGAATTTGTTTAGAGTCAGGGTGAGGGTCAGGGTAAGTGTTTAGGGTTTGGTCATGGTCGGGGTAAATGTCAGGGTCTAGGTTTTAGGGTTAGGGTCATGGTCGGTGTCGGGGTATGGGTCCGGGTCAAAATTTAGGGACAGGTCAGGGTCGGTATCGGGTCGGGGTAGGGGTTTATGGTTAGGGTTGGTGTTTATTTCGGGGTCAGTGTTGTGGTCAAGCTCACGGTTTAGGGGTCATGTTCAAGGTCGAGTTCAGGGCCAGGGTCAGTGTTTAGGGTCAGAGTCAGAGTCAGGTTTAGGTTCAGTGTTTAGGGTTAGGGTCAGGATTAAAGTCTGTGTCATGGTAAGCATTAGAGTCAGGGTTAGGGTCAGGGTCAGGATCAGTGTTTAGGGTTATGGTCAAGGTTAGGGTGAGGGTTAGTGTTAGAGTTTAGTGTTAGGTTTTCGGGTTATGGTTAGTGTTAGGGTTAGGCTTTTGGGTAAGGGATATTTTTAGAGTTAGGCTTAGGAATTAGAGTTAGGATTAGGGTTAGGGTTTAGGGTAAGGTTTAGGGTTAGGGTCAGAATCAAGGTTAGGTCAGTGTTAGGGTATGGGTCAGAATCAGGGTCAACGTTACGTTCAGGGTTAGGTGAGTGTTAGGGTGAGTGTGAAGGTCAGGATGAGGGTGAGCATCAGTGTGAGAGTTAGCGAAAGAGTGAGTGTGAGAATGAGGGAGTCAGTGAGCGTGAGTGTGAATGTGACGGTATTGGTGAGCATAAGGGTGAGCGTGAAGGTGAGGGTAAGAGTGAGAATAAGAGTAAGGTGATCGTAAGGGTAAGTTTGAGTGTCAGGGTGAGTGTGAGTGTGAGTGTGAGGGTGAGGGTGAAAGTGAGAGTGAGTGTGATGGTCAGTGTGAATTGAGTGTGAGTGTGAGCATCAGGGTGAGAGTTAGCATGATGGTGAGGTTAATGATGAGAATCAGGGTGAGCATGACGGTGAGTGTGAGTGTGAGTGTGAGTGTGAGGATGAGTGTGAGGATGAAGTTGAGGGTTAGGGTGAGTGTGAGGGTGAGTTTGATGGTGAAAAAAGGGCGAGTGTCAGGGTGAGAGTTAGCGTGAGTATGAGGTTGAGCAAGTGACTGAGGTTGAGAATGAGGGTGAGTGTAAATGTGAGGGTGTGGGTGAGCGTGAGCGTGAGTGTGACAGTAAGATTAAGGGTTAGGGTGAGGGTGAGCATGGGGATGAGAGCTAGGGTGAGGTTGAGTGTAAGCGTGCGGAAGAGGGTGAGCGTGAGTTTTAGAATTAGGATTTATGGTAAAGGTTAAATTTAGGGTAGGTACAGGGTCAGGGTCAGGGTCAGGGGTAGAAGGGTAAGGTC
Source organism: Cynopterus brachyotis (assembly GCA_009793145.1). Taxonomy (NCBI): domain Eukaryota; kingdom Metazoa; phylum Chordata; class Mammalia; order Chiroptera; family Pteropodidae; genus Cynopterus; species Cynopterus brachyotis. Next base: position 254,567 of record SSHV01003122.1, read on the forward strand.
AGGGTCAGGATCAGGGAAGAGATTGGGGTCAGGATTAGGGTCAGTCTAATGGTCAGGTTTTAATATCAGGGTCAGGGTGAGGGTGAAGATTAGAATTTAGGGTCAGGGGAAGGGTGAGGGTCAGAGTCAGAGTCAGGGTTTAGGGTGACGTTAAGTGTGAGGGTGAGGGTAAGGGTTAACGTTTAGGGTTGGAATAGGTGTCAAGGTCAATGTCAGGGTCAGGGTTTAAAGATAGTTCCAGGGTCGAGGTCGGAGTACAGGTCAATGTCAAGATTTAGGGTTATGGTCTGGGTTGGTTTTGGTGTCGGTGTCAGGGTCAAGATCAGGGTCGGGGTAAGTTTTAGGGTAAGGGTCAGGGTCAGGGTCCGGGTCTAGGGTTACGGTCAGGGTCATGGTCAGTGTAAGGGTAGGGGTCGGGGTCAGGTTTAGGGTCAGGGTCAGGGTCAGGGTAAAGGTTAGGGTCAAGGTTAGGGTTAGGGTTAGAGTTAGGGTTTGGTGGTAGTGTTAGTGTTAAAGTTTGTCTTTTGAGGTAGGGTTAGTGTTAGGGTATAATTTATGGTTTAGGGTTAAGGTTAGGGTTAGGGTTAGGTTTAGGTTCAGGGTTAGGGTCAAGTACAATGTTACGGTCAAGTTCAGGGTCAGTGTCCGGGACATGGTCAGGGTTAGGGTAAGGGGTAGGGTGAGTGTGAGGGTGAGTGTGAAGTTGAGGGTGAGGTTGAGCTTCAGGGTGAGAGTTAGCATCAGAGTTAGGGTGAGAAAGAGAAAGATGGTGAGGGTAATGGTTATGGATAGGGTGAGCATGAGAATGAGTGGCAGGGTGAGGTTAAGGGTGAGGGTCAGGAAGATGGTGAGCGTGAGTGTGAGCGTGAATTGAACTTGAGGCTGAGGGTGAGAGTGAGGGTGAGGTTTAGGATTAGAGTGAAGGTGAGTGTGAGGGTGAGTGTCAGCGTGAGTTTTAGCGTGAGGGTGTGTTTGATGATGAGAATGAGGGAGATTGTGAAGTTGAGTGTGAGTGTGAGGGTGAGCATGAGTGTGAGGGTGAGTGTGAGGATGAGGTTGAGGTTGAGAGTGAGGGTGAGTGTAATGGTGAGTGTGAGTGTGAGTGTGAGGGTGAGCGTCAGGATTAGAGTTAGCGTGAGGGTGAGAGTTAGAATGAGTGAAATGGTCAGGGTGAGCTTGAGGGTGATAGTGAGCAGAAGGTTGAGGATTAGAATGAGGGTGAGCTTAAGGGTGAGCGTGACTGTGAATGTGAGAGTGAGGGGGAAAATGAAGGTGAGCGTGAGTAATAGGGTGAGGGTGATGGTGAGGGTGATAGTGAGGGTGAGCGTAAGTTTGAAGCTGAGTGTCAAGGTGAGAGTGAAGGTGAGTGTGAGAGGGTGAGGGTCACGTTCAGGGTAAGAGTCAGGGTTTAGTGTCAGGGTGAGGGTGAGGGTGAGTGTCAGGATAAGGGTTTACAGTGAGCGCAAGAGTGAGGGTGAGTATGAGGATCAGGATTTAGAATCAGGGTGAGAATGAGAATCATGGTAGGAGTCCGAGTTTAGTGTGAGTGTCAAGTGAGGGCAAGGGTCAGGGTAAGAATTTAGGGTTGTGTCGGGGTCGGGTCAATGTCAGGGTCTAGGTTTAGGGTTAGGGTAGGGTCGGTGTCAGGTTATGGGTCACAGTCAGAATTTAAGATTAGGTTCAGGGTAGGTATCAAGGTCGTGGTTGAGGTTTTGGGATAGGGTCGGTGTTGGTTTCGGTGTTGGGATTGGGGTCAAGTTCATGGTATAGGGGTCATGTTCCTGGTCGTGGTCAGGGTCAGGGTCAGCGTTTAGGGTCAGAGTCAGGTTCAGGGTCTAGCGTTAGGGTCAGGGTCAAAGATAGGGTTAGGGTGAGTGTCAGGGTGACTGTGAAGGTGAGGGTGATGTTGAACGTCAGGTTGAGAGTTAGCTTGATAGTGAGTGTGAGAATGAGGGAGTCGGTGAGGGTGGGGGTAACATGAGGGTGAGTGTGAGAATGAAGTTTTAACATGACGGTGAGGGTGAGGGTCAGGGTGAGTGTGAGGGTAAGCTTAAGGTTGAGGGTGAGTTTCAGGATGAGCGTCAAGGTGAGTGTGAGGTTGAGGGAGAAAGTGATGGTGAGCATGAAGTTAATTGTGAGTGTGAGGGTGAGGGTGAGCAACTGAGTGAGATGTAGCATTATGGTGAGGTTGAGGATGAGAATGAGAGTGAGCGTGAGTGTGAGTGTGAGGTTGAGTGTGAAAATGAGGTTGAGTGTGAGGGTGAGTTTGAAGGTGAGGGTGAGTGTGAGGGTCAGGGTGAGTGTTAGAGTGCGGGTGAGGGTGAAAATGAGGAAGACAGTGAGGGTGAGCATGAGGGTGAGTGTCAGGTTGAGGGTGAGGGAGAGTGCCCGGGTGAGATTTAGGGTGAGTGTGAGTGTGAGAATGAGAGAGATGGTGAGGGTGAGCAAGAGGGTGAGGGTGAGCATTTGGGTGAGCGTGAATGTGATTGAGAAGGTGAGCGTGACTGTGAGGGTTACAGTGTAGTTAAGTTTTAGGGTGAGGGTGAACCTGAGGATGAGGGGTAGTGTGAGTTTGAGGGTAGGGTAAAGAAGAGGGTGAGCTTGAGGGTGAGCGTGAGTGTAAACCTGACGGTGAGTGTAAGAGTGAAGGTGATGTTGAGGATGAGATTGAGAGTGAGCGTGAGGGTGAGGGTGAGTATTTGGATGAGGTTGAGGATGAGGGTGAGTGTGATGGTGAGTGTGAGTGTGAGGGTGTGTGTGAGCATAAGGGTTAGAGTTAGAGTGAGAGTGAGGTTGAGAATGAGAAAAATGTTGAGCGTGAGCATGAATTTGTGGGTGAACAGAAGGGTGAGGATGAGAATGAGGGTGAGTGAGAGGGTGAGCGTGAGTGTGAATGTGAGGGTAAGGGTGTAAATGAGGGTGAGCGTGAGGGTTAGAGTGAGGGTGATAGTGAGGGTGAGCGTAATGGTGAGGGTGAATGTCAGGGTCAGCGTGAGGGTGTGTGGGAGGTTGAGGGTGAAAGTGAAGGTGAGCGTGAAATTGAGTGTGAGAGGGTGAGGATCAGGTCACCATAAGGTTCAGGGTTTAGTGTCAGGGTCAGGATGAGGGTGAGGGTCAGGGTCAGGGTTTAGTGTGAGGGCGATGGTGAGGGTGAGGGTGAGGATCAGAATTCAGGGTCAGGGTGATGGTGAGGTCAGGGTTAGAGTCTAGTTTTAGGGTGAGTGTCAGGATCGGTGTCAAGGTCAGGGTCTAGGTTTAGGGTTAGGGACAGGGTCGGTTTCAAGGTCAGGGTGTAAGTTTAAGATTAGGTCCAAAGTCGGTCTCGGGGTCAAGGTCGGGTCAAGGTCACGGTATAGTGGTTGCATTCGGGGTCAGGGTCAAGGTCAGGGTTAGGTTGTAGCGTCAGAGTCAGTCTCAGGGTCAGCTTCAGGGTCTAGGGTTAAGATCAGAATTAGGGTCAAAGTCAGGGTAGGCATTACGGTCAAGTTTAGGGTCCGTGTTTAGGACCCTAAACTCAAGGTTAGAGTTAGGTTTAGAGTTAGGGTTTACAGTTAGGGTTTGTGGTTAGGGTTAGTGTTACGTTAGGGTTTTGTGTTAGGTATTGGGTTAAAAATTAGGGTTAGGGTTAGGGTTAGGGTTTAGGGTTAGGGTTAGGGTCAGTGTCAGGGTCAGGGTAAGGGTCAGTGTTAGGGTCAGGATCAGGGTCACGGTCTGGGTCAAGGTTAGGGTCAGGTTTAGGTTGAGTGTGAGGGTGAGTGTAAAGGTGAGGGTGAGGGTTAGCGTCAGTGTGAGAATTAGCGTGAGAGAGTTTGAGAATGAGAGAGACGGTGAGGGTGATTGTGAACGTGAGAGAGAGGGTGAGAATGAGGGTGAGCGCGAGGGTGAGGGTGAGGGTGAGAGTAGGGTGAGCATAAGGGTAAGGGTGAGTGTCAAGGTGAGCATGAGTGTGAGTGTGAGGGTGATGGTGAATTTGAGGGTGAGCGTGAGGGTCACTGTTAGTTGAGTGTGAGGGTGAGCATCAGGGTGAGAGTTAACGTGAGAGTGAGGTTGATGATGAGTATTAGAATGAGCATGAAGGTGAGCGTGAATGTGAGGCTGAGGGTGAGTGTGAGGGTGAGGGTCAAGAAGAGGTTGAGGTTGAGGGTGACTATGAGAATGAGTGTGATGGTGAGGGTGAGCGTGAGCGCCAGTGTGAGAGTTAGTGTGAGGGTGAGCATGATAAATAGGGTGCGAATGAGGCTGAGCATGAATATGTGTGTGAGGGTTTACGTGAGGGTGAGTGTAACGGTGAAGGTAAGGTTTAGGGTGAGGGTGAGCATGAGGATGAGGGGTAGTGTGAGGTTGAGGGTGAGGGTGATGAAGAGGGTGAGTGTGAGGTTTAAGTTTAGGATTTATGGTCAAGGTTTGATTTAGGGTTAGGTACAGGGTCAGGGTCATTGTCAGGGTTAGAAGGGTCTGGGTCAGGGTAAGGTTCAGGGTAGGGTTTGGGGTCATATTTAGGGTCAGTGTAAGGGTTAGGTTTTAGGGTCAGTGTCAGGGTGAGGGTGAGGGTCAAATTCATAGTCAGCGTTTATGGTGAGGGTAAGCTTGAGGGTGAGGGTCATGGTCAGGGTTTAGGGTTAGGGTCGGTGTCGAGGTCAATATCGTTGTCAGGGTTTAAGGTTAGGTTCAGGGTCGGGGTGAGTTCAAAGTCCGGGTCAGGATTTAGGGTTAGGATTAGGGTCAAAGTCGGCGTCAGGGTCAGGATTTAGGGGTCAGGGTCGAGGTCGGAGTCAGGGTCAGGGTCAGGGTCAGGTTTTAGGGTCAAAGTAAAGTTCAGGGTCAGGGTCACGAGTTAGAGTCAAGGTCAGGGTCAGGTTAGGACTTGGGGTCAGGTTTAGGGTCAGCCTCAAGGTCAGAATATATGGTTAGTGTCAAGGTTAGTTTTGCGGTTTGGTGTTAGGGTTAGTGTTAGTGTTAGTGTTTTGGGTTAGGGTTAGGGTTATGGTTAGGGTTATGTTTAGGGTTTAGGATTAAGGTTAAAATTAGGGTTGGGTTATGTTCAGGGTCAGCATTAGGGTCAGTGTTAGGGTCAAGATCAGGGTCACTTTCAGTGTCAGGGTCAGTGTCAGGGTTAGGGTTAGTGTGAGTTTGAGGGTGAGTGTGAAGGTGAGAATTAGGTTGAGTTTCAGGGTGAGAGATAGCGCCAGATTGAGGGTAGGAAAGAGGGAGACAATGAGGGTAAGAGTTAGGGTGAGGGTGTGCAAAAGGATGACAGGTGAGGTTAAGGGTGAGGATAAGGAAGAGGGTGAGTTTGAGTGTGAGCGTGAGTGTGAACGTTAGGCTGAGGGCGAGAGTGACGGTGAGGTTTAGGATAGAGTGAGGGTGAGTGTGAGGGTGAGCGCAATTGTAAGGGTGAGCGTGTGTGTGAGTGTGAGGGTGAGCGTCAGTGTGAGTGTTAGCATGAGGTTGAGTTTGAGAATGAGGCAGACAGTGAGAGTGAGCATGAAAGTGAGGGTGAGTATACGGTAAGGGTAAGAATGAGGTTGAGAGTGAGGGTGAGCGTGAGTGTGAATGTGAGTGTGTGGGTCATAATTAGGGTGAGTGTGAGGGTGAGGTTGTCTGGGGGAGCGTGAGGGGGATTGTGATGGTGAGAGTGAAAGTGAGGGTGAGCGTGAGAATGAGTATGAGTGTGAGGGTGAGGGTGAGCATCAGGGTGAGAGTTAGCGTGAGGGTGAGGTTGAGGATGAAAATGAGGAAGAGCGTGAAGTTGAGTGTGAGTGTGAGGGTGAGCGTGAGCGTGAGGGTGAGAGTTAGTGTGAGTGAGAGTCTGGGAATGAGAGAGACGGTGAGTGTGAGCATGAGGGTGAGTGTGAATGTAAGGAAGAGGGTGTGCGTGAGTGTGAGGGTAATGGTGAGGGTAAGTCTTAGTGTGAGGGTGAGCATGAGGATGATTAGTAATTTGAGTGTGATAGTGGGGGTTAAGAAGAGGGTGTGATTGAGGGTAAGCGTGAGTGTAAACCTGACGATTAGTGTGACAGTGATGGTGAGGTAGAGGATGAGAGGGAGAGTGAGCGTAAGGGTGAGGGTGAGTGTGAGGATGAGGTTGAGGGTGAGGGTTAGAGTTAGCGTGAGGGTGTGGGTGAGAATGAAGAAAATAGTGAGGGTGAGTGTGAGGGTGAGGGTGAGCATAAGGCTGAGGATGAGAATGAGGGTGAGCTTGAGGGTGAGCATGAGTGTGAATGTGAGGGTGAGCGTGAGGGTGAGTGTTAGAGGGTGAGGGTCATGTTCAGTGTAAGGGTCAGGGTTTATCGTTATGTCAGGGTGAGGGTGAGGATCAGGGTCAGAGTTTAGTGTGAGGGTGAGGGTGAGGAGCAGGATTTAGGTTCCGGGTGATGATGAATGTCAGGGTCAGAGTTAGGGTTTAGGTTGAGAGTCAGGGTGAGGGTCAGTGTAAGGGTCAGCGTTTAGGGTTATGGTCGGGGTCGAGGTCAATGTCATGGTCTAGTTATAGGTTTAGAGTCAGGGTCGGTGTCGGTGTATGGGTCGGGGTCAGAATTTATAGTTAGGCTCAGGGTCGGTTTCGGGGTAGGGGTCAGGGTATGGGGTTAGGGTCGTGGTTAGATTCGGGGTCAAGGTCGGGTTGAAGGTCAAAGTTAGTGGTCGAGTTCGGGCTCTTGTTCAGTGTCAGGGTCAGATGTTATGGTCAGAATCACGGTCATTGTAAAATTCAGGGTCTAGGGTTAGTGTCAGGGTCAGGGTTAGAGTCAGGGTAAGGGTCAGTGTTTAAGGTTAGGGTCAAGGTTAGGGTTAGGGTTCGGGTTAGGGTTTAGGGTTAGTGTTTGGGGTTAGGGTTAGTGTTAGGGTTAGAGTTTTGGGTTAGGGTTAGGGTTACGGTTAGGGTTGGGGTTAGTGTTAAAGTTTAGGGTTAGGGTTAGGGTTTGGGTCTTGGTCAGGGTCAGGGATAGGTTGAGGGTCAGGTCCAGGATTCCGGTCAAGGTTAGGGTCAGTGTTAGGGTGAATGTGAGGGTGAGTGTGAATGTGAGGGTAAGGGTGAGCGTCAGGTTGAGAGTTAGCATGAGGGTGAGGGTGATTATGAGGGTGACAGTGAGTGTGAGGGTGAGCATGAGGGTCAGAGTGAGTTAAAAGTGAGTGTGAGCATGAGGTTGAGGGTGAGTGTGAGTGTGAGGGTTAGTGTGATGGTGAGGGTGAGGGTGAGTGTCTGGGTGAGGATAGCATGAGGTTGAGGGTGAGAATGAAAAAATCGGTGAGTGTGATCATGAGGGTGATGGTGAGGGTGATGGTGAGCATCACAGTGAGAGTTAGCGTGAAGGTGAGGGTGAGAATGAGGGTGACAGTGAGAATGAGGGTGAGCATGAGGGTGAGTGTGAGGGTGAGGCTGAGGGTGAGCATCAGGGTGAGAGGTAATGTGAGTGTGAGGGTGAGAATGAGGGAGATGGAGAAGGTGAGCGTGAGGTTGAGGTTTAGCATGAGGTTAAGGGTGAGAATGAGGGTGAGCATGATAGTGAGGGAGAAGTTGTGCATGAGGGTGAGGGTGATGGTGAGGGTAAGAATTAGGGTGAGGCTGAGCATGAGGATGAGGAGTAGGGTGAGGTAGAGGGTGAGGGTGAGGAAGAGTGTGAGCGTGAGGTTTAGGTTAGGTTTTATGGTCAAGGTTACGTTTAGGGTTAGGTTCAGAGTCAGGTCAGTTTTAGGATTATGTTCAGGGAGAGGGTCAGAGTCAGTTTTAGAATAGGGTTAGGTTCAGAGTCAGACCAGGTTGAGAATTTAGGGTCGAGGGTCTAGGTCAGAATCAGGGTAGGGTCAGAGTAGGGTCAATGTCGGGTCAGGGATAGCTTTAGCATTAGGGTGAGGGTGAGGGTAAGTGTCAGAGTCAGGGTAATGGTAAAGGTTTAGGGTCAGGATCAGGGCCAGGGTGAGCATCAGGTTCAGGGTTTAGGGTGAGGGTGAGGGTGAGAGTCAGTGTTAGAGTCAGGGTTTAGGGTGAGGGTCAAGGTGAGGTTCAGGGTTTTGGGTTAGAAGCAACGTTGTGGTCGGGTTCTCGGTCTGGATCAGGGTTTAGGTTTAGGGTCGGGTTTGAACCGGGGTTGGGGTTGGGGTCAGGGTCAGGGAATAGGATCAGGGTCAGTTTCAGGGTCTAGGGCTAGGGTCAAGGTTAGGGTTATAGTTAGGTTTAGGGTTTAGTTTTAGGGTTAGTGTTAGGGTTATGGTTGTTGTTTGAGGTTAGGGTTAGGGTTTGGGGTTAGGGTTAGTGTCAGGTTTAGGGTTTTAGGTTATGGTTAGGGTTAGGGTTAGAGTTTAGGGTTAGGGTTAAGGTTAGGGTTAGGTTCAGGTTTAGGGTCAGGGTCAGGATCAGGGTGAAGTTTAGGGTCAGGGTTAGGGTGAGTGTGAGGGAATGTGTGAAGGTGAGGGTGAGGGTGAGCGTCAGGGTGAGAGTTGCGTGAGAGTGAGGTTGAGAAAGAGAAAGACATTGAGGTTGAGTGTGAGCGTGAGGGTAAGGGTGAGGGTTAGGTTGAGGGGTAGGGTGAGGGTGAGGAATAGGACCAGTGTCAAGGTGAGGGTGAGGTTGAGGGTGAGTGTTAAAGTGAGGTTGAGGGTGATCGTGAGTGTGAGGGTGAGGGTGAAGGTTAGGGTGAGGGTGAGCGTGAAGTTGATGCGTAGGAAGTTGAGATTGAGGGTGAACGTGAGTGTGAGAATGAGGGGGAGGGTGATGTTGAGGGTGAGGTTTAGGGTGAGGGTTAGGCTGAGGGTGAAGTTTAGTGTGAGGGTGAGTGTGAGCGTTTGGGTAAGGGTGTGTTTGAGGGTGGTGATTAGGGTGAGGGCCAGCATGAGGAATAAAGGTAGGAAAAGGTTGAAAATGAGGGTGAGGAAGAGGGTGAGGGTGAGAGTAATGGTGAGTTTGAGGTTGAGAGTGAGTTGACCGTGAGGTTGATGGTGAGTGTGAAGGTGAGTGTGAGGGTGAGGTTGAGGGTGAGTGTGAAGATGACGTTAGGGTGAGGGTGAGGGTGAGTGTGAGGGTGAGTGTGACGGTGAGGGTTAGGGTGAGTGGCAGGGTGAGAGTTAGCATGAGGGTGAGGATGAGAGAAAGGGACACGGTGAGGGTGAGCCTGAGGGTGAAGGTGAGAATAAAAATGGGTTGAGAATTGGGGTGAGCGTGAGCATGAGCGTGAGTGTGAACGTGAGGGTTAGGGTGACAATTAGACTGAGGTTCAGGGTGACGGTGAGAGAAACGGTAGAGTGAGGGTGAGGTGAGTGTGAGGGTGAGGGTGAGCGTCAGAGTCAGAGTTAACATGAGGATGAGGGTGCAAATGATAAAGATGGTGAGGGTGAGAGTGAGGGTGATGGTGAACATAATGTTGAAGGTGAGAATGAGTGTGAGCGTGAGGGTGAGGGTGAAAATTAGGGTGAGTGTGAGTGTGAGGTTGAGTGAGGGTGAGGGTGAGGGTGAGAGTGAGAATCAGGGTGAAAGTTAGCGTGAGAGTTAAAGTGAAAATTAGAAAGACGGTGAAGGTGAGCATGAGGGTGAGGGTGAGCATGAGGGTGAGGGTGATAATAAGGGTGAGCGTGAGTGTGAATGTGACTGTGCAAGTGAGAATGAGGATGAGCATGAGAGTGAGTTTGAGTGTGAGTGTGATTCTGATGGTGAGTGTGAGGGTTAAGTTGTGCGTGAGCGTCAGGATGAGAGTTAGCCTGAGGGTGAGAATGAGGGAGATGTTGAGTGTGACCATGAGGGAGAGGGTGAAGATGAGGGTGAGGGTAAGAATGAGGGTGAGCAAGAGGGTGAGAGTGAGTTTGAACGTGAGGCTGAGAGTGAGAATGAGAGTGAGCGTGAGGGTGAGGTTGAGCGTGAGATTGAGAGTGATCGTAAGGCTGTGGGTGAGTGTCAGAGTGAGCGTGAGAATGAGTTTTTGGGTGAGGGTGAATGTGAGGGTGAGCCTAAGGGTGAGGATTAGAGTGAGTGTGAGGTTGAGGATGAGAGTGATGGTGAGCGTGAGGGTGAGGTTGAGTGTGAGTGTGAGTTTGAGGGTGAGTGAGTGAGGGTTAGGTTTAGGGGTAGGGTGAGGGTGAGAAATAGGACTAGTGTGAAGGTGAGGGTGAGTGTGAGGGTGATCGTGAGTGTGAGGGTGAGGGTGAAGGTTAGGGTGAGAGTGAGCGTGAAGTTGATGTGTAGGAAGAGGGTGAGATTGATGCTGAACATGAGTGTGAGAACCAGGGTGAGGGTGATGTTGAGCGAGAGGTTTAGGGTGAGGGTTAGGCTGAGGGTGAAGTTTAGTGTGAGGGTGAGTGTGAACATTTGAGTAAGGGTGAGGTTGAGGGTGGTGATTAGGGTGAGGGCCAGCATGAGGATGAGAGGTAGGGTGAGGTTGAAAATGAGGGTGAGGAAGAGGGTGAGGGTGAGATTAATGGTGAGTTTGAGGATGAGAGTGATGGTGAGCGTGAGGTTGACGGTGAGTGTGAGGGTGAGCCTGAGGGTGAGGTTGAGGGTGAGTTAGAAGATGAGGTTAGGGTGAGGGTGAGTGTGAGTGTGAGTGTGAGGTTGAGGGTTAGGTTGAGCGTCAGGGTGAGAATTAGCATGAGGGTGAGGATGAGGGGGTGGGAGATGGTGAGGGTGAGCCTGAGGGTGAGGGTGAGAATGAAAATGAGGTTGGGAATTGGGGTGAGCGTGAGCGTGAGTGTGAGTGTGAACGTCAAAGTGTAGGTGAGAATGAGAGTGAGGTTCAGGGTGACGGTGATAGGGAGGATAGCGTGAGGGTAGGGTGAGTGTGAGGGTGAGGGTGAGCGTCATAGTCAGAGTTATCATGAGGATGAGGGTGAGAATGACAAAGGTGGTGAGGGTGAGAGTGACGGTGAGGGTGAGAATGGTGTTGAAGCTCTTAATGAGTGTGAGCGTGAGGGTGAGTGTGAGATGAGGGCAAGCGTGAGGATGAGGTTGAAAGTGAGTGTGAGATGGAGTGAGAGTGTGAACGTGAGGTTGAGTGTTAAGGTGAGCCTGAGGGTGAGTGTGAGGGTGAGGGTGAGAGTGAGGGTGAGCGTGAGGGTGAGTGGTAGCTTGAGGGTGAGGGTGAGAGTTAGCGTGAGTGTAAGGGTAGAATGAGGGAGACGTTGAGGTTGAGCGTGAGTGTGAAGGTGAGCATGAGCGTGAGTGTGAGGGTGAGGGTGAGTGATTAACTGAGGGTGAGAGTGATATTGAGTGTGAGTGTGAGGGTGAGGGTGACGGTGATTGTTAAGGAGAGGGTGAGCTTGAGGATGAGGGTGAGTGTTACTGTGAGTGTGAGAATCATGATGAGAGTTAGTGTGAGAGTGAAAGTGAGAATGAGGAAAAAGTGAAATTGAGTATGAGGGTGAGGGTGAGCATTAGGGTGAGGGTGAGAATGAGGGTGAGCGTGAGGGTGAGTGTGAGTGTAAATGATGAGTGTGCAAGTGAGAATGAGGGTGAGCGTGTTGGTGAGGGTGAGGGTGAGGTTGAGTGAGGGTTATCGTGAGGGTTAGGGTGAGTGTCAGGATGAACGTGAGGGTGAGTATGAGGGTGAGGATGAGAGTGAGGATGATCGTGAGGGTGAGTGTGAGGGTGAGCATCAGAGTGAGAGTTAACATGAGGGTGAGTTTCAGAATGAGGGAGACGTTGAGCATTAGGGCGAGGGTGAGGGTGTGCATGTGGGTGACGGTGAGAATGATGGTGAACGTGAGGGTGAGGGTGTACATGAGGGTGAGTGTGAGGATAAGGTTAGGGAGAGGGTGAGGGTGAGTGTGAGGGTGAAGTTTAGGGTGAGCGTCAGTGTGAGAGTTAGCTTGAGGGTAATGGTGAGAGGGAGGGAGATGACGAGGGTGAGCCTGAGAGTTAGGGTGAGAATGAAAATGAGGGTGAGAATTGGGGTGAGCATTAGCGTGAGTGTGAATGTAACGTGAGGGTGAGGGTGAGAATGAGAGTGAGGGTCAGGGTGTCGGTGAGAGGGAGGGTAGCATGAGGGTGAGGGTGAGTGTGAGGTTGAAGGTGAGGGTGAGTGGTAGCTTTAGGGTGAGGGTGAGAGTTAGCGTGAGTGTAAGTGTGAGAATGAGGCAGATGTTGAGGGTGAGCGTGAGCATGAAGGTGAGCATGAGCGTGAGGGTGAGGGTGAGTGATTAAGTGAGGGTGAGAGTGATATTGAGTGTGAGGGAGAGGGTGAGGGTGACGGTGATGTTTAGGTTTATGGTCAGCATGAGGATGAGGTTTAGGATGAGGTTGAGGGTTAGGGTGAGTGTAAGGAAGAGGGTGAAGGTGAGTGTGAGCATTAGTGTGAATGTGAGGGTGAGGGTGAGAGTGAATGTTAGGTTAGGGTGAGGGTGAGGGTGAGTGTGATGGGAGGGGGAGTGTCAGGGTGAGCGTGAGGGTGAGTTTGAGAGTGAGGGTGAAAGTGAGGGTGAGCGTGAGGGTGAGCATGCATGTGTAGGTGAAGGTGAGCGTACTTTTGATAGTTATCGTGAGTTTGATGGTAAGAATGAGGGAGATTGTGAGGGTGAGCGTGAGGGTGAGGGTGAAAGTGAGGGTGAGGGTGAGAATGAAGCTGAGCGTGAATGTGATTCTAATGGTGAGCATGAGGGTTAGAGTGATGGTGAGGGAAAGGGATAGAATGAGGTTGATTATGAGGATGAGGAGTAGGGTGAAGTTGAGGGTGAGGGTGAGGGTGAGGAAGAGGGTGAGCGTGAGGGTGAGTGTGAGAGTGATTGTGAGGTTGAGGATGAGATTGAGGGTATGCGTGAGGGTGAGGTTGAGTGTGAGTGTGAGTTTAAGGGTGAGTGTGAGTGTGAGGGTGAGGGTGAGCATCAGGGTGAGAGCTAGCATGATGTTGAGAATGAAGGAGATGATGAGTGTTAGCATGAGCATGAAGGTGAGCTTGAGGATGATGGTAAGAATGAGGCTGAGCATGAAGATTAGCGTGAGTTTGAATGTGAGGGCGAGGGTGAGAATGAGTGTGAGCGTGAGGGTGAGGTTGAGGGTGAGGATGAGTGTGAGCATAAGGGTGAGAGTGAGTGTCAGG
>SSHV01003122.1:277059-297430 GCA_009793145.1 Cynopterus brachyotis
GAGGATCAGGTTGAGGTTGAGGGTGAGTGTGAGGGTGAGTGTAATGATGAAGGTGACGGTTAGCGTCAGGGTGAGAGTTAGCATGAGGGTGAGGGTGAGAATGAGAGAGATAGTGAGCATGAGCATGAGGTGAGTGTGAGAGTCAGGTTGAGTGTGAGGGTGAGTGGGTGGGTGAGGGTGAGAGTGAGGGTGAACGTGAGGGTGAGTGTGTGACTGAGGGTAAGTGTGAGCGACAGTTTGAGACTTAGCGTAAGTTTGAGAGAGAGAATGAGGGAGTCCTGATGGTGAGCATAAGGGTGTGGGTGTGCATGAGGGTGAGGGTGAGAAAGTGGGTGAGTGTGAATGTGAGGCTGATGGTGAGCATGAGGGTGATGGAGATGGTGATGGTAAGGGTTAGAATCAGGGTGAGCATGAAGAAATGGGTAGGGTGAGGTTGAGTGTGAGGGTGAAAAACAGGGTGAGCATGAGGGTGAGCGTGAGTGTGAACATGAGGGTGATTGTGAGAGTGAGGTGAGATTGAGGATGATAGTGAGGGTGAGCGTGAGGGAGAGGGTGAGTGTGAGGATGAGGTTGAGAATGAGGGTGAGGGTGAGTGTGATGGTGAGTGTAAGTTTGAGAGTGAGGGTGAGCGTCAGGGTTAGAGTTAGCATAAGGGTAAGGTTGAGAATGAGAAAGATGGTGAGGGTCAGTGTGAGGGTGAAGATGAGCATAAGGGTGAGTGTGAGAAGCAGGGCGAGCGTGAGGGTATGCGTGAGTGTGAACGTGATGGTGAGGGTGAGGTTGAGGATAAGAGTGAGGGTGACAGGAGGGTGAGGGTTATTGTGAGAGTGATGTGAAGGTGAGGGTGAGGGTTAGCGTCGGGTTGAGGTTGATGGTAAGATGAGGGAGACGATGAGGGTGAGCGTGAGGGTGAGTGTGAGCATGAGAGTGAAGGTCAGAATGAGCGTGAGTGGGAATGTGAGGGTGTAGGTGAGAATGAGGGTGAGCGTGAGGGTGAGAGTGAGGTGAGGGTGAGCGTAAGCGTGAGGGTGTCAGGGTGAGCATGAGGGTGAATATGAATGTGAGGGTGAGGGTGAGCATCATGGTGAGAGTTAGCGTGAGAGTGAGGTTGAGGATGAGAATGTGGGAAAGCGTGAGAGTGTGTGTGAGTATGACGTTGAATGTGAGTCTGAGGGTGAGTTTGAGGATGAGGTTGAGGGTGAGGGCGAGTGTGAGGGTGAGTGTGATGTTGAGAGTGAGTGTGAGCATCAGGGTGAGAGTTATCATGAGGATGAGGGTGAGAATGAGGGAGACGGTGAGGGTGAGGGTGAGGGTGAGAGTGAGGGTGAGCATGAGGGCGAGGGTGAGTGTCAGAGTGAGAGTTAGGGTTAGCGTGAGGGTGTGTATGAGGGTGAGGGTGACGGTGAGCGTCAGAGTGAGAGTTAGTGTGAGTTTGAGGGTGAGAATGAGGGATATGGTGAGGGTGAGCTGAGGATGAAGTTGAGCAGGATTGTGAGGGTTAGAATGAGGGTGAGCGTGAATGTGAGGGTGAGGGTAAGTGTGAGGGTTAGGGTGATGGTGAGGGTCAGGATTAGGGTGAGGGTGAACATGAGGATGAGGAGTAGAATGAGGTTCAGGTTGAGGGTGAGGAAGAGGGTGAGCATGAAGTTTAGGGTTACTTTTAGGGTCAGTGTTAGGTTTAGTGTTAGGTGCAGGGTCATTGTCAGGGTTAGGGTTAGGGTCAAGGTCAGGGTCAGTTTCAGGGTTAGAAGGGTCAGTGTCAGTGTCAGGGTTAGAAGAGAATTAGGGTCAGTGTAAAACCAGGGTGAGGGTTTAGGTTTGATTTTCTGGGTCCGAATACTTGTAGGGTCAGAGTAGGGTCATAGTCGGGTTCGGGTTAGGTTTAGTTCTAGTGTTAGGGTGAAGGTGAGGGTAACGGTCAGTGTAAAGGTCAGGTTTTAGAGTCAGGGTCAGGATGAGGGTGAGGGTCTGAGTCAGGGTTTAGGGTGAGTGTCATGCTGAGGGTCAGGGTCAGGGTCAGGGTTTAGGGCTAGTGTCGGTGTTGGTGTCAGTGTAGGGGTCGGGGTCAGGGTTTTGGGTAAGGGTCTGTGTCGGTGTCGGGGTCGGTCGGGGTTTAGGGATAGGGTCAGGGTTGAATTCAGGGTCAAGGTCGGGGTCAAGGTCATGTTTAGGTGTCGGGGTCAGGGTCAGGGTCAAGGTCAGAGTCTGGGTTTAGGGTCATGGTCATAATTACGGTCAGGTTCAGAGTCTAAATTGAGGGACAGGGTCAGGATAGGCGTTAGGGTCAGGAACAGGTTCAGAGTCAGGGTCAGTGTTTAGAGTTAGGTCAAAGGTTAGGGTTAGTTATAAGGTTAGGGTTTAGGTTTAGGGTTAGTTTTAGGGTTGGGGTTAGGGTTTTGGGTTAGTGTTAGTGTTCGGGTTAGAGTTTTGGTTTAGAGTTACGGTTAGTGTTAGGGTTTAGGGTTAGGGTTAGTATTTTGGGTAGGGGTCAGTGTTAGGGTCAGGGTCAGGGTTAGGGTCAAAGTATGGTCAGGTTGAGGGTCAGGGTCAGGTTTAGGGTGAGGTTGAGGGTGAGCAACAGAGTGAGAGTTAATGTGAGTGTGGTTGTAAGAAGGAGGGAGATAGTGAGGGTGAGCATGAGGTTGAGGATGAGCATGAGAATGAGGGTGAGAATGAGGGAGAGCATGAATGTGAGAATGAGGGTGAGGGTGAGGGTGAGGGTGATGGTGAGGGTAAGGGTTAGGGTGATGGTGAGCATGAGGATGAGGGGTTGGGTTGGTTGAATGTGAGGGTGAGCAAGAGCGTGAGCGTGATGTTTAGGGTTAGGTTTAGGGTCAAGGTTAGGTTTAGGGTTAGGTTCAGTGTCAGGGTCAGTGTTATTTTTACAGTCAGGTTCAGGGTCAGAGTCAGGGTTAGAAGGGTCAGGGTCAGAGTCAGGTTTAGAATAGGGTTAGGGTCTGGGTCAGAACAGGGTGAGGGTCTAGGGTCGAGGGTCTGTGTCAGAATCCTGTTAGGATCAGCTTTGGGTCAATGTCGTGTCATGGTTAGGTTTAGCTTTAGGGTGAGGGTGAAGGATTAGGGTCAGGGTCAGGGTAAACGTCAGGGTTTAGAGTCAGGGTCAGGGAGAGTGTGAGGGTCAGGATCAGGGTTTAGGGTGAGGGTGAAGGTGAGGGTCAGGATTTAGGGCAGGGTGAGGGTATGGGTAAGGGTCAGAGTCAGAGTTTAGGGAGAGGGTCAGGGTGAGGGTCAAAACCATGGTCAGGGTTTAGGGTTAGGGTCGAAGTCAGGGTCAATGTCAGGGTCAGGGTTTAGGGATAGGTCGGCGTCGGGTTCGGGGTTTAGGTTTAGGGTCGTGGTTGGATTCGGCGTCGGGATCAGGGTCGGGTCAGGGTTTAGGGGTTGGGGTCGAGGTTGGGTCCATGGTCTGTGTTAGGGTCAGTGTTTAGGCTCAGGGACAAGGTCAGCGTCACGGTCTAGGGTTAGTATCAGGGTCAGAATCACTGTCATAGTAGGGGTTGGGGTAAGGGTTAAGGTCAGGACCAGGGTCAGTTTTTAGGGTCAAGGTTAGTGTTAGGGTTAGGGTTAGGGTTTAGGGTTAGGTTTAGTGTTAGGGTTAGGGTTAGGGTTTTGGGTTAGGTTTAGGGTTAGGGTTTGTTTTAGGGTTTAGGGTTAAAGTTAGGATTAGGGTTAGTGTCAGGGTCAGGGTCAGGGTCAGTGTTTAAGGTCAGGGTCAGGGTCACAGTCTAGGGTTAGGGTCAGGGTCAGAATCAGTGTCATAGTAGGGGTTAAGGTGAGGGTTATGGTGAGGGTCAGTGTCAGGGTTTAGGGTCAAGTTTAAAATTTTGGTTAGGGTTAGAATTAGGGTTTACGGTTAGGGTTTGTTTTAGGGTTAGTGTTTGGTTTTGGGGTTAGGTTATTGTTAGGGTTAGGGTTAGGGTTTTGCGTTACGGTTAGTGTTTGGGTTAGGGTTAGTGTTAGGTTTAGGGTTTAAGGTTTAGGGTTAAGGTTAGGGTAGGATCAGGGTCAGTGTCTGGGATAGCATCAGAGTTAGGGTCAGGGACAGGGTCACGGTTAGGTTCAGGGTCAGGGTCAGGGTCAAGTTTAATGTCAGGGTCAGGGTCAGATTTAGGGTCTGGTTTAGGGTGAGTGTGATGGTGACTGTGTAGGTGAGGGTGAGGTTGAGCGTTAGGGTAAGAGTTAGCATGAGAGTAAATGTGAGAATGAGGTAGATGGTGAGGGAGAGGTTGAACGTGAGGTTGAGGGTGAGAATGAGGGTGAGAGTGAGGCTGACTGTGAGTGTGAGATTGAGCGTGAGCGTAACGGTAAGGATGAGTGTCAGGGAGAGCGTGAGTGTGAGTGTGAGGTTGAGGGAGAAAGTTAGGGTGAGCGTGAGGTTGAGTGTGAGTGTTAGGGTGAGTGTGAGGATGAAGTTGAGGGTGAGGGTGACGGTGAGTGTGATGGTGAGTGTCAGTATGAGAGTGAGTTTGAGCATCAGAGTTAGAGTTAGCATGAGGGTAAAAGTGAGAATGAGAAAGATGGTGAGTTTGAGCGTGAGGGTAAGGGTGAGGGTGAGGGTAAGATTGAGTGTGAGCGTAAGGGTGAGTGTGAGGATGAGGATGAGGGTGAGCTTCAGGGTGAGAGGTAATGTGAACGTGAGTGTGAGAATGATGGGGATGTTGAGGGTGCGTGTGCGGGTGAAATTGAGCATGATGGTGAGGGTGAGAATGATGGGGAGCATGAATGTGAGGCTGAAGGTAAGTGTGAGGGTGAGGGTGACGTTGAAGATGAGGTTTAGAATGAGGGTGAGTATGAGGATAAGGGTGAGGGTGAGGTTGAGGGTGAGGTTGAGGAAAAGGGTGAGCGTGAGTGTGAACGTGAGGGTGAGGGTGAGAGTGAGTGCAAGTTTGAGGATGAGAGTGAGGGTGAGCGTGAGGGTGAGGTTCAGTGTGAGTGTGAGTTTGAGGGTGAGTGTGAGGATGAGGGCGAGGGTGAACGTCATGATGAGAGTTAGCGTGAGGGCGAGAATGAGGGAGATGGAGAGTGTGAGCATGACGGTGAAAATGAGCATAAAGGTGAGGGTGAGAATGAGGGTGAGCATAAGGGTGAGCATGAGTTTGAACGTTAGGTTGAGAATGAGAATGAGGTGAGCATGAGGGTGAGCGTCAGGGTGAGAGTTACCATGAGGGTGAGGGTGAAAATGAGGAACATGGTGAGTGTGAGCTTTAGGGTGAAGGTGAGCATGAGGGTGAGCGTGAGGGTGATCGTCAGTGTGAATGTGAGTGTGAGGGTGAGCGTTAGGGTGAGGGTGACGGTGAGGGTAAGGGTTAAGATGAGGGTGAGCATGAGGATTAGTGGTAGGGTGAGGTTGAGGGTGAGGGTGAGAAATAGTGTCAATGTGAGGGTGAGCGTGATTGTGAACATAAGGGTGAGGGTGAGAAAAAAGTTGAGGTTTAGAATGACAGTGATGGTGAGTGTGATGGTAAGGGTAATTGTGAGGGTGAGTGTGAGTGTGAGCGTCAGGATGAGAGTTAGCGTGAGTGTGAGGGAAAGAATGAGGGACACTGTGAGTGTGAGGGTGAGGGTCAGGTTCAGGGTAAGTGTCAGGGTTTAGTTTCAGGGTCAGGGGGAGTGTGAGGGTCAGGGTCAGGTTTTAGGGTGAGAATGACAGTGAGGGTGAGTGTCAGGATTTAGGGTCAGGATGATGGTGAGGGTCAGGGTCAGCGTCAGGGTTTAGGGTGAGGTTCTGGGTGAGCATCAGTGTCAGGGTCAGGGTTTACTGTTAGGATCGGTGTCAGGGTCAAGGTCAGGTTTAGTGTTTAGGGTTAGGTTCAGAATAGGGGTCGGTATTTGGGTCGAGGTTTAGGGTTAGGGTGGGGGTTGTATTCGGTGTCGGGGTCGGGGTCAAGAGAAAGGTTTATGTGTCGGGGTCGGGGACGGGGTCAGGGTCAGATTCAGGGTTTAGGGTCAGGGTCAGGGTTAAGGTCAGTATCAGTGTCTAGGCTTAGGGTCAGGGACAGGGTCAGGGTCATTGTAGGCGTTAGGGTCAGGGTTAGAGTCAAAATCAGGGTCAGTGTTTAGGGTTATGGTAAAGGTTTGCGATAGGGTTAGGCTTAGGGTTTAGGGTTAGAGTTAGTGTTAGGGTTAAGGTTGGAGGTTAGGGTTAGTGTTAGGGTTAGCTTTAGGGTTAGGTTTTAGGGTTACTGTAGGGTTAAGGTCAGGATTAGGGTCAGGGACAGGGTCAGGGTCAGGGTTAGGGACAGGGTCAGGGTCAGAATCAAGGTCAGGTTTAGGCTCAGGATTAAGTGAGTGTGAGGGCGAATGTGAAGTTGATGGTGAGGGTGATCATCAGGGTGAGAGTTAGCATGAGAGTGAATGTGAGAATGAGGGAGACGGTGAGGCTGAGTGTGAGCTTCAGGGTGAGGGTGAGAATGAGGGGGAGCATAAGGGTGATGGTTAGGGTGATGGTGAGTGTGAGAGTAAGGTGAGCGTAAGGGTGAGGGTTAGTGTCAGTGTGAGCGTGAATGTGAGTGTGAGGGTGAGGGTGAAAGTGAGGTTGACCGTGAGGGTGAGTGTGAGTTGAGTGTGAGGATGATCATCAGGGTAAGAATTAGTGTGAGGGTGAGGTTGATGATGAGAATTAGGGTGAGTGTGACGTTGAGTGTGAGTGTGAGGGTGATTGTGAGTGTGAGGGTGAGTGTGAGGATGAGGTTAAAAGTGATGGTGAGTGTGAGGGTGAGGGTGAGCGTCAGGGTGAGTGTTAGCGTGAGGATGAGGGTGAGAATATGGTTGATGGTGATGGTGAGGTTGAGCATGTGGGTGAGTGTGAGAGTGTGGGTGAGGGTTTGCATCAGGGAGAGAGTTAATGTGTGAGGGTGAGAATGAGGGAGATGGGGAGGGTGAGAGTGAGGTTGAGAATGAGCATGAGGATGAGGGTGAGAATGAGGGTGAGGAAGAATGTGAGGGTGAGGTTTAGCGTGAGGGTGAGGGTGATGGAGAGGGTAAGGTTTAGGGTGAGGGTGAGCATGAGCATGAGTGGTAGGGTGAGGTTTAGGGTGATCGTTAGGTTTAGGGTTAGGTTTTATTGTCAAGGTTATGTTTAGGGTTAGGTTCAGGGTCAAGGTCCGGGTTAGGGTTAGGTCAGGTTTAGGATTAGGGTCAGGGTAGAGTTAGGGTCAGGGTCAGTGTCAGGGACAGGGTCAGGGTTAGGGTCAGTGTTAGGATTTGGGTCAGGGTATGTGTCAGGGTCAGGTTTAGGGTTTGGGTCAGGTTTAGGGTGAGGGTCGGGTGAGAATGAGGGAAACTGTGAGGGTGAGTGTGAACGTGAGGGTGATGGTGAAAATGAGGGTTTAGCGTGAGGGTGAGGGCGAGGGTGAGGGTGAGTGTGAGGGTGAGCGTAAGGGTGTGGGTGAGTGTCAGTGTGAGCGTGAGTATCAGTGTGAGTTTGAGGGAGAAAGTGAGGTTGAGCGTGAGTGTGAGTGTGAAGGTTCGGGTGAGCGTCAGGCTGAGAGTTACCATGAGGGTGAGGTTCAGAATGAGGGAGACAGTGAGGGCGAGCGAGCGAGTGAGGGTGAGCATGAGGATGAGTTTGAGAATGAGGGTGAGCATGAATGTGAGTTTGAGGTTGAGGATGAGAGTGAGGGTGAGAGTGAGGTTGAGGGTGAATGTTAGGGTGAGGGTGAGCGTGAAGTTGAGGTGTAGTGTGAAGGTGAAATTGAGGGTTATCTTGAGGGTCAGTATAAGCATGAGGTTGAGGGTAAAGTGAGTGTGACGGTTAGGGTGAGGGTGAGGAGCACGATTAGTGTGAAGATGAGGGTGAAGGTGAGGGTGAGTGTAATGTTGAGTGTTAAAATTAGGGATAGGGTCATCGTGAGTGTGAGTGTGAGGGTGAGGGTTAGGCTGAGTGTGAGTGTGAAGTTGAATGGTTCTGTGAGGGTGAGATAGAGGGTGAGCGTGAGGGTGAGGGTTAGGGTGAGGGTGAGGCTGAGGGTGAGGTTTATTGTGAGAGTGAAGGTCAGCGTGAGATTGAGGGTGAGGATCAGGTGCAGAGTTAGGGTGAGTGTGAGCATGAGGATGAGATGTAAAATGAGGTTGAGATTGAAGGTGAGGTTGAGGGTGAAGTGAGGGTGAGGGGTAGGTTAAGGGTGAGAAATAGGATTACTTTGAAGATGAGGTTGAGTGTGAGGGTAAGGGTGAGGGTGAGTGTGAGGATGAGGTGTAGAGTGAGGGTGAGGGTGAGGGCGAGTGTTATAGTGAGTGTGAGTAGAAGGTTGAGGGTGAGCGCAGGGTCAGCGTGAGTGTGAGTGTGAGAGTTAGAATGAGGGAGATGGTGAGGGTGAGGTAGAGTGTTAGAGTGAGATGATGTTGAGAATGAGAATGAGGGTGAGCGTGAGGGTGAGCGCGAGTGTGAACGTGAGGGTGAGGGTGAGAATGAGGGTAAGCTTGAGGGTGAGTTTGAGAGTGAGGATGAGCTGGAAGGTGAGCATGAGAGTGAGGGTGATTGTCAGTTTAAGCCTGAGGTGAGGGTGAGTGTGAGAGTGAGACTGAATGTGAAGGTGAGTGTGAGGGTGTGGGTGAGGGTGAGGGTGAGCATGGGGGTTAGGATTAGGGTGAGTGTTTAAGTGAGCATGAGGGTGAGGGTGAGGATTAGGTTGAGTTTTAGGCTGTGGGTGAGGTTTAGGTTGTGGGTGAGGGTGAGGATGAGGGGTAGAATGAGGATGAGTGTGAGAGTTAGGGTGAAGTGAGAATGAGGGTTAGGGTGAGGGTGAGAAATAAGACTAGTGTGAAGGTGAGGGTGAGGGTGAGGTTGATCATGAGTGTGAGGTTAGGGTGAGTGTGAAGGTTAGGGTGAGGGCGATAGGGAATTTGATGAGTAGGTAGAGGGTTAGTTTGAGGGTGAGCGTTAGGGTGAGTACGATGATGAGGGTGAGGTTGAGGGTGAGGGTTAGGGTGAGGGTTAGTTTGAGGGTGAGGTTTAGTGGAAGAGTGAGTGTGAGCGTTTGGGTAAGTGTAAGGATGAGGGTGATGATTAGAATGAGGGTGAGCATGAGGATGAGAGGTAGGGTGAGGTTGAGGATGAGTGTGGGAAAGAGAGTGAATGTGAGAGTTAGGGTGAGTTTGAAAATGAGAGTTAGGGTTAGCGTGAGTTTGAGGGTGAGTGTGAGGGTGAGGTTGAGGGTGATGTGTGAGGATGTGGTGAAAGTGAGGGTGATTGTGAGTTTGAGGGTGAGTGTGAGGGTGAGGGTTAGGGTGAGTGTCTGGGTGAAGGTTAGCATGAGGGTGAGTGCGAGGAAGAGGGTGAGCGTGAGGTTTAGGGTTAGGTTTTATGGTCAAGGTTAGGTTTAGGTACAGGGTCAGGGTCAGGATTAGGGTAAGGGTTAGGGTCAGGGTCAGGGTTAGAAGGGTCAGGTTCAGGTTCAGCTTTAGAATAGGGTGAGAGTCTGGGTCAGACCTGGGTGAGGGTTTAGGGTTGAGGGTCTGGGTCTGAATCCAGGTAGAGTCAGCATAGAATCAATTTCGGGTCAGGGTTATGTTTAGCTATAGGGTGAGAGTGAGGGTCAGGGTCAATGAAAGGGTCAAGGTTTTGGGTCAGAGTTAGGGTGAGGGTCAAGGTCAGGGTTTAGGGTGAGGGTGAAGGTGATGGTGAGGGACAGGATTTAGAATCAGGTTGAGGGTGAGGGTCTGGGTCAGAGTCAGTATTTAGGGTGAGGGTCAGGGTGAGGGTGAGGGTCAAGTTCAGGGTTTATGGTTAGGGAATTTGTTGGGGTCAAGGTCAGGGTCAGAATTTAGGGTAGGGTCAGTGTCAGGGCCACGGTCATGGTCGGGTTTTAGGGTTAAGGTTGGAGTTGCATTCGGGGTCAGGGTTGCGGTCATGGTCAGGGTTTAAAGGCCGGGGTTGAGGTCTGGATCATGGTCAGTGTCACGTTCAGTGTTTAGGATCAGGGTCAGAGTCAGGGTCAGGGACTAGGGTTAGGATCAGTGGCAGGGTCAGGATAAGGGTAGGGGTTGGGTTAAGGGTTAGGTGTAGGGTCAGGTTCAGGGTTTAGTGTTAGGGTCAAGGTTAGGGTTAGGGTTAGGTTTTAGGGTTAGGGTTAGTGTTTGGGGTTAGTGTTAGTGACAGGGTTAGGTTTAGGGTTAGGGTTATGGTTTTGTTTTAGGGTTAAGGTTAGGGTTAGGTTAGGGTTTAGTGTTAAGGTTAAAATTAGGGTTTGGTTAGGGTCAGGGTCAGGGTTTGGGTTAGGGTCCAGGTGAGTGTCAGGGTCAGGGACAGGGTCAGGTTTGGGGTCAGGGTTAGGGTCATGGTCAGGGTCAGTGTCAGGGTCAGGGTCAGGATTAGAGCCAGGGTAAGGGTGAGTGTGAGGGTGAGTGTGAAAGAGAGGGTGAGTTTGAGCATCAGGGTGGGAGTTAATGTGAGAGTGAGTGTGAGAAGGAAGGAGACTGCGAAGGTGAGTATGAACGTGAAGGTGAGGGTGAGAATGAGGGCTTAGCGTGAGGGTGAGTTTGAGGTGAGGGGGAGAGTGAGGGTGAGCGTGAATGCGAGGCTGATGGTGAGCCTGAGGGTGACGGTGAGGGTAAGGGTTATGGTGAGGATGAGCATGAGGATGAGGGTTAGGGTGAGGTTAAGGGTGAAGGTGAGGAAGAGGGTGAGCGTGAGTGTGAGCGTGAGTGTGAACGTGAGGCTGTCGGTGAGAGTGAAGTTGAGGTTTAGGATTAAAGTGAGGGTGAGTATGAGGAGGGGTAATTGTGAGTGTGATTGTGGGGGTGAGTTGAGGGTGAGCGTAAGAGTGAGATTAGCATGAGGGTGAGGCTGAGAAAGAGGAAGACGGAGAGAGTGATCGTAAGGGTGAGGTTGAGTTGAGAGTGAGGGTAAGAATGAGGGTGAGCTTGAGGGTGAGCATGAGTGTGAACGTGAGTGCCTGGGTGAAAATGAGGGTGAGCATGAGGGTGAGGTTGTCGGCGGAAGCTTGAGAATGATTGTGAGGGTGATTGTTAAATTGAGGGTGAGCATGAGGGTGAGTATGAGTGTGAGAGTGAGGGTGAGCATCAGGTTAATAGTTAGCATGAGGGTGAGGTTGAGGATGAGAATGAGAGTCAGCGTGAAGGTGAGTGTGACTGTTTGGGTGAGCGTGAGTGTGAGGGTGAGTGTGAGGATGAGTTTGAGGGTGTGGATGAGTGTGAGTGTGAGTGTCATTCTGAGAATGAGGGTGAGCGTCAGGATGAGAGGTAGCATGAGATTGAGTGTGAGAATGAGGGAGACGGTGAGGGTGAGCGTGAGGTTAGGATGATGGTGAGGGTAAGGGTTAGGATGAGGTCGAGCATTAAGATTAGGGTTAGGGTAAGGTTGAGTGTGAAAGTTTGGAAGAGGGTGAGTGTGAGGTTTAGGGTTGGGTTTTTTGGACTATGTTAGGTTTAGGATTAGGTACAGTGTCAGGGTCAGGATTACGTTTAGGGTAAGGGTCAGGGTCAGTGTCAGGTTTAGAAGGTTCAGGGTCAGGATCATGTTTAGAATAGGGTTAGGGTCAGGGTAAGAACAGGTGATGTTTTAGGGTCGAGGTTCTGGGTCAGAATCCAGGAATGGTCAGAGTAGAATCAATGTTTGTTCAGGGTCAGGATTAGGGTTAGGGTCAGGGTCAGGGTTAGGGTAAGTGTAGGGTTTGGGGTTAGGGATAGGGTCAGGGTCAGGGTCAGTATTTAGTGTTATGGTAAAGGTTAGTGTTAGTGTTTAAAATTAGGGTTAGTGTTAGAGTTAGGGTTAGGGTTGGGGTTAGGGTTAGTATTAGGGTTAGGTTTAGGGTAAGGTTTTGCGTCAGGGTCAGGGTTAGGGTCATGGTTAGGGTTAGGTTCAGGGTCAGGGTCAGGGTTAGAACGGTCAGGGTCAGGGTCAGGTTCAGAATAGGGTTTGGGTAAGGGTAAGACCAAAGTTAGAGTTTATGTTCAAGGGACTGAGTCAGAATTCAAGTAGGGTCAGAGTAGGGTCAATGTCGGTCAGGTATAGGTTTAGCTTTAGAATGAGGGTGAGGGTGAGGGTCAGGGTAAGTGTCAGGGTTTAGGTTCAGGGTCAGGGTCGAGATCGAGGTCAAGGTCAGGGTTTTCGGTTAAAATCGGTGTTGGATTCGGGGTCGAGAATGAGGTCAGGGTCAGGGATTAGGGTTGGGGTCTTGATCGTGGTTAGGGTGAGGGTCAGGTTCAGGGATTATTGTCAGGGTCAGGGTCCCGGTCTAGGGTTATATTCAAGGTAAGGTTTAGAGCTAGGATTAGGTTTTAGGGTTAGGGTTAATGTTAGGGTTTAAGGTTAGGGTTTGGTGTTAAGATTAGTGTTAGGGTAATTGTTTTGTTTTAAGTCAGGGTCAGGGTCAGTGATAGGGTCAGCGTCAGGGTCTGGGTTTGGTCAGGGTCAGCGTCAGTGTCAGGGTCAGGTATAGGCTTAGGGTCAGGGTTAGGGTGACTAGGAGATGAGTGTGAAGTTGAGAGTGAGGTTTAGCGATAGGGTGAGAGTTAGTGTGATTGTGAGTGTGAGAATGAGGGAGACGGTGAGAAAGAGGATGAACGTGAGGGTGAGGGTGAGAATGAGGGTGAGCGTAAGGGTGAGGAGAAGGGTGAGGGTGAGAGTGAGGTTGAGTGTATGGGTGAGATTAAGCGTCAGGGTGAGAGTTAGCGTGAGATTGAGTGTGAGAATGAGGGAGATGGTGAGGGAGAGGGTTAACGTGAGTGTGAGGGTGACAAAAAGGGTGAGCTGATGGTGAGGGTGAGCATGATGGTGAGGATGAGAATGAGGGTGAGCGTGAATGTGAGGCAGATGGTGAGCATGAGGGTTAGGGTGACAATGAGGGTAAAGGTTAGAAAGAGGGTGAGTATGAGAATGAGGGGTATGGTGATGTTGAGGGTGAGGGTGAGAAAAAGGGTGAGCGTTAGGGTGACCATGAGTGTGAAAGTGAGGGTGATGGTGAGAGTGAGTGTGCGGTTGAAATTAGAGTGAGGGTGAGCGCGAGGGTGAGGTTGAGTGTGAGTTTGAGTTTGTGGGTGAGTGTGAAGGTGAGAGTAAGGGTGAACGTCAGGATGAGAGTTAGCATAAGTGTGAGAACGAGGAAGATGGTGAGTGTGAGCATGAGGGTGAAGGTGAGCATGAAAGTGAGGGTGAGAATTAGGGTGAGAATGAGGATTAGCTTAAGTTTGAAAGTGAGGTTGAGGGTGAAAATGAGGTTGAGCGTGAGAGTGAGGGTGAGGGTTAGTGTGAGTGTGCGTGTGATAGTGAGGGTGAGGGTGAGCATCTGGGTAAGAGTTAGCGTGAGGGTTTGGGTGAAAATTAGAGAGACGGTTAGTGTGAACGTGAGAGTGAGGAGGAGCATGAGGGTGAGCTTGAAGGTGATCGTGAATGTGAATGTGAGTGTGAGGGTGAGCGTAAGAATGAGGGTGATGGTGAGGGTAAGTGTTAGGGTGAGGGTGAGGATGAGGATGAGGTTTAGGGTGATGTTGAGGATGAGGGTGAGGAAGATGTTGAGGTAGAGGTTGAGCGTGATTGTGAACGTGAGCGTGAGGGTGAGAGTGAGGGTGAGATTTAGGATGAGAGTGAAGTTGAGTGTGATGGTGAGGGTAATTGTGAGGTTGAGTGTGATGGTGAGCGTCAGTATGAAAGTTAGCCTGAGGGTGAGGGAGAGAATGAGAAAGCAGGTGAGGGTGAGGGTGAGGGTTGAAGTGAGGATGAGCGTGAGTGTGAGCGTGAGTGTCAGGGTGAGGTGAGTCTGAGGGCGAGTGTCTGGGTCATGGTAAAGTCAGGTTTTAGGGTCAGCGTAAGTGTGAGGGTGCGGTTTAGGGTCAGGGATTAGGGTGATTGTGAGGGTGAGGGTGAGAGTCAGTATCAGGATTTAGGGTCAGGGTGAGGGTGAGTGTCAGGGTCAGAGTCAGGGTTTAGGGTGAGTGTCAGGGTAGGGTCAGTGTCAGGGTCAGAGTTTAGGGTTAGAGTCTGGGTCAAGGTCAGGGTCAAGGTTTAGGGTTAGGGTCAGTGTCGGTGTTGAGGTCAGGGTTAGAAGGGTCAGGGTCAGGTTCAGAATAAGGTTAGGGTCATGGTCAGACCAGGGTGAGGATTTAGGGTCCAGGTTCTTGGTTAGAATCCAAGAAGTGTTAGAATAGGGTCAATGTCGGGTCAGGGTTCGATTTAGCTTTAGGGTTAGGGTGAGGGTGAGAGTCAGCATAAGGGTAAGTGTCAGCGTTCATGATTATGGTCAGAGTTAGGGTGAGGAACAGGTAAGGGTTTAGGGTGAGGGTGAAGGTCAGGATTTAGGGTCAGGGTGAGGGTGATGGTCAAGGTCACATTCAGGGTTTAGGGTGAGAGTAAGTGTGAGGGTCAGAGCCAATGGCAGGTTTTAGGGTAAGGGTCAGGGTCGGGTTCCCAGTAGGGGTCACGGTCAGGTTCAGGGTTTAGGATCTAGGTCAGGGTCAGGGTCAGGGTCTAGGGTTAGGGTCAGAGTCAGTGTCAGGGTCAGAGTAGGCATTAGGGTCAGGAATAGGGTAAGGGTCATTGTCAGTGTTAATGGTTAGGGTCAAGGTTTGGGTTAGGGTTAGGGTTAGGGTTTTAGGTTAAGGATAGTGTTAGGATTAGGGTTAGGGTTTGGGGTTAGGGTTAGTTTTAGGGCTAGGGTTTTGGGTTAAGGTATGGGTTAGGGTTAGGGTCAGGTTCAGTGTCAGAATTAGAGTCAGGCTTAGGGTGACTGTGATGGTGAGTGTGAAGGTGAGAAAAAGGTTGAGCATCAGGGTGAGAGATAGCGTGAGAATGAGTGGGAGAATGAGGGAGACGGTGAGAAAGAATTTGAGCCTGAGGTTGAGGGTGAGTGTGAGGGTGAGGGTTATGCTGAGGGTAAGCGTTAGGGTGAGGTCGACCATGAGGGTGAGGGTTGGGTGAGGTTTAGGGTGAGCGTGTGGAAGAAGGTGAGCATGAGGTTTAGGGTTAGGTTTTATGGTCAAGGTTATGTTCAGGGTTAGGTACAGGGTCACGGTCAAAATTAGGGTTAAGGTCAGGGTCAGAGACAAGGTCAGGTTTAGAATAAGGTTTGAATCAGTGTCAGACCAGGTGATGCTTTAGGGTTGAGGGTGTGGGTCAGAATTCAGAAAGGGTCAGAATAGGGTCAATGTAGGTTCAGGGTCAGGATTAGGTTAGTGTCAGGTTCAGGGTAGGGGTTGGGGCAGGGTTAGGGTAGGGTTCAGGGTCAGTATTTAGTGTTAGGTTCAAGGTGAAGGTTAGGGTTAAGGTTAGGGTTTAGGGTTAAAGTTAGTGTTAGAGTTAGGGTTAAGGATTGGGGTTAGGGTTAGTGTTAGGGTTAGTGTTAGGATTAGGGTTAGGGTTAGGGTTAGGGTTAAGTTTAGTGTTTTGGATTAAGGTTAGGTTTAGGGTTAGGATTAGGGTGAGGGTCAGGGTCAGCGTTAAAGTCAGGGTAAAGGTCAGTGTCAGGGTTAGTGTCCGAGTCAGGGTCAGGGTTAGGGTCAGGGTTAGATTTACTGTGAGGGTGAGTGTTAGGAGAGGGTGAAGTTGAGCTACAGGGTGAGAGTTAGTGTGAAATTTAGTGCGAAAATGAGGGAAACGGTGAGAATGAGTGTGAACGTGAGAATGAGGGTTTAGCGTGAGGGTGAGGGTGAGTGTTAGGGGGAGGGTGAGAGTGACAGTAAACATGAATGTGAGGATGATGGTGAGCGTGAGGGTGAGGGTGACGGTGAGGGTAAGGTTTAGGGTGAGGGTGAGCATAAATTGAGGAGTAGGGTCATGTCGAGGGTGAGGGTAAGGAAGAGGGTGAGCGTGAATGTGAGCATGACTGTAAACATGAGGGTGATGTTGAGAAGGAGGGTGTGTTGAGCATGTGGTTGCGGGTGAGCGTGAGGTTGTCCTTGAGTGTGAGGGTAAGTGTGAAGGTGAGGGTGAGGGTGAATGTGAGGATGAGGTTTTGGTTGAGGGTGAGAGTGAGTGTGAGGGCGATTGTGAGGGTCAGGTTGAGGGTGACAATGAGGGTGAGGTGACTATGAGGGTGAGTGTGATGGTGAGTGTGAGGATGAGCATCAGAGTGAGAGTTAGCATGAGGGTGAGGGTGAGAATGACAGTGAGCATGATTGTGAGCGTGAGTGTGAATGTGAGTGTGAGGGTGAGAATGAGGGTGAGTGTGAGAATGAGAGTTATTGTTAGTGTCAGGGTGTGCGTGAGGGTGAGTGTGAGGGTGGAGGTGAGAATGAGGGAGTGCGTCAGGGTGTGCCTGAGTGTGAACTTGAGTGTGAGGGTGAGAATAAGGGTGATAATGTGTGTGAGTGTGAGGGTGAGTGTGAGAGTGAGGGTCAGCATAAGAGTGAGGGTGAGGTTGAGGATGAAGGTGCGGGTGAGCATGAGGGTGGGGTTGAGTGTGAGGGTACGTGTAAGGTTGAGGGTGAGAGTGAGAGATTGAGGTTGAGGATCAGTGAGGGTGAGTGTGAGGGTGAAGTTGAGAATAAGGGAGACGGTGAGGTTGACCCTGAGGGTGAGGTTGAGCATGAGTGTGACAGTGAGAATGAGGGTGAGCGTGAGGGTGAGCGTGAGTGTGAACATGAGAGTGAGGTTGAGAATTAGGGTGAGCCTGAGGATGAGGGTGAGTGTGAGGGTGAGGGTGAGTATCAGGGTGAGAATTAGGATGAAGGTGCAGTTGAGTTTTTGATGAAAGTGAAAGTGAGGTTAAGTGTGAGTGTGAGGGTGATGGTGAGCATCAGGGTGAAAGTTAGCGTGATGGTGAGGGTGAAAATGAGAATGAGGGGGGCGTGAGGGTAAGTGTGAGTGTGAGGGTGAGCGTGAGTGTGAGGCTGAGTGTAAGGATGAGGTTTTGGTGAGGTGAGTGTGAGGGTGAGTGTGATGGTGAGGGTGAGAGTGAGGGTAGGTGTCAGAGTGAGCTTGAG
The DNA here is from genome assembly GCA_009793145.1 of Cynopterus brachyotis. Classification (NCBI taxonomy): domain Eukaryota; kingdom Metazoa; phylum Chordata; class Mammalia; order Chiroptera; family Pteropodidae; genus Cynopterus; species Cynopterus brachyotis. Next base: position 293,956 of record SSHV01003122.1, read on the forward strand.
TGTGAGTGTGAGGGTGAGGGTAAAAGTGAGGGTGACCGTAGGAGTGAGGTTTAGTGTCAGAGTGACAGTGATAGTGAGTGTGAGGTTGAGGGTGAAAGTGAGGGCGAGCGTGAGGTTGAGTGCGAGTGTGAAGGTGATGGTGAGCATCAGGTTGAGTGTTAGCATGAGGGTGAGTGTGAGGATGAGAATGAGGGTGAGCGTGAGTGTGAGCTGGAGAGTCTGGGTGAGTGTGAGGATGAGGTTGAGGGTTTAGATGTGTGTGAGGGTCATTGTGTTGGTGAGGGAAAGGTGAGTGTCAGAGAGAGAGTTAGCATGCGGATGAGTGTGAGAATGATTGAGACGGTGAGGGTGAGCATGAGGTTGATAGTGAGTGTCAGGGTGAGTGTGAGTGTGAACGTGAGGGTGAGGTTGAGAACGAGGGTGAAGTTGAGAATGAGGGTGCGAATGAGCATGAGGGTGGGGTTGAGTGTGATTGTAAATATGAGGGTGAGTGTGAATGTGAGTGTAATTTGGATGGTGAGGGTAAGAATGAGAATGAGGGTCAACATGAGGGTGAGCGTGAGTGTGAATGTGAGTGTGAGGGTGAGAATGAGGGTGAGCGTGAGAATGAGGGTGAGGGTGGGAGTAGGGTGAGCGTAAGGGTAAGGGTGAGTATTAGTTTGAGTGTGAGTGTGAGTGTGAGGGTGAGGGTGAGCATGAGGGTGAGTGTGAGTTGAGTTTAAGAGTGAGCATCAGAGTGAGAGTTAGCCTGAGGGTGAGGTTGATGATGAGATATGGGTGAGCATGATGGTGAGTTGAAGTGTGAGGATGAGTGTGAGTGTGAGGGTGACTGTGAGGATGAGGTGAGGGCAAGGGTGAGTGTGAGGGTGAGTGTGATGGTGATGGTAATTGTAAGCATCAGGGTGAGAGTTAGCATGAGGTTGAGGGTGAGAATGAGGGTGACGGTGAGTGTGAGCATGAGAGTCAGGCTGAGAGTGATGGTGAGCATCACGGTGACAGTAAGCGTGAGGGAGAGGGTGAGAATGAGGTTGATGTTGATGGTGAGCATAGGGTGAGCGTGAAGGTGAGGGTGAGGGTGTGCATCAGGGTGAGAGTTAATGTAAATGGGAGGGTGAGCTTGCGGTTTAGGATGAGCATGAGGTTGAGGGTGAGAATGAGGGTGAGCATGAATGTGAGAGTGAGGGTGAGTGTGAGCGTCAGGGTGACTTGAGGGTAAGGGTTAGGGTAAGGGTGAGTATGAGGATGAGGTGTAGGGTGAGGTTGAGTGTGAGGGTGAGAAAGAGGGTGAGTGTGAAATTTAGGGTTAGGTTTTATGGTCAAAGTAAGTTTAGGTTTAGGTACAGGGTCAGGGTCAGGGTTAGGGTCAGGGTCAGGGTCATGGTCAGGTATAGAATAGGGTTATTGTCAGAGTCAGACCAGGGTGAGGGTTGAGGGTCGATGGTCTTGGTCAAAATACAGTTAGGGTCAGAGTAGGGTCAATGTCAGGTCAGGGTTAGGTTTAGATTTAGGATGATGTGAAGGTGAGGGTGAGGGTCAGGATTTAGATACAGGTTTAGCATGATGGTAAGGGTCAGAGTCAGAGTTTAGGGTGAAGGTCAGGGTGAAGGTGAAAATCCGGGTCAGGTTTAAAGGTTAGGGTTGGGGTCAAGGTCAGAGTTAGAAATTAGGGTTAGAGTCAGGGTCGTCGTCGGTGTTGATGTTGGGGTCAGGGTTTAGGGTTAAGGTCACGGTCGGGTTTGAGGTCGAGTTTCGGGTTTAGGGTTCGGGTCGGGCTTCGATTCAGGGTCGGGGTCGGGGTCAGGGTCATGGCTAGGGGTTGGGATCGAGGTCGGGTCAGGGTCAAAGTCAGGGTTTAGTGTCAGGGTCAGGGTCAGGGTAAGGGTCAGTGTCTAGGGTTAGGGTCAGCGTCAGGGTCAGGGTCCGGGTAGGGTTGGGGTAAGGGTTAGGTTTAGGGTCAGGGTTAGGGTTTAGGGTTAGGGTTAGTGTTAGGGTTAGGTTTATAGTTTGGAGTTAGGGTTAATGTTAATGTTAAGGTTAGGTTTAGGGTTTTGGGTTAGGGATAGGGTTAGGGTTAGGTTTATTGTTTAGGGTTAAGGTTAGGGTTAGCGTTAGGGTTAGGTCAGGGTCAGGGTTAGGGTTAGGATCAGAGTCAGAATCAGGGTCCTGGAGAGAGTCAGGGTTAGGGTCAGAATTACGGTAGGGTAGAAGACAGTGTCAGGGTCAAGGTGAGGTTTAGAGTCAGTGTTAGTGTGAGTGTGAGGATGAGTGTGAAGGTGAGGGTGAGGTTGAGCATCAGGGTGTGAGTTAGAGTGAGAGTGACTGTGAGAATGAGGTAGACTGTGAGGGTGAGGGTGAACGTGATGGTGAGGGTGAGAATAAGGGTTTAGCGTGAGGGTGATGGTGAGGGTAAGGGTGAGAGTGATGGTGAGAGTAAGGGTGAGGGTCAGAGTCACGGTGAGCTTGGGTGTGAGTTTGAGGTTGAGAGAGAAAGTGAGGGTGAGTATGAGGTTGAGTGTAAGTGTGAGGGTGAGGGTGAGCATCAGAATGAGAGGTAGCGTGAGAGTGAGTTTAAGGATGAGAATAAGGGTGAGCGTGAGGGTGAGGGTGATTGTGAGGATGAAGTTGAGGCTGAGGGTGAGGGTGAGTGTACTGGTGAGTGTGAGGGTGAGTGTAAAGACGAGCGTCTGGGTTAAAGTTAGCATGAGTGTGAGGGTGAGAATAAGGACCATGGTGAGTGTGATCATCAGGGTGAGAGTTAGCATTAGGATGAGGGTGAGAATGAGGGAGTCGGTGCGGGTGAGCGTGAGTGTGAGGTTGAGAATGAGAGTGAGGGTGAGCATGAGGGTTAGGGTGAGAATGAGGGTGAGCGTGAGGGTGAGAGTGAGTGTCAACGTTAGTGTGAGGATGAGATTGAAGGTGAGTGTGAGGGTGAGAGTTAGGTTGAGGATGTGGGTGAGAATGAGGGTGAGGGTGAGGGTAAGTGTGAAGGTGAGCTTGAAGCTGAGGGGTGGGGTCAGGTTGATTTGAGAGTGAGAGTGAGGGTGAGCGTGAGGGTTAGGGGAGTGTTCGGCTGTGGTTGAGGTTTAGGGTGATGGTGAGGTGAGGTTGAGGGTTAGGGTGAGAAAGAGTGTGAGAGTGAGGGGGAGGTTGAGGATTAGTGTGAGGGTGAGCGTGAGGTCGAGTGTGAGTGTGAGTGTGAGGCTGAGTGTGAGAATGAGGTTAGGGTGAGAATGAGGGAGAAGGTGAGGGTGAGCGTGAGGGTGAGTGTGAGATTTATGGTAAGTGTGAGGGTGATCGTGAGTTTGAAAGTGAGGGTGAGAGTGAGAATGAAAGTGAGCGTGAGGGTGAGAGTGAGTGTCAACGTTAGTGTGAGGATGAGAATGAGGGTGAATGTGAGGGTGGGAGTTAGGTTGAGGATGTGGGTGAGAATGAGGGTGAGGGTAAGTGTGAAGGTGAGCTTGAAAATTAGGGGTGG
>SSHV01003122.1:302017-322942 GCA_009793145.1 Cynopterus brachyotis
GAATGAGGGAGATGATGAGTGTGAGCATGAGGGTGAGGTTGAGCAGGATTGTGAGTTGAGAATTAGGGTGAGCGTGAATGTGAGGGTGAGGGTGAGGGTTAGCGTGAGGGTGAATATGACCGTGAGGGTAAGGATTAGTTTGAGAATGAGCATGAGGGTGAGGGGTAGAATGAGGTTTAGGTTGAGGGTAAGGAAGAGAGTGAGAGTGAGGTTTAGGGTTAGGATTAGGACTAGGGTTAGGTTTAGGGTTAGTTTCAGGGTCAGGGTAACGGTTAGAGTTAGGGTTAAGATCAGGTTCAGGGATAAGGTTAGAGGGGCAGGTCACTGTCAGTGTTAGTATAGGGATAGGGAATGGGTCAGACTAGGGTAAGAATTTAGGTTCGATTTCCTGGGTCAGAATTTAGGTAGGGTCAGAGTAGGGTCAATGTCGGCTCTGGGTTAGAATTTGCTTGAGGGTGAGGGTGAGGGTGAGGGTCAGGGTAAAAGTCAGGGTTAATAGTCAGGGTGAGGGTGAGGGTGAGGTTGAGGGTCATGGTCAAGGATTATGGTGAAAGTGAGGGTGAGGGTGAGGGTAAAGATTTAGTGGCAGTGTGAGTGTGAGTGTGAGTGTGATGGTCAGGGTTTAGGGTGAGAGTCAGGGTGAAGTTGAGGGTCAGCGTCAGGATTTAGGGTTAGGGTCAGGTTAAGGGTCAAGGTCAGGGTCAGAGTTTAGAGTTAGGAACAGTGTCGGGGTTGAGGTCGGGAATTAGGTTTAAGTTTAGGGTCAGGTTCTGTGTTTTGGGTCGGGGTCAAAATTTAGGGTTAGGGTCGGAGTTGGGGTCGGGGTCAGGGTCGGGGTCAGGGTCAGTGTTTATGAGTCTGGGTAGGGGTTAAGGTCAGGGTCACGGTCAGGTTCAGTGTTTTGGGTTAGGTTCGGGGTCAGGGTCAGAGTCAGGTTCTGAGTAGTGGTTAGTATCAGGGTAAGGGTCTGGGTCAGGTTCAGGGATTAGGGTTAGGTTCAGGTTTAAGGTCAAAATCAGGGTAGGGTTTTGGGTATGGGTTAGAGTCAGGGTAAGAGTCAGGGTTTAGGGTTAGGGTCAATGTTAGTATTAGGGTTAGGGTTTATGGTTAGGGTTAGTGTTAGGTTTAGTGTTAGGGTTTTGGGTTAGTTTAAGATTAGGGTTAAGTTGAGGGTTTAGGGTTAAGGTTAGAATTAAGGTTAGGGTTAGTGTCAAGGTCAGGGTCAGAATCAGTGTTAGGGTCACGTTCTGGGTCAAGGTCAGGGAAAGGGTAGGGTTAGGGTCACGGTTAGGTTCAGGGTCAGGTCAGTTTCAGGGTCAGGGTTAGGCTTATGGTCAGCATTAGGGTTAGTGGGAGGTTGAGGGTAAAGGGGACGGGAGGTTGAGCGTCAGGGTGAGACTTAGCGTGAGAGTGAGTCTGAGAATGAGGGAGACGGTGAGGGTGAGCGTGAGGTGAGGGTGAGTGTCAGGGTGAGCGTGAGGGTGAATGTGAGGGTCAGGGTTAGTGTGAGGTTGAGTGTGAGGGTGAGCGTGCCTTTGTGGGTGAGGGTGAGTGTCAGTTTGAGAGTTAGCGTGAGTTTGAGGGTGAGAATGAGGGAGACGGTGAGGGTGAGCATGAGGGTGAGGGTGAGCCTGAGGGTGAGGGTGAGATTGAGGGTAGGTGTGAATGTGAGTCTGATGGTCAGCGTGAAGGTTAGAGTGACGGTGAGGGTAAGGGTTAGAATGAGGGTGAGTATGAGGATGAGGTGTAGGGTGAGGTTGAGGGTGAGGGTGAGGAAGAGGGTGAGTGTGAGTGTGAGCGTGAGTGTGAATGTGAGGGTCAGTGTGAGAGTGAGTGTGAGGTTGAGGATGAGAGTGAGGGTGAGCTTGAGGGTGAGGTTGAGTGTGAAAGTGAGGGTGAGGGTGACAGTGAGTGTAAGGTTGAGGACGAGAGTGAGAGTGACCGTGAGGTTGAGTGTGAGTGTGATTTTGAGAGTGAGTGTGAGTTTGAACGTGAGCGTGAGTGTGAGGGTGCGTGTGAGTGAGGTTGAGTGTGAGGGTGAGGGTGAAGGTGAGTGTGAGGATGAGTGTAATGGTGATGGTGACGGTGAGCGTCAGGGTGATTGTTAGCATGAGTGTGAGAGTGAGAATGAGGCAGACGGTGAAGGTGAGCATGAGGGTGATGATGCCGGGAGGGTGAGAATTAGTGGGAGGGTGAGAAGGAGGTAGATGATGAGTGTGAACATGAGGGTGAGGGTGAGCATGAGGGTGAGGGTGAGAATGAGGGTGAGCATGAGGGTGAGAGTGAGGTTGAGTGTAAGGGACAGGGTGAGTGTCAGGATGAGCATGAGTGTGAGTGTGAGGGTGAGGGTGAAATTTAGGATGAGCGTGAGGGTGAGTATGAGTGTAAGGCTGAGGGTGAGCATCAAGGTGAGAATTAGCGTGAGTGTGAGTTTGAGGATGATAATGAGGATGAGCGTGCATGTGAGAGTGATTGTGAAGATGATGTTGAGTGTGAGTGTGAGTGATGGTGCGGGTGACAGTGAGGGTAAGGGTTAGAGCAAGTGTTGGGTGAGGTTGACAGTGAGGGTAGGAAGAGGGTGAGCGTAAGGTTGAGCGTGATTGTGAACGTGAGGGTGAGCGTGAGGGTGAGGTTTAGGATGAGAGTGAAGGGGAGTGTGGTTGTGAGGATAGTTGGGAGGGTGAGTGTGACGGTGAATGTAAGGGTCAGCGTCAGAATGAGTTAGCATTAGTGTATTTGTGAGAATGAGGGAGACGGTGAGCTTGAGTGTGAGGGTGAGGGTGAGCATAAGGGTGAGTGTGAGCATAAAAGTAAGTGTCAGAATGAGGGTGAGCATTAGGGTGAGTGTGAGTTTTAACGTTAAGTTGAGGGTAAGAATGAGGGTGAGTGCGAGAGTGAGGGTAATCGTAAGTGTGAGGGTGAGTTTTAGGGTGAGCGTGCTAGTGAGTGTGAGAATGAGAGTGAAAGAGATGGGTAGTGTGAGGGTGAGTGTGTGTGTGAGTGTGAGGGTTAGCATCCGGGTGAGAATTAGCATGAGGGTGAGTTTGAGGATGAGAATGAGGGTGAGCATTAGTGTGAGTGTGAGTTTGAACGTGAGTGTGAGGGTGAGTATGCGGATGAGGTTGAAGGTGAGTGTGAGTGTTAGTGTGTGTGTGATAGTGAGGGTGAGGGTTAACATGAGGGTGAGCGTGAGGGTGATCGTGAGTGTGAATGTGAGTGTAAAGGTGAGCGTGAGTGTGAGGGTGATGGGGAGGGTAAGGGTTAGCGTGAGAGTGAGCATGAGGATAAGGCATAGGGTGAGGTTGAATGTGAGGGTGAGGAAGAGTGTGAGCATGAGTGTGAGCGTGATTGTGAACGTGAAGGTGAGGGTGAGAGTGAGGGTGAGGTTTAAAATGAGAGTGAGGGTGAGTGTAATAATGAGGGTATTGTGAGTTTGGGTGTGAGGGTGAGCGTCAGGATGAGCTTTAGCATCTGAGCTAAAGAATCAGGGAGACGATCAGGGCCTAAATGAGAATGATGTTTAGCAGGAGGTTGAGGGTGAGAATGAGTGGGAGCGTGAGGGTGAGGGTAATTGTGAGGGTGAGTGTGAGGGTGAGTGTGAGGGTGAGCGTTAGAATGAGGGTGAAAGTGAGGATGAGTGTAAGGCTGAGTGTGAGGGTGAGCGTGAGTGTGAGGATGAGTGTGATGCTGAGAATGAGAGTGAGCATTAGGGTGAGAGTTAGTGTGAGGGTGAGGTTGAGAATGAGGGAATTGGTGGAGATAAGGGTGAGAGTAGGAGTGAGGATGAGCTGAGGTTCAGGGTGAGTGTCAGGGTGAGCGTGAGGTTGAGGGTGAGGGTCAGGTTCAGGGTAAGGGTCAGGGTTTAGTGTCAGGGTCAGTGGGTGGGTCAGGGTCAGGGTCAGGTTTTAGGGTGATTTTGAGGGTGAGTTTAGTGTAACGTTCAGGATATAGTTTCAGGTAGAGGGTTAGGGTGAGTTTCAGAGTCAGGGTTTAGGGTGAGAGTCAGTTTGAGGGTCAGGGTCAGTGTCAGGGTCTAGGGTTAGGGTAGAGATCGGGGTCAAATTCAGGGCCAAGGTTTAGGGTTAGTGTCAAGTTCAGTGTCAGGGTCAGGGTTAGAAGAATCAGGGTCAGGGTTAGGTTTAGAATAGGATTAGTGTCTAGGTCAGACAAGGGTAAGGTTTTAGGGTGGAGGTTCTGGGTCAGTATCCAAGTAGGGTCAGAGTAGAGTCAATGTCTGGTCAGGGTTAGGTTTAGCTTTAGGGTCAGGGTCAGGTTGAGGGTCAGAGTCAGGGTAAGGGTCAGGGTTTAGGGTCAGGTCAGAGTGATGGTGAGGGTCAGGGTCAGGTTTTAGGGTGAGGGTGAGTGTGAGTGTTAGGGTGAGCATCAGGATTTAGGGTCAAGGTCAGGGTGAGGGTCAGCGTCACAGTCAGAGTTTAGGATGATTGTCAGAGTGAGGTTCAGAGCCATGGTCAAGGTTTAGGGTTAGGGTCAGTTTCGGCATCGGTGTCGGCGTCAGGGTTTAGGGTTAGGGTCTAAATTGGCGTCGGAGTCAAGGATGGGGTCAAGGTCATGGTTTAGGGGTCGGGGACGGTGTCAGGGTCAGGGTCAGTTTTAGGGTCTGGGTCAGGATCAGCGTCAGGTTCAGGGTCATGGGACAGGGTCAGGCTGAGGGTCAGGGTTTGGGGTTAGGTTTAGTTTAGGGTTAGCGTTTTGGGTTAGGGTTAGGGTTAGGGTTACGGTCAGTGTCAGGGTCAGGTTTAGGGACAGGGTCAGGGTTAGAGTCAGGTGTAGGATGAGTGTGAGGGTGACTGTGAAGGTGAGGGTGAGGGTGAGCGTCAGAGTGAGAGTTAGCGTGAGAGTGCGTATGAGAATGAGGGAGACGGTGAGGGGAGTGTGAGCATCAGGGTCAGGGTGAGGATGAGTGTGAGGGTGAGTGTGATTATAAGGTTGAGGGTGAAGATGAGTGTGATGATGAGGGCGAGAGTGAGCGTCAGGGTGAGTGTTAGCATGAGGGTGAGGGTGAGAATGAGGGAGATGGCGAGTGTGAGCATGAGGGTGAGATTTAGCTGAATGTTGAGTGTGAGAATGAGGGTGAGGGTTAGGGTGAGCGTGAGGGTGAAGGTGACCGTGAGGGTAAAGATTAGGTTGAGTGTGAGCATGAGGGTGAGGGGTAGAATGAGGTTGAGGTTGAGGGTAAGGAAGAGAGTGAGAGTGAGGTTTAGGGTTAGTCTTAGGGTCATTGTTAAGTTTAAGGTTAGGTTCAGTGTCAGGGTCAGGGTTAGGGTTAGAGTCAAGATCAGGGTCAGGGATAAAGTTAGAAGGATAAGGTCACTCTCAGGGTTAGTAGAGGGTTAGGGAATGGGTCAGAGTAGGATGAGGGTTTAGGTTTTATTGCCTGGGTCAGAATCCATGTAGGGTCGAAATAGGGTCAATGACGGGTCAGGTTTAGGATTTGTGTGAGGGTGAGGGTGAGGGTGAGGGTCCGGGTAAAATCACGGTTAAGAGTCAGGGTGAGGGTGAGGGTGAAGGTGAGGGTCACATTCAGAGATTATGGTGAGGGTGAGGGTGAGGTTGAGGGTAAGGGCTCAGGGTCAGGGTGAGTGTGAGGGTGAGTGTGATCATTAGGGTTTAGGATGAGAGTCAGGGTGAGGATGAGGGTCAGGATCGGGTTTTAGAATTAGTTCGGGTTCGGGGTCAATGTCAGTGTCACGGTTTAGGGTTAGGGACAGGATCGAGGTCGGGGTCAAGATCTAGGTTTAAGTTTAGGGTCAGGTTCGGGGTTTTGGGTTGAGGTCGAAGTTAGGGTCAGCGTCGGAGTGGAGGACGGGTCAGGGTCGGGGTCAGGGTCAGTGTTTATGGGTCTGGATAGGGGTCAAATTCAGGGTGTTGTTCAGCGTCAGGGTTTTGGGTCAGGTTCAGAGTCAGGGTCAGTGTCAGGGTCTGAGTAGAGGTTTGTGTCATGGTTAGGGTCAGGGTCAGGGTTGAAGGTTATGATCAGGCTCAGGGTTAGGGTGAGGGTAGGTGTTGGGGTAAGGGTTAGGGTCAGGTTCAGGGTTAGGGTTTAGGGTAGGGTCAATGTTAGTGGCAGGGTTAGGGGTCCGGTTTAGGATTAGTTTTAGGTTTAGGGTTAGGGTTTTGGGTTAGGTTTAGGATTAGGGTTAAGTTGAGGGTTTAGTGTTAAGGTTAGGGTAAGGGTTAAAGTTAGTGTCAGATCAGGGCAAGAGTCAGGTTTAGGGTCACAGTCTGGATCAAGGTCAGGGAAAGGGTCAGGGTTAGGGTCATGGTTAGGTTCAGGGTCAGGTTCAGGGTCAGGGTTAGGCTTATGGTCAGCGTTAGGGTGAGTGGGAGGTTGAGGGTTAAGTTGAAGGGAGGTTGAGCATTAGGATGAGAGTTAGCATGAGAGTGAGTGTGAGAATGAGGGAGACGAAGAGGGGAGTGTGAGCATGCGGGTGAGGGTGAGGGTGAGGATGAGTGTGAGGGTGAATGTGAGAATGAGTTTGAGTGTGAGGGTGAGGGTGATGGTGAGGATGAGAGTGAACGTCGTGTGAGTGTTAGCATGAGGATGAGGATGAGGGTGAGAATGAAGGAGATGGAGAGTGTGAGCATGAGGGTGAGCATGAGTTTGAACGTTAAGTTGAGGGTGAGAATTATGGTGAGTGTGAGAGTGAGGGTGATTGTAAGGGTGAGCGTGAGTTTCAGGGTGTGAGTGAGAGTGAGTGTGAGGGTGAGAGTAAAAGTGATGGTGAGTGTGAGGGTGAGTTTGTGTTTGAGGGTGAGGGTGAGCATCCGGGTGAGAATTAGCCTGAGGGTGAGTTCGAGGATGAGAATAAGGTTGAGCGTGAGTGTGAGTGTGAGTTTGAGCATGAGTGTGAGGGTGAGTATAAGGATGAGGTTGAAGGTGAGTGTGAGTGTCAGTGTGTGTGTGATTGTGAGGGTGAGGGTGAGCATCAGGGTTAGAGTTAGCGTAAGGTTGAGGGTGAAAATGTGGGAAATGTTGAGTGTAAGCGTGAGGGTGAGGGTGAACATGAGGGTGATGGTGAGGGTGATCGTGAGTGTTAATTTGAGTGTGAGGGTGAGGGTGACGGTGATGGTAAGGGTTAGGTTGAGGGTGAGCATGAGGATAAGGCGTAGGGTGAGGTTGAGTGTGAGGGTGAGGAAGAAGGTGAGCATGAGTGTGAGCGTGATTGTGAACGTGAAGGTGAGGGTGAGGGTGAGGGTGAGGTTTAGAAAGAGAGTGAGGGTGAGTGTGATAATGAGGGTAAGAGTGAGTTTGGGTGTGACGATGAGGGTCAGGATGAGCGTTAGCGTGAGTGTGAGCGAAAGAATCAGGGAGACGATGAGGGCCTAAATGAGGGTGAGGGTTAGCAGAAGGGTGAGGGTGAGAATAAGCGAATCGGTGAGGATAAGTGTGAGAGTAGGAGTGAGGATGAATGTGAGGTTCAGGGTGAGTGTCAGGGTGAGTGTCAGGGTGAAGGTGACCGTGAGGGTAAGAATTAGGGTGAGGGTGAGCATTAGGGTGAGGGGTAGAATGAGGTTGAGGGCGAAGGTAAGGAGAGAGTGAGAGTGAGGTTTAGGGTTAGGATAACGGTCAGGATTAGGTTTAGGGTTAGGTTCAGGGATAGGGTCAGAAGGGTCAGGTCACTGTCAGGGTTAGTATAGGGTTAGGGAACGGGTCAGACTAGGGTGAGGGTTTAGGTTCGATTGTCTGGGTCAGAATTTAGGTAGGGTAAGAGTAGGGTCAATGTCGGCTCTGGGTTAGAATTTGCTTGAGGGTGAGGGTGAGGGTCAGAGTAAAAGTCAGGGTTAAGAGTCAGGGTGAGGGTGAGGGTGAGGGTGAGGGTAAGGATTTATGGTCAATGTGAGGGTGAGTGTGATTGTCAGGGTTTAGGGTGATAGTCAGGGTGAGGATGAGGGTCAGGGTCAGGTTTTAGTGTTAGGGTTGGGTCGGGGTGAATGTCAGGGTCAGAGTTTAGGGTTCGGGACAGTGTCAGTTTTGGAGTCGGGAACTAGCTTTAGGTTTAGGGTCAGGTCAGGGTTTTGGGTCGGGATAGATGTTTAGGGTTAGGGTCGGAATTGAAGTCAGGGTCGGGGTCCAGGTCATGGTCAGTGTTTATAGGTCTGGGTAGGAGTCAAGGTCAGGGTCAGGGTTTTGCGTCAGGTTCAGTGTCAGTGTCAGGGTCAGGGTCTGAGTAGTGGTTAGTGTCATGGTCAGGGTCAGGGTCAGGGTCAGGGTTTAGGCTTAGGGTCAGGGTAAGTGTTAGGGTCAGGGTAGGGGTTGGGGTAAGGGTTAGGGTTAGGGTCAGGGTTTAGGATTAGGGTCAATGTTAGTTTTAAGGTAATGGTTTAGGGTTAGTGTTAGTGTTAGGGTTAGGGTTTTGGGTAAAGTTTAGGTAGGGTTAAGTTTAGGGTTTAAGGTTAAAGTTAGGGTTAGGGTTACGGTTAGTGTCAGGGTCAGGGTAAGAGTCAGGGTTAGGTTCACGGTCTGGGTCAAGGTCAGGGACAGGGTCAGGTTTAGGGTCAAGGTAAGGTTCAGGGTCAGGGTCAGTGTCAGGGTCAGGATTAGGGTTAAAGTCAGGGTTATGGTGAGTGTGAGCGTGAGTTAAAAGTAGGGGAGGTTGAGCGTCTGGGTGAGAGTTAGCGTGATAGTGAGTTCAGAAAGAGGGAGACGCTGGGGGTCAGGGTGAGGGTATGTGTAAGGATGAGCGTGAGGGTGAGTGTGAGAGTGTGGGTATAAGTGAGGGTGCTTGTGAGGGTGATTGTGAGTTGAGTGTGAAGTTGAGCATCAGGGTTAAGGTTAGCGTGAGGGTGTGGTTGATGATGAGTATTAGGTTGAACGTGACAGTGAGTGTGAGGGTGAGCGTGAGTGTGAGAGTTAGCGTGAGGGTGAGGGTGTGAATGAGGTGACAGTGAGGGTGAGGGTTAGCGTGAGGGTCAGTGTGAGGGTGAGGCTGAGGCGAAGCATCAGGGTGAGAGTTAATGTGAGTGTGAGGAGGAAAATGAGAAAGATGAGGAGGGTGAGCGTGAGGTTAAGGATTAGCATGAGGATAAGGGTGAGAATGAGGGTGAGCATGAATGTGAGGGTGAGGGTGAGCGTGAGGGTAAGGGTGACAGTGCGAGTAAGGGTTAGGTGAGGGTTAGCATGAGGATGAGGGGTAGGGTATGGTTGAGGTTGAGGGTGAGGAAAAGGGTGAGCATGAGGTTTAGGGTAAGGTTTTATGGTCCAGTTTATGCTTAGGGTTAGGTTCAGGGTCAGGGTCAGGGTTAAGGTTATGGTCAGGGTCAGGGTCAGGTTTAGAATAGGGTTAGGGTCAGGGTCAGACCAGGGTGAGGGTTTAGGGTCGAGAGTCTGGGTCAGAATCCAGGTAGGATCAGAGTAGAGTCAATGTCAGGTCAAGTTTGGGTTTATCATTAGGGTAGGGTGAGGGTCACGGTAAGGGTCAGGATGAGGGTCAGAGTCAGGGTCAGGGTTTAGGGTTAGGGTCAAGGTTAGGGTTTAGGTTTAGAGTTAATGTTAGGGTTAGGATTAGGGTTTTGGGTTAGGGTTAGTGTTAGGGTTAGGGTTAGGGTTAGGGTTTTGTTTAGCGTTAGGGTTAGTGTTTGGTTTAGGGTTTAGGGTTAAGATAATGGTTATGTTTAGGGTTAGGATAACAGTCAGGGTAAGAATCAGGGTTAGGGTCACGGTCAGGGTTCCGTGTTTAGGGTTAGGTTCAAGGTTAGGGTTAGGGTTAGTGTTAGCGTTAGGGTTTATGTTTAGGGTTAGGGTTAGGGTTAGGGATTAGGTATAGGGTTAGATTTTAGGGTTAGGGTTAGGGTTAGGTTCAGGTCAATTCAGGATTAGAATTTGGTGTTAGGGTTAGTGTTAGGGTTAGAATTAGGGTTAAGGTTAAGTTTAGGGTTTAGTTTTAAGGTTAGCGTAAGTGTTAAGTATAGGTTCAGGATCAGGGTCAGGGTTAGTGTTAGGGTCAGGGTAAGGGTGAGTGTGAGGGCGAGTGTGAAGGTGAGTGTGAGGTTGAGCGGCAGGATGAGAGTTAGCGTGAGAGTGAGGGTGAGAAAGAGGGAGACGGTGAGGGTAAGTGTGAGGGTGAGGGTTTGCATAGGATGAGTGGTAGGGTGAGGTTAATGGTAAGGGTGAGGAAGAGGATGAGCATGAGTGTGAGCTTGATTGTGAACGTGAGGCTGAGGATGAGATTGAGGGTGAGGTTTAGGATTAGATTGAGGGTGAGAGTGAGGGTGAGGGTTATTGTGAGGGTGACTGTGAGGGTGAGTGTGAGGGTGAGGGTCAGGGTGAGTGTTAGCATGAGGGTGAGGGTGAGAATGAGGGGGACGGTGGGGGTGAGCGTAAGGGTGAGGGTGATATGAGGGTGAAGGTTAGAATGAGGTTGAGCGTGAGGCTGAGCGTGAGTGTGAAGCTGACGGTGTGTGAGAGAGTGTGAGTGAAGTTGAGGATGAGAGAGAGGGTGAGCGTGTTGGTGGTGGTGAATGTGAGGGTGAGGTTGAGGGTGATTGTGATGGTGAGTGTGATGGTGAGTGTGAGTGTGAGGGTGAGGATGAGCATCAGGGTTAGAGTTAGAGTGAGGGTGAGGTTGAGAATGAGAAAAATGGTGAGGGTGATCGTGAGGGTGAGGGTGAGTATAAGCGTGAGGTTTAGAATGAGGGTGAGCTTGAAAATTAGGGTGAGGGTGATGGTGAGGGTGATAGTGAGGGTGAGCGTAAGGGTGAGGGTGAGTGTCAGGGTGAGCGTGAGGGTGAGTGTGAAAGTGAGGGTGAAAGTGAGGGTGACCGTGAGAGTGAGTGTCAGAGGCTAGGGTCAGGTTCAGGGTAAGGGTCAGGATATAGTGTCAGGGTGAGTGTGAGGGTGAGAGGCAGGATCAGGGTTTAGTGTGAGGGCCAGTGTGAGAGTGAGTGTGAGGATCAGGATTTAGGGTCCGGGTGAGGGTGAAGGTCAGGGTCAGAGTCAGGGTGTAAGGTGAGAGTCAGGGTGAGTGTCAGGGTGAGGGTCAGGTTTTAGGGTGAGGGTCTGGTTCAGGGTCATGGTCAGGGTCTAGGTATAGTGTTAGGGTCTGTTTCAGTGTATGGGTATGGGTCGAATTCAGAATTTAGTGTAGGTTCAGAGTCAGTGTCAGTGTCGGGTTTTAGGTTTCGGGTCGTGGTGGGATTAGGGGTCAAGGTTCGGGTCAAGGTAATGATATATGGGTCGGGTTCGGGGTCGGGTTCAATGTCAGGGTCATGTTTTAAGGTCAGAGTCAGGTTTAGGGTCAGCTTCAGGGTCTAGGGTTAGGATCAGTGTTAGGGTCAATGTCAGGATGGCATTAGGTTCAGGGTTAGGGTCAGGGTCAGGGTCAGTGTTTAGGGTGAGGGTTAGGGTTAGGATTAGGGTTAGGGATTAGAGTTAGGGTTAGTGGTAGTGTTAGCGTTAGGGTTAGGGTTAGGATTAGAGTCCGGTCTGGGTCAGGGTCAGTTTTAGGGTCAGGGTCAGGGTCAGCTTTAGGGTCAAGGTCAGGATCAGTGTCAAGGATAGGGTTAGGTCAAGGTTAGTGTGAGTGTGAGGGTGAGGTTGAGCTTCAGAGAGAGAGTTAGCCTGAGAGTGAGAGTGAGAAATAGGAAGAAGGTGAGGGTAAGGGTTAGGGATAGAGTGAGCATGAGGATGAGTGGCACAGTGAGGTTAATGGTGAGAGCGAGGAAGAGGTTGTGCGTGAGTTTGACCGTGAATGTGAACGTGAGGCTGAGAGTGAGAGTGAGTTTTAGGTTTAGGATAAGAGTGAGGGTGAGTGTGAGTGTGAGGGTGAGTTTGAGAATGAAGGTAAGGGTGAGTGTCAGGGTAAGAGTTAGCATGAGGGTGAGGGTGAGAATGAGGGGGACGGTGAGGATGAGGGTGAGTATGAGTGTAAGGGTAAGAATGAGGTTGAGTGTGAGAATGAGCGTGAGTGTGAATGTGAGTGTGCGGGTGAGAATTAGGGTGAGCGTGAGGGTGAGGGTGTCAGGGGGAGCGTGAGGAGGATTGAAAGGGTGAGGATAAAAGTGAGGGTGAGCGTGATGTTGTGTATTAGTGTGAGGGTGAGTGTGAGCATCAGGGTGATAGTTAGCGTGAGGGTGAGGTTGAGGATGAGAATGAGGGAGAGCCTGAAGGCGAGTGTGAGTTTGAGGTTGAGCGTAGTGTGAGGGTGAGTGTGAGGATGAAGCTGAAGGTGAGGGTGAGTGTGAGGGTGAGTGTCATGGTGAGGATGAGGGTCAACGTCAGGGTCAGAGTTCGTGCTAGTGTGATTGTGAGAATGAGGGAGATGGTGAGTGTAAGTTTTAGGGTGAGGGTGAGCATGAGAATGAGGTTTAGTGTGAGTGTGAGTGTGAGGGTGAGGATAAGGGTGAGTTGAGGGTGAGCGTGAGGGTGAGGGTGAGTGTGAGAATGAGGTTGAGGTTGATGGTGAGTGTAGTGTGAGTGTGAGTTTGAGCGTGAGTGTGAGGGTGAGTATGAGGATGAGGTTGAAGGTGAGTGTGATTGTCAGTGTGAGTGTGATGGTGAGTGTGAGGTTGAGCGTCAGTTTAGAGTTAGCGTAAGGTTGAGGGTGAAAATGAGGGAGATGGTGAGTGTAAGCGTGAGGGTGATGGTGAACATGAGGGTTAGCATGAGGGTGCTCGTGAGTGTGAATGTGAATGTGATGGTGAGCATGAGCGTGTGAGTGACGATGAGGTTAAGGGTTAGGGTGAGGGTGAGCATGTGGATGAGTCATAGGGAGAAGTGAGTGTGAGGGTGAAGAAGAGGGTGAGCATGAGTGTGAGCATGATTGTGAACATGAAGGTGAGGGTGAGAGTGAAGGTGAGGTTTAGGATGAGAGTGACAGTGTGTGTGATAATGATTGTAATTGTGAGTTTGGGTTTCAGGGTGAGCATCAGGATAAGCGTTAGCGTTTGTGTGAGCAAAAGAATCAGGACGACGGTGAGGGCCTAAGTGAGGGTGAGGGTTAGCAGAAGTGTGAAAGTGAGAATGAGTGTGCGCATGAGTGTGAACGTGAGGTTGAGGGTGAGAATGAGGGAGAGCGTGAGGGTGAGGGTAATTGTGAGGGTGAGTGTGAAGGTGAGTGTGAAAGTGAGGATGAGCGTAAGGGTGAGTGTGAGGGTGAGCATGAGTGTGAGAATGAGTGTGATGCTTAGGATGAGAGTGAGCGTCAGGGTGAGAGTTAGTGTTAGGGTGAGGTTGAGAATGAGAGAATCAGTGAGGATAAGGGTTAGAGTTGGAGTGAGGATGAGCATGAGGTTCAGGGTGAGTGTCAGGGTGAGCGTGAGGTTGAGGGTGAGGGTCAAGTTCAGGGTAAGAGTCAGGATTTAGTGTCAGGGTCAGGGTCAGGGTCAGGATCAGAGTCAGGTTTTAGGGTGATTTTGAGGGTGAGGTCAAGTGTAGCGTTCAGGATTTAGGTTCACAGTGAGGGTGAGGGTCAGAGTCAGGTTTTAGGGTGAGAGTCAGGGTGTGGGTCAGTGTCAGCGTCAGGGTCTAGGTTTAGGGTCGGGGTCGGATTTAAAGTCAGGGTCAAGGTTTAGGGTAAGGGTCAGGTTCAGTGTCAGGGTCAGGGTTAGAAGAGTCAGGACCAGCGTTAGGTTTAGATAGAATTAGAGTCTAGGTCAGACAAGGGTAAGGTTTTAGGGTGGAAGTTCTGGGTCAGTATCCAATAGGGTCAGAGTAGAGTCAATATCTGGTCAGGGTTAGGTTTAGCTTTAGGTTCAGGGTGAAGGTGAGGGTGAGGGTCAGGGTAAGGGTCAGGGTTTAAAGTCAGGTCAGAGGGATGTGAGGGTCAGGGTCAGAGTTTAGGGTGAGGGTTAGTGTGTGTTTGAGAGTAAGCATCAGGATATTGAGTCAGGGTGAGGGTGAGGGTCAGGGTCACAGTCAGAGTTTAGGATGATTGTCAGAGTGAGATTCAGAGCCATGGTCAGGGTTTAGGGTTAGGCTCTGTTTTGGGCTCGGTGTCGGGGTCGGAGTTTAGGGTTAGGGCCAGAGTTGGCGTTGGAGTTGAGATCTGGGTTAAGGTCAAGGTTTATGGGTTGGGGACAAGGTCTGGGTCAGGGTAAGGTTTAGGGTCAAGGTCCAGGTCAGCGTCAGGTTCAGGGTCCAGGGATAGGGTCAGGGTGAGGGTCAGGGTTTGGGATTAGATCAGTGTTAGGGTTAGGATTTTGGGTTAGGGTTAGGGTTAGGGTTAGGGTCAGTGTCAGGGTCAGGTTTAGGGACAGGGTCAGGGTTAGGGCCAGGTTTAAGATGAGTGTGAGGTTGACTGTGAAGTTGAGGGTGAGGGTGAGCTTCAGGGTGAGAGTTAGCATGAGAGTGAGTGTGAGAATGAGGGAGACGGTGTTTGGGAGTGTGAGCATGATGGTGAGGGTGAGTGTGAGGATGAGGTTGAGGGTGAGGGTGAGTGTGATGGTGAGGGTGGGAGTGAGCGTCAGGGTGAGTGTGAGTGTTAGCATGAGAGGGAGAATGAAGGAGATGGTGAGTGTGAGCATGAGGGTAAGGTGAGCTGGATTGTGAGGGTGAGAATTAGGGTGAACGTGAATGTGAGTGTGAGGGTGAGGGTGAGGTTTAGAATGACATTGAGGGTGAGGGTAAGGAAGAGAATGAGAGTGAGGTTTAGGGTTAGGATTAGGGTCAGGGTTCGGTTTAGGGTTAGTTTCAGGGTAAGGGTCAGGGTTAGGTTTAGAGTCAAGATCAGGGTCAGGGATAGGGTTAGAAGGGTCTGGTCACTGTCAGGGTTAGTATAGGGTTAGGGAATGGGTCAGACTAGGGTGAGGGTTTAGGTTCGATTGCCTGGGTCAGAATCCAGGTAGAGTCGAAGTAGAATCAATGTCGGGTCAGGGTTAGAATTTGCTTGAGAGTGAGGGTGAGGGTCAGTGTAAAAGTCAGGGTTAAGAATCATGGTAAAGGTGAGGGTGAGGGTGAAGGTCACAGTCAGGGATTATGGTGAGAGTGAGGGTGAGGTTTAGGTTGAGGGTAAGGGTTTAGGGTCAGGGTGAGTGTGAGGGTGAGTGTGGTCGTCAAGATTTAGGGCTAGTGTCAGGGTGAGGATGAGGGTCAGGGTCAGGTTTTAGGGTTAGGGTCGGGTTTGGGGTCAATGTCAGGGTCAGGGTATAGGGTTAGCGACAGAGTTGGGTCGGGGTCAGGAAGTACGTTTAGGTTTAGGGTCAGGTTCGGGTTTTTAGGTCCGGATCGTGGTTTAGGTTTAGGGTCAGAGTTGAGTTCGGGGTCGGGGTCGGGGTCAGGGTCAGTGTTTATTTGTCTGGATAGGGGTCAAGGTCAGGGTCAGGGTCAGGGTTTTGGGTCAGGTTCAGAGTCAGGGTCAGGGTCAGTGTCTGAGTAGTGGTTAGTGTCATGATCAGGGTAAGGGTCAGGGTCAGGGATTAGTGTTAGGGTCAGGGTAAGGGTTAGGGTCAGGGTAAAGGTTGGGGTAAGGGTTAGGGTCAGGGTCAGGGTTTAGGGTGAGGGTCAATGTTAGTGTTAGGGTTAGTGTTTAGGGTTAGTGTTAGTGTTAGGGTTAAGGTTAGGGTTTGGAGTAAGGTTTAGGATTAGGTTTAAGTTTAGGGTTTAGGGTTAAGGTTAGGGTTAGGTTTAGGGTTAGGGTTAGTGTCAGGGTCAGGGTCAGAGTCAGGGTTAGTGTCACCGACTGGGCCAAGGTCAGGGACAGGGTCAGGGTTAGGGTCACGATTAGGTCAGGGTCAGGGTCAGGGTTAGGGTTAGGGTCAGGTTTATGGTGAGCGTGAGGGTGAGTGTAAGTTGAGGGGTGGTTGAGCATCAGGGTGAGAGTTAGCGCGATAGTGAGTGTCAGAAAGAGGTAGACTGTTTGTGTCCTGGTGAGGGTAAGTGTCAGGGTGAGCATGAGGGTGAGTGTGAGGGTTAGGATGAAGTTGAGGGTGAGTTTTAAGGTGAGGGTAAGCATGAGGATGAGGGGTAGGGAGAACTTGAGTGTGAGTGTGAGGGTCAGGGTGAAAGTGAGGTGGAGTTTGAGGGTCAGTGTGAGTTGACTGTGAGGGTGAGGGTCAGGGTTAGATTTAGCGTGAGAGTGAGGTTGATGATGAGAATTAGTGTGAGCGTGATGGTGAGTGTGATTGTGATGGTGAGCGTGAGTGTGAGAGTTAGCATGAGGGTTAGGGTGAGATGAGGCTGACAGTGAGGTTGAGGGTGAGCGTGAGGGTGAGTGTGAGGGTGAGGCTCAGGGTGAGCATCAGGGTGAGAGTTAATGTGAGTTTGAGGGTGAGAATAAGGGAAATGATGAGGGTGAGCATGAGGTTAACGATGAGCATTAGGATGAGGGTGAGAATGAGGGTGAGCATGAATGTGAGGGTGATGGTGAGCGTGAGGGTTCAGGTGACAGTGCGGGTAAGGGTTAGGGTGAGGGTGAGCATAAGGATGAGGGATAGGGTGAAGTTGAGGTTGAGGGTGAGAAAGAGGGTGAGCATGAGTTTTAGGGTACGGTTTTATGGTCAAGGTTATGTTTAGGGTTAGGTTCAGGGTCAGGGTGAGGGTTAAGATTATGGTCAGGGTCAGGGTCAGGGTCTGGTTTAGAATAGGGTTAGGGTCAGGGTCAAACCGGATGAGGGTTTAGGGTCAAGGGACTAGGTCAGAATCCAGGTAGGGTCAGAGTAGGGTCAATGTCAGGTTAGGGTTAGGTGTATCATTAGGGTGAAGGTGAGGTTAATGGTAAGTGTCAGAGCAAGAGTCAGGATTTAGGGTCAGGGTCAGGGGGAGAGTGAGGGTAAGGTTCACGGTTTAGGGTGAGAGTGAGTTTGAGGGTCAAGATTTAGCGTCATTGTGATGCTGAGAATCAGGGTCAGAGTCAGAATTTAGGGTGAGGGTCAGGATGAGGGTCAGGGTCAGGGCCAGATTTAAGGTTAGAAATGGTTTCGGGTTCATGGTCAGGGTCAGGTTTAGTGTTACGGTCAGGGTCGGTGTCGGGGTCGAGGTCGGGGTCAGGGTTTTGTTTTAGGGTAAAGGTCGCTGTGGGTGTAGGGATCATGGTTTTGGGTTAGGGTCGATGTTGGATTCGGGGTCGGGGTCACAGTCAGTGTCAGGGTATAAGGGTCGGGGTCGAGGTCGGGTTCAGAGTGAGGTTCAGGCTCAGGATTTAGTGTCAGGGTCAGTGTCAGTGTCTAGGGTAAGGGTCAGGGTCAGGGTCAGGGTCAGTGTTTAGGGTTAGAGTCAAGGTTAGGGTTTAGGTTTAGGGTTAAAATTAGGTAAGGGTTTGGGTTTTGGGTTAGAGTTAGTGTTAGGGTTAGGGTTAGTTTTAGGGTTTTGGTTTAGCGTTAGGGTTAGGTTTAGGGTTAAGGTTATGGTTACGGTTAGGGTTAGGATCAAAGACAGGGTAAGGGTGAGGGTTAGGGTCAGGGTCAGGGTCGGTGTTCAGGGATAGGGTCAAGGTTAGGGTTAGGGTTAGGATTAGGGTTTAGGTTTAAGGTCAAGGTTAGGGTTATAGTTAGGATTAGAATTTGGTGTTACGGTTAGTGTTAGAGTTAAAGTTTTGGGGTAGGGGTAGGGTTAAGGTTACGTTTAGTATTTAGGTTTAACGTTAGCGTAAGGCTTAAGGATAGGTTAGGGTCAGAATCAGGGTCAGTGTTAGGATCTGGACCAGGGTCAGTTTCAGAATCAGGGTCAATGTTAGGGTAGGGTAAGGGTGAGTGTGAGGGCTAGGGTAAAGGTGAGGGTGAGGATGATCGGCAGGTTGACAGTTAGCATGAGAGTGAAGGTGAGAAATAGGGAGACTGTGAGGGTAAGTGTTAGGGTGAGGGTGAGCATGAGGATGATTGGTAGGGTGAGGTTAATGGTAGGGGTGAGATAGAGGGTGAGCGTGAGTGTTAGCTTGAGTGTGAACGTGACGCTGAAAATGAGATTGAGAGTGTGGTTCAGAATTAGAGTGAGGGTGAGAGTGAGGGTGAGGGTAATTGTGAGGGTGAGTGTGAGGGTGAGTGTGATGGTGAGGGTCAGGAAGTGTTAGCATTGGGTGAGGGTGAGAATGGGGAACGGTGAGGATGAGCATGAGGGTGAGGGTGAGTATGAGGGTGAGGGTGAGAATGAGTTTGAGCATGAGGCTGAGCGTGAGTGTGAAAGTGACAGTGAGTGTGAGAGTGAGGGTGAGGTTGAGGATGAGAATGAGAGAGAGCCTGAAGGTGAGTGTGAGTTTGAGGTTGAACGTGAGTATGAGGGTGAGTGTGAAAATGACGCTGAGGTTGAGGGTGAGTGTGAGGGTGAGTGTCAGTGTGAGCGTGAGTGTGAGTGTGAGGGTAAGGGTGAAAGTGACGGTGAGCATGAGGGTTAGTGTGAGTGTGAAGGTGAGGGTGTGCATCCGGGTGAGAATTAGCATGAGGGTGAGGTTGAGAATGAGAATTAGGGTGAGCGTGAGTGTGAATGTGAGAATGAGCGTGACTGTGATGGTGAAGTGAGGATGAGGTTGAGATTGAGTGTGAGTATGAGTGTGCATGTGATGGTGAGGGTGAGTGTCAGGGTGAGAGTTAGCGTGAGAGTGAGGGTGAAAATTAGAGAGACGGATAGTGTGAGCGTGAGGGTGAGGAGGAGCATGAGGGTGAGTGTGAGGGTGATCGTGAATGTGAATGTGAGTGTGAGGGTGAGCGTAAGAATGAGGGTGATGTTGAGGGTAAGTGTAGGGTGAGGGTAAACATGAGGATGAGGGGTAGTGTGAGGTTGAGTGTGAGGGTGAGGAAGATGTTGAGCGTTAGGGTGAGCGTGATTTTAAACTTGAGCGTGAGGGTGAGAGTGAGGGTCAGGTTTAGAATGAGAGTGAGGCTGAGTGTGATGGTGAGGGTAATTGTGAGGTTGAGTGTGCTGGTGAGCGTCAGGATGAGAGTTAGCCTGAGGGTGAGGGAGAGAATGAGAGAGATTGTGAGGGTGAGCGTGAGGGTGAGGGTTAGCATAAGGGTGAAGGTGAGAATGAGTGTGAGCATGAATGTGAGCTTGAGTGTGAGGGTCAGCGTGAGTGTGAAGGTGAGTGTGATGGTGAGGATGAGTCAAGTGTCAGGGTGAGAGTTAGCATGAGGGTTAGGGTAAGATTGAGAAGGACGGTGAGAGTGAGGGTGAGGGTAGAAGTGAGGATGAGCGTGAGGGTCAGGGTGAGTGTCAGGTTGAAGTGAGTGTGATTGTGAGGTTCGGGGTCATGGTAAGGCCAGGGTTTGGGGTCAGCGTAAGGGTGAGGGTGATGGTCAGGGTCAGGGGTTAGGGAGATTGTGAGGGTGAGGGTGAGATTCAGGATCAGGATTTAGGGTCAGGGTGAGGGTGTGGGTCAGGGTCAGAGTCAGGGTTTAGTGTGAATGTCAGGGTAATGTCTGTGTTAGGGTCAGGGTTTAGGGTTAGATTCTGGGTCAAGTTCAGTGTCAAGGTTTAGGGTTAGGGTCACAGTCGGTGTCGAGGTCAGGGTTAGAAGGGTCAGGGTCAGGGTCAGGTTCAGAAATGGTAAGGATCAGGGTTAGATCAGGGTGAGGGTT
Organism: Cynopterus brachyotis; assembly: GCA_009793145.1. Lineage (NCBI taxonomy): Eukaryota > Metazoa > Chordata > Mammalia > Chiroptera > Pteropodidae > Cynopterus > Cynopterus brachyotis. The sequence goes on from SSHV01003122.1 coordinate 321,479, forward strand.
TAGGGTTCAGGTTCTTGGTCAAAATCCAAGAAGTGTCAGAGTAGGGTCATTGTCGGGTCAGGGTAGGGCTTACCTTTAGGGTTAGGGTGAGGGTGAGGGTCAGGGTAAGGGTAAGTGTCAGAGTTTAGGGTTATGGTCAGAGTAAGGGTGAGGAACAGGGTCAGGGTTTAGGGAGAGTGTGAGGGTGAGGGTCAGGATTTAGGGTCAGGGTGAGGGTGAGGGTCAGGTTCACATTCAGGGTTTAGGGTGAGGGTCAGTGTGAGGGTCAGAAACATGGTAAGGGTTTAGGGTAAGGGTCAGGGTCAGGTTCAGGGTTTAGGATCAGGGTCAGCGTCAGGGTCAGGGTAGGCATTAGGGTCAGGAATAGGGTCATGATCATGGTCAGTGTTTAGGGTTATGTTCAAGGTTAGGGTTAGGGTTAGGGTTAGGGTTTTGGGTTAGGGTTAGTTTAGGAATAGGGTTAGGGTTTGGATTTAGGGTTAGTTTTATGGTTAAGGTTTTGGGTTAAAGTTAGAGTTAGGGTTAGGGTTTACAGTTACTGTTTGCTTTAGTGTCAGGGTCAGGGTCAGGGTCAAGGTCCGGGTTAGGGTCAGGGTCAATGTCAGGTTCTGTGTCAGATTTAGAGTCAGGGTTTGGGTGACTGTTAGGGTGAGTGTGAAGGTGAGGGCGAGGATAAGCATCAGGATGATAGTTAGCATGAGAGTGAGTTTGAGAATAAGGGAGATGGTGAGAATGAGTGTGAGCGTGAGGTTGAGGGTGAGCATGAGGGTGAGGGTGATGGTGCGAGTAAGGTTTAGGGTGAGGTTGAGCATGAGGATGAGGGGTTGGGTGAGATTGAAGGTGAGGGTGTGGAAGAGGGTGAGCTTGAGGTTTAGGGTTAGGTTTATGGTCAAGGTTAGGTTTAGGGTTAGGTACAGGGTCAGGGGCAGGATTAGGGTTAAGGTCAGGGTTAGAGACAGGGTCAGGTTTAGAATGGGGTTAGAATCAGGGTCAGACCAGGTCGTGGTTTAGGTTCGAGTTTGTGGGTCAGAATCCAGAAAGGGTCAGAATAGGGTCAATGTAGGTTAAGGGTCAGGATTAGTTTAGGGTCAGGGTCAGGCTCAGGGTAGGGGCTGGGGGCAGGGTTAGGGTCAGGGTCAGTATTTAGTGTTAGGGTCAAGATTAGGGTTAGGGTTAGGGTTAGGTTTAGGGACAGGGTCAGGGTCATCGTTAGGGTAAGGGCAAGGTCAGTGTCAGGGTCAGTGTCAGGTCAGGGTCAGGGTTAGGGTCATGTTTAGTGTTAGTGTGAGGGTGAGTGTTAGGAGAGGGTGAGGTTGAGCTTCAGGGTGAGAGTTAGTGTGAAAGTGAGTGCCAGAATGAGCGAAACGGTGAGGGTAAGTGTGAACCCAAGGGTGAGTGTGAGAATGAGGGTTTAGATTGAGGGTGAGAATGAGTGTGAGGGGAAGGGTGAGAGTGAGGGTGAGC
>SSHV01003122.1:324806-348394 GCA_009793145.1 Cynopterus brachyotis
GTCGAGGATGTTGTCAGGGTGAGGGTCAGGGTCAGGTTTTAGGGTTAGGATCAGAGTCAAGTCTAGGGATAGGGTCAGGGTGAGTGTCAAGGTCAGGGTAGGGGTTGGGTCAGGGATAGGGTCAGGGTCAGGATATGGGTTGAGGGTCAGGGTCAATTTTAAAGTTAGGGTTAGGGTTAGGGTTTAGGGTTAGGGTTAGTGTTAGGCTTAGGGTTAGGTTTTAGATTTAGGGTTAGTGTTAGGCTTATGTTTAAGGTTTTGGTTTAGGGTTAGGGTTAGTGTTAGTTTTAGGGTTAAGTGTTAAGAGTAAGGTTAGGTTTATGGTTAGGGTCAGGGTCAGGTTCAGGTCAATGTTAGGGTCAGGTTCAGGTTCAGGGACGAGGTCAGTGTTTGGGTCAGGGTTAAGGTCAGGGTCAGATTAGTGTCAGTGTCAGGGTTAGGGTCAGGGTTAGCGTGAGTGTGAGGGTGAGTGTGAAGGTGAGGGTGAGTTTGAGCGTCAAGGTGAGAGTTAGCGTGAGAGTGAGTATGAAAATGAGGGAGACGGTGAGGGAGAGGATGAAAGTGAAGGTGAAGGTGAGAATTAGGGTGAGTGTGAAGGTAAATGTGAGGGTTAAGGTGATTGTCAGGGTCATGTGAGGGTGAGGGTGAAGGTGAGCATTAGGGTGATAGTTAGTGTGAGGGTGAGGGTAAGATGAGGGAGATGGTGAGGGTGAGCGTGAGGGTGAGTGTGAGCGTGAGGGTGAGGGTCAGAATGAGTATGAGTGTGAGGCTGAGCGTGAGTGGGAACGTGAGTGTGTAGGTGAGATGAGGGTGAGATTGAGGGTGAGTTTGAAAGTGAGGGTAAGCCGGAAGGTGAGCATGAGGGTAAGTATGAGTGTCAGGTTGAGCGTAAGGTTGAGTGTGAGGGTGAGAGTGAGAGTGAGACTGAGCGTGAGGGTGAGTGTAAGCGTGAGGATGTCAGGGTGAGTGTGAGGGTGAGGGTGAAAGTGAGGATGAGCTTGAGGGTGAATATGAGTGTGAGGTGAGGTTGAGCATCAGAGTGGGAGTTAGCGTGAGGGTGAGTTTAACGATGAGAATGAGGGAAAGCGTGAGGGTGAGTGTGAGTGTGAGGGTAAGCGTGAGTGTGAGGGTGAGAATGAGGGAGATCTTGAGGGTGAGGGTGAGGGTTAGAGTAAGGCTGAGCATGAGTGCGAGGGTGAGTGTCAGGGTGAGAGTTACGGTAAGCGTGAAGGTGAGTGTGATGGTGAGGGTGATGGTAGCATCAGAGTGAGAATTAGTGTGTAATTGAGGGTGAGAATTAGGGAAATGGTGAGGGTGAGCCTAGGGTGAGGTTCATAAGTATTGTGAGTGTGAGAATGAGGGTGAGCGTGAATGTGATGGTGAGGTTCAGCATGAGGGTGAGGGTGACAGGGTGAGGGTAAGGTTTCGGGTGAGGGTGAACATGAGGATGATTAGTAGAATGAAGTTCAGGTTGAGGGTGAGTAAGAGGGTGAGCGTGAGGTTTAGGGTTAGTTTTAGGGTCCATCTTAGGTTTAGTATTAGGTGCAGGGTCATTGTCAGGGTTAGGGTTAGGGTCAAGGTCAGGATCATGTTCAGGGTTAGAAGGGTCAGGGTCAGTGTCAGGGTTAGAATTAGGCTAGGGTCAGGGTCAAAGCAGGATGAGGGTTTAGGTTCGATTGTCTGGGTCAGAATCGAAGTTGTGTCAGAGTAGGGTCAATGTCGCGTCCGGGTTAGGTTTAGCTTTAGTGTGAAGGTGAGGGTGAGGATGAGGGTCAGTGTAAGGGTCAGGTTTCAGGGTTAGAATCAGGGTCAGGGTGAGGGTCTCAGTCAGGGTTTAGGGTGAGTGTGAGGGTGAGGGTGAGGTTGAGGATCAGGATTTATGGTAAGGGTGAGGGTGACGGTTAGTGTCACAGTCAGGGTTTAGGGTGAGAGTAATGCTGAGGGTTGGGGTCAGCGGCCGGTTTAGGGTCAGTGTCGGGGTCGGTGTAGGGGTTGTATTCGGGGTCAAGGTTAAGGTCAAGCTCAGGTTAAGTTGTCAGTGTCGGGGTCGGGGTCAGGGTAAAGGTCAGGGTCATGGTTTTGGGTCAGCGTCAGAATCAGGGTCAGGTTACCGGTCTAGGTTCCGGGTCAGGGTCAGGATAGGTGTTAGGGTCTGGGATAGTGTCAGGGTCAGGGTCAGTTTTTAGAAATAGGGTGAAGGTTAGGGTTAGGGTTAGTGTTAGAGTTGGGGTTTGGGTTTGGGGTTAGTGTTAGGGTTAGAGATTTGGATTAGAGTTACGGTTAGTGTTAGCATTTAGGGTTAGGGTTAGGGTTTTGGGTAAGGGTCAGGGTTAGGGTCAGGGTCAGGGTCAAAGTTAGGGTCAGCGTCAAGGTCAAAGTCAGGGTTAGGGTCAGGGTGAGGCTGAGCGTGAGGGTGAGTGTGAGGGTGAGGTTGAGGGTGAGCAACAGGGTGAGAGGTAATGTGAGTGTGAGTATGAGAACAAGGGAGTAAGTGAGGGTGAGCATGAGGTTGAGGATGAGCATGAGGATGAGGGTGTGAATGAGGGAGAGCATGAATGTGAGGGCGAGGGTGAGCGTGAGGGTGAGGGTGACGGTGTAGTAAGGGTTAAGGTGAGGGTAAGCGTGAGCATGCGGGGTAGGATGGGTTGAATGTGAGGGTGAGCAAGACGGTGAGCGTGATGTTTAGGGTTAGGTTTAGGTCAAGGTTAGGTTTAGGGTTAGGTTCAGGGTCAGGGTCAGGGTTATGTTTAGGGTCAGGTTCAGGGTCAGGGTCAGGTTTAGAAGGGTCAGGGTCAGAGTCAGGTTTAGAATAGGGTTAGGGTCAGAGTCAGAACAAAGTGAGGCTTTAGGGTCGAGCGTCTGGGTCAGAATCCCATTAGGGTCAGCTTAGGGTAAATGTTGAGTCAGGGTTAGGCTGAGCTATAGGGTGAAGGTGAGGTTTATGGTGAGGGTCAGGATTTAGGGCAGGGTGATGGTAAGGGTAAGGGTCAGAGTCAGAGTTTAGCGTGAGGGTCATGGTAAGGGTCAGAACCATGGTCAGGGTTTAGGGTTAGGGTCAGTTTCGGGGTAGGAGTTGAGGTAGCAGTCAGGGTTTAATGTTAGGGTCAGGGACGGCGTCAAGTTCGGGGTGTAGAATTAGGGTCGTGGTGGGATTCGGTGTCGGGATCGGGGTCAGGGTCAGGGTTTAGGGGTTGGGGTTGAGGTTGGGCCAGGGTAAGGGTCAAGTTCAGTTTTAGGCTCAGGGTCAGGGTCAGGGTCACGGTCTAAGGTTAGGGTCTGGGTCAGAATCAGTGTCATAGTAGGTGTTGGTGTAAGGGTTAGGGTAAGAGTCGGGTCATGGTTTATTGTCAATTTTAGCGTTAGGGTTAGGGTTTAGAGTTAGGCTTAGTGTTAGGGTTAGGGTTAGGTTTTGGGGTTAGGGTTTGTGTTAGGGTTAGGGTTAGGATTAGGGTTTTGGATTTAGGGTTAGGGTTAGGGTTAGTTTTAGGGTTAGGTTTAAGGTTATGGTTAGTTTTAGAGTTAGGTTTGGGGTCAGGGTCAGGGTCAGTGTTTAGGGTACGATCAGTGTCAGGGTCACAGTCCAGGTTTAGGGTCAGGGTCAGAATCAGTGTCATAGTATGTGATAAGGTAAGGGTTAGGGTCAAGTTCAGGGTCACAATTTAGGGTCAAGGTTAGGGTTTGGGTTAATGTTAGGGTTAGGGTTTAAAGTTAGGGTTTATGTTAGGGTTAGGGTTAGGATTTGGGGTTAGGATTAGTTTTCGGGTTAGGGTTAGGGTTAGGGTTTTGGATTAGGGTTAGAGTTAGGGTTAGGTTTAGGGTTTAGGTTTAAGGTTAGGGTTAGGGTTAGGGTAGGGTCAGGGTCAGTGTCAGGGTCAATGTCAGGGTCAGAATCAGGTTTAGGGTAAGGTTTAGTGTGAGTGTGAAAATGACTGTGAAGGTGAGGGTGTGGATGAGCATCAGGGTGAGAATTAGCGTGAGTGTGAATGTGAGAATGAAGAAGATGGTGAGGGACAGGGTGAACGTGAGCGTGAGTGTGAGAGTGAGGGTGAGCGTAATGGTGAGGGTGAGTGTCAGTGTGAGGTTGAGGGAGAAATTTAGGGTGAGCGTGAATTTAATTGTGAGTGTTAGGGTGAGGGTGAGTGTAAGTTTGAGGGTGATGGTGAGGGTAGGTGTTAGGGTGAGGGTAGAATGAGGATGAGGTGTAATGTGAGTTTGAGGGTGAAAATAAGGAAGAGGGTGAGCATGAAATTTAGGATTATGTTTTATGGTTAAGGTTAGGTTTAGGGTTAGGTACAGGGTCAAGGTCAGAGTTAAGTTTAAGGTCAGGGTCAAGGTCAAGGTTAGGGTTAGATGGGTCACTTTCAGGTTCAGGTTTAGAATAGAATCAGTGACAGCGTCAGACTAGGGTGAGGATTTTGGTTCGAGGGTCTTGGTCAGAATCCAGGTAGGGTCAGAATAGGGTCAATGTCGGGTAGGGGTTATGTTTAGCTTTAGGGTGAGGGTGAGGGAGAGGGTCAGTGTAAGTGTCAAGGTTAAGGGTCAGGGTCAGGGTTTAGGGTGAGGGTGAGTTAAAGTGTGAGGTGAGGATCAGAATTATGGGTCAGGGTGAGGCTCAGGGTCAGAGTCAGAGTTTAGAGTGAGAGTATTGGTGAGTGTCCGGGTCAGTTGCAGGGTTAAGTATTAAGGTCAAGATCAGGGTCAAGGTCAGGGTCAAGTTTTAGGGTTAGGGTCAGGGTGGGTGTCGTGATAAAGGTCTAAGTCAGGGTTTAAGGTTACAGTCGGGATTGGATTCGGGGTCGGGGTCGAGGTCAGGGTCAGGGTTTAGGTGTGGGGGTCGTGGTTGGGGTCACGGTCAGGGTCAGGGTCAGGTTTTAGGATCAGGTCAGGGTCAGCGTCAGGGTTTAGGGTTAGCTTTAGGGTCATGGTCAGGGTGAGCGTGAGGGTGAGTGTGAGGGTGAGCGTGAGTGTGAGTGTGAACGTGAGGCTGAGGTTAAGAATGAAGGAGACGGTGAGCGAGAGCGAGAGAGATAGGGTGAGCATGAGAATGAGGTTGAGAATGAGGGTGAGCATGAATGTGAGTGTTAGGTTGAGGATGAGAGTGAGGGTGAGGGTGAGGGTGAGGGTGAGTGTTAAAGTGAGGGTGAGGGTGATCATGAGTGTGAGGGTGAAAATGAAGGTGAAGGTGATGGTTACGTTGAGGGTTGAAGTGAAGTTGAGGGGTGGGGTCAGGGTGAGATTGACGGTGAGCGTGAGGGTGAGGGTGAGGGTCAGGTTGAGTGTTAGGCTGTGGGTGAGGTTTAAGTTGAGGGTGAGGGTGAGGGGTAGGGTGAATTTGAGGGTGAGAATGAGGGTGAAGTGATGGTGAGGGTTAGGGTGAGGGTGTGGAATAGGACTACTGTGAAGGTGAGGGTGAGGGTGAGGTTGAGGGTGAGTGTTAAAGTGAGGGTGAGGGTGAGCTTGTGGTGAGTGTGTGAATGAGGGTGAGCATGAGGGCGAGTGTGAGTGTCGACGTGAGTATGAGGGTGAAATGTCTGTGAGTGTTAGGGTGAGAGTTAGCGTGAGGGTGAGGGTGACAATGAGAAAGAAAATGACGGTGAGCGTGAGGGTGAATGTGAGCATGAGGGTGAGTTTGAGATTGAGGCTTAGTGTGAATGTTAGGATGAGGATGAGCGTGAGGGTCAGGGTGAGTGTCAAGATGAGCGTGAGGGTGAGGTTCAGGGTCAGGGTAAGGGTCAGGGTTTAGTGTCAGGGTCAGGGTAAGGGTGAGGGGGGTCATGGTCAGGGTTTAGGGTGTTTGTGATTGTGAGGGTGTTGGCTAGGATCAGGATTTAGGGTCAGGTGAGGGTGAGGGTCAGTGTCACAGTCAGGGTTTAGGGTGAGTGTCAGGTTGAGTGTCAGGTTCAGGGTAAGGGTTTAGGATTATGGTCGGGGTCGGGATCAAGGTCGGTGTGATGTCTTAGGTTTAGGGTCAGGGTTGGTGTAGGCATCAAGGTTAGAAGAATCAGGGTCAGGGTCAGTTTTAGAATAGGGTTAGGGCCAGAGACAGACCAGGGTGAGTGTTTAGGGTCGAGGTTCTGCGTTCAGAATCCAAGAAGGGTCAGAGTATGGTCAATGTCAGGTAAAGGTTAGGATTAGATTTAGGGTGAGGGTGAGCGTGAGGGTGAGGGTGAGGGTCAGGGTAAGGGCCAGCATTTCAGGTCAAGGTCAGTGTGAGGGTGAGTTTCAGGGTCTGGGTTTAGAGAGAGGATCAGGGTGAGTGTCAGGGTGAGGGTCAGGATTTAGGGTTAGGGTGGGGGTGAGTGTTAGAGTGTAATTCAGGGTTAGGGAGATGATCAGGGTTAGTGTCAAGGTGAGGGTCTGGGTTAGGGTTAGGGTTGGGGTCTGGGTCAATTTCGAGGTCAGGGTCAGGGTTTAGGGTTAGGGTCAGGTTCAGGGTCGGTGTCCTGGTCGGGTTATAGGGTTAAAGTCAGAATTGGAATGTGGACCGGTTCGGGGTCAGGGTCAGCGTTTCGGGGTCCGGGTCGCGGACGTTGTCAGGGTGAGGGTCAGGGTCATGTTTTAGGGTCAGGGTCAAAGTCTAGGGTTAGGGTCAGGGTCAGTGTCAAGGTCAGGGTAGGGGTTGGGTTAAGGGTAGGGTCAGGGTAAGGGTCAGGGTTGAGGGTTAAGGTCAAAGTTAAAGTTAGGGTTAAGGTTAGGGTTTAGGGTTAAAGTTAGTGTTATCATTAGGGTTAGGGTTTGGGTTAGGGTTAGTGTTATGTTTATGGTTAGGGTTTAGGGTTAGGGTTAGTGTTAGTTTTAGGGTTTAGGTTTAGGGTTAGGGTTAGGGTTAGTGTCATGTCAGTGTCAATGTTAGGGTCAGGGTCAGGTTCCGGTACCAGGTCATTGTTAGGGTCAGGGTTAAAGTCAGGGTCAGCGTAGTGTCAGGGTCAGGGTTAGGGTCAGGGTTAGCGTGAGTGTGAGGGTGAGTGTGAAGGTGAGGGTGAGGTTGAACGTCAAGATGAGAGTTAGTGTGAGAGTGAGTATGAAAATGAGGGAGACGGTGAAAAGATGATGAAAGTGAAGGTGAAGGTGAGAATGAGGGTGAGCGTGAGGGTGAAGGTGAGGTTGAGGGTGAGAGTGAGGGTAGCAAAAATGAGGGTGAGTGTCAGAGTGAGCATGAGTGTGAGTGTGAGGTTGACGATGAGGGTATGTGTTAGGGTGAGAATGAGCATGAGGTGAACGGTTGGGTGAGTGTGAGGGTGAGGCTGAGAAAGAGGGGAGCGAGAGTGTGAGTGTGAGTGTGAGTGTGAGGATGAGGTTGAGGGTGAAGGTGAGGGTGAGAGTGATGGAGAATGTGAGTGTGAGGGTGAAGGTGAGCGTCAGGGTTAGAGTTAGCATGAGGGTGAGGGTGAGAATGAGGGTGATGGTGAGCGTAAGCGTGAGGGTGAGGGTGAGCATGAGGGTGAGGTTGACGGTGAGGGTATGGGTTAGAATGAGGATGAGTATGAGGATGAGGTGTAGGGTGAGGTTTAGGGTGATGGTGAGGAAGAGGATGAGCCTGAGGGTGAGCGTGAGTGTGAATGTGAGGGTGAGTGTGAGAGTGAGTGTGAGGTTGAGGATGAGAGTGAGGGTGAGCGTGAATGTGAAATTGAGTGTGAGTGTGAGTTTGTGGGTGATTGTGAGCAGGGAAGTGAGGGTGAGAATGAGGGTGAGCAAGAGGGTGAGTGTGAGTTTGAACGTGAAAATGAGGGTGACAATGAGGGTGAGCGTGAGGGTGAGGATGATGTTGAGAGAGTGGGTGAGCGTAAGGTTGTGGGTGAGTGTCAGGGTGAGCGTTAGTTTGAGTGTGAGGGTGAGGATGAAAGTGACGGTGAGCATGAGGGTGAGTGTGAGTGTGAGGTGAGGGTGAGCATCCGGTTGAAAATTAGCATGAGGGTGAGTTTGAGGATGAGAATGAGGATGAGTGTGAGTGTGAGTGTGAGGGTGAGTATGATGGTGAGGATGAGGGTGAGCGTCAGGGTGAGTGTTAGCGTGAGGGTGAGGGTGAGGATTAGAAAATGGTGAGGGTGAGGGTGAGGGTAGGAGTGAGAATGAGCGTGAGGGTCAAGGTGATTGTCAGTGAGCTTGAGCTTAAGGGTGAGGGTCAGGGTCATGGTAATGGTCAGGGTTTAGGGTCACGATCAGTGTGAGGGTGAGGGACAGGGTCAGGGTTTATGGTGATTGTGAGAGTGAGGATGAATGTGAGGATCAGGATTTAGGGTCAGGGTGAGCTTCAGGGTAAGGGTCAGAGTCAGGGTTGAGGGTGAGTTTCAGGGTGAGTGTCAGGGTCAGGTTTCAGGGTTAGGGTCAGGGTCGGGGTCAAGGTAAGGGTCAAGATTTTGGGTTAGGGTCAGGGTCAGTGGCGGGGTCAGGGTTATAGGATCAGGGTCAGAGTCAGGTTCAGAATAGGGATAGGGTCAGTGTCAGGCCACGGTGAGTGTTTAGGGTTGAGTTACTCGGTCGGAATAAAAGTAGGGTCAGACTATGGTCAATGTCGGGTCAGGGTTAGTTTTAGCTTTAGGGTTAGGGTGAGGTTGACGGTCAGGGTTGGGTAAGTGTCAGCGTTTAGGGTCAGGGTCAGAGTGAGGTTGAGGTACAGGGTCAGTGTTTAGGGTTAGGGTGAGGGTCAGTGTGAATGTGAGGGTCAGGATATATGGTCAGGGTGAGGGTGAGTGTCGAAGTCAGAGTTAGGATTTATGGTGATGGTCAGGGTGATTGTCAGGGTCAGAGTCAGTGTTTACTGTTAAGGTTAATTTCAGAGTCAAGGTCAGGGTCAGGGTTTAGGGTTAGTGTCAGGGTCGGTTTCACGGCCGGGGTCGAGGTCGTGGTTTAGGGGTAAGTTCGAGGTTAGGTTTGGTGTCGGGGTCGGCTTAAGGGTCACGGATTAGGGGTCAGGGTCAGGCTCAAAATTAAGGTCATGGATTAGGGTCAAGGTCAAGGTCAGGTTCAAGGTATAGGGTTAGGGACAGGATAAGAGTCTGGGTAGGGTTTAGGAACAGGGTCAGCATCAGGGTCAAGGTCAGGGTTTAGAGTTAAGGTCAAAATTAGGGTTAGGGCTAGGGCTAGGGTTTAAGGTTAGGGCTAGTTTTAGGATTAGTGTTAGTGTTTGGAGTTAGGGTTACTGTTAGAGTTAGGGTTAGGGTTAGGGTTTTGTGTTAGGGTTAGGGTTAGGTTTTAGGGTTTAGGTTAGGGTCAGGGTCAGTGTCAGGTTCAAGGTCAGGTTCAGGGTCAGGGTCAGGGTCAGAGTTAGGGTTTGTGTCATGGTTAGTGTCATGGTTAGGGACAGTGTGAGGGTGAGTGTGAAGGTGAAGGTGGGGGCGAGCGTTAAGTTGAAAGTTAGCGTGAGAGAGAGTGTGAGAATGAGAAAGACGGTGAGGGTGAGCATGAGGGTGAGGGTGAGCATGAGGTCGAGTGTGAGAATGAGGGTGAGCGTGAGTGTGAATGTGATGGTGAGGATGAGAATGATTTTGAGAGTGAGGTTGAGGGAAAATGTGAGGGTGACTGTCAGGGTGAGCAGGAGGGTGAGTTGAAGGGTGAGGGTGAGAGTGAGGTGTAAGTGAGCGTGAATGTGCGTGTGAGGGTAAGGGTGAACGTCAATTTGAGAGTTAGCGTGAGTTTGAGAGAGAGAATGAGCGAGACGGTGAAGGTGAGCGTGAAGGTATGGGTGAGCATGAGGGTGAGGGTGAGAATGAGGGTGAGCATGAATGTGAGGCTGATGGTGAGCATGAGGGTGATGGTGACGGTGAGGGTAAAGTTTAGAATTAGGATGAGCATGAGGATGATGGGTAGGGTGAGGTTGATTGTGAGGGTAAGGAAGAGGGTGAGCGTGAGGGTTAGTGTGAGAGTGAGGGTGAGGTTGAGGATGAGATTGAGGGTGAGCATGAGGGTGAGTTTAAGTGTGAGGATGATGTTGAGGGTGAGGGTGAGTGTGATGTTGAGTGTAAGTGTGAGGGTGAGGGTGAGCGTCAGGGTGAGAGTTAGCATGAGGGTGAAGTTTAGAATCAGGGAGATTGTTAGGGTTAGCATGAGAGGAAGGATGAGCATAAGGGTGAGGTTGAGAATGAGAGTGAGCATGAGGGTGAGAGTGAGTGTGAATGTAAGGGTGAGGGTGAGAGTGAGGGTGAGGTTAAGGATGAGAATGAGGGTGAGCGTGAGGGTGAGGGTGATTGTGAGGGTGATCTGAGGCTGAGGGTATAGGTGATCATCAGGGTGAGAGTTAGCGTGAGGGTGAGGTTAAGATGAGGGAGATGGTGAGGGTGAGCATGAGGGTGAGTGAGGCATGAGCGTGAGAATCAGCATGAGTGTGAGCATGAGGCTGAGCATGAGTGGGAACGTTAGGGTATAGGTGAGAATGAGGGTGAGTGTGAGGGTGAGGGTGAGAGTGAGATTGAGTATGAGCATAAGCATGAGGGTGTCAGGGTGAGCATGAGGATTAGTGTCAGGGTGATGGTGAAAGTGAGCATGAGCGAGAGGGTGAATATCAGTGTTAGGGTGAGGATGAGCATCAGGGTGAGTGTTAGTGTGAGGGTGAGGTTGAAGATGAGAATGAGGGAGAGCGTGAGGGTGAGTGTGATTGTGAGGGTGAGCGTGAGTGTGAGGGTGAGTGTGAAAATGAGGTTGAGGGTGAGGATGAGTGTGAGGATGAGTGTGAAGTTGAGGATGGGGATGAGCGTCAGGGTGAGAGTTAGCATGAGTGTGAGCGTGAGAATGAGGGAGACAGTGAGGGTGAGCATGAGGGTGAGGGTGAACATGAGGGTGAGCGTGGATGTGAGGGAGAGTGTGAGCGTGAGAGTGTGGGTGACAGTGAGGGTAAATGTTAGGGTGAGGGTGAGCATGAGGATGAGTGGTACATTGAGGTTGAGGGTGAGGGTGAGAAAGATTGTGAGTGTGAGGTTTAGGGTTAGGTTTTATGGTCAAGGATAGATTTAGGGTTAGGTTCAGGGTCAGTGTCAGGTTTATGGTTAGGGTCATGGTCAGGATCAGGTTCAGGGTTAGAAGGTTCAGGGTCCAGGTCAGGTTTAGAATAGGGTTAGGGTCAGGGTCCAACCAGGGTAAGTGTTTAGCATAGAGGTACTGATACAGAATCCAGGTAGGGTCAGAGTAGGGTCAATTTCGGGTCAGGGTTAGGTTTAGCTTTAGAGTGAGGGTGATGGTGAGTCTGAACATGAGGGTGAGGGTGACAATGAGAATGAGAGTCAGGATGACGGTGAGAGGGAGGGTAGCATGAGGGAGGGTGAGTATCAGGGTGAGCGTGAGGATGAGTGTGAGGGTGAGGGTCAGGGTGAGCATCAGGGTGAGAGTTAGCATTAGGGTGAGGGTGAGAATGAGAGAGACGGTGAGGGTGAGTGTGATTGTGAGGTTGAGGATGAAAGTTAGGGTAAGCATGAGGGTAAGGGTGAGAATAAGGGTGTACGTTATTGTGAGCGTGAGTGTCAATGTGAGTTGAGGGTGAGAATGACGGTGAATGTGAGAGTGAGAATTAGCGTAAAGGAGAGGGTGTGAATGAGGGTGAAGGTGAGTTTTAGATTGAGGGTGAGAGTGAGGGTCAGTTGAACGTGAGGATGAGCGTGAGGGTGAGGGTGATGGTAAGTGTTATAGTGAGGGTGATCGTGAGTGTGAGGGATAGGATGAGAGTGAGGGTGAGGGATATGGTTAGGGTGAGTGTGAAGTTGAGGGTTAGGGTGAGGGTGAGATTGAGGGTGAGCATGAGAGTGAGGGCAAAATTGGGAGTGAGAAAGGGGTTGAATATGAGATTTAGGGTGAGTGTGATGCTGAGGGTGAGGATTAGGGTGAGGGTGAGGTTGAGTTGAGGGTGAGGTTGAGATTGAGGGATAGGGTGAGGGCTAGGCTGACGTGACGTTTAGGTTGAGGGTACGAGTGAGCATGAGGATTTCTGTGAGGGCGAGGGTGAGGAAGAGGGTGAGCCTGAGGGTGAGCATGAGTGTGAACGTGAGGGTGAAGGTGAAAGTGACGGTGTGGTTGAGGATGAGAGTGATGGTGAGCATGACATTGAGGGTGAGTGTGAGGTTGAGCATGAGGGTGAGGGTGAAGGTGAGTATGAGTATGAGGTTGAGGTTGAGGGTGAGAGTGAGGGTGAGCGTAAGGGTGAGGTTGACTGTCAGAGTAAGCATGATGGTGAGTTTGAGGGTGAAGGTGAAAGTGACGGTGAGCATGAGGGTGAGTGTGAGTGTAAAGGTGAGGGTGAGCATCCGGGTGAGAATTAGCGTGAGGGTTATTTTGAGGATGAGAATGAGGGTGAGAGTGAGTGTGAATGTGAGGGTAAGCGTGAGTGTGAGGGTGAGTGTGAGGATGAAGTTGAGGGTGAGGGTGAGTGTGAGGGTGAGTGTGATGGTGATGGTGAGGATGAGGGTGAGCATCAGGGCGAGAGTTAGCGTGAGGGTGAGAATGAGAAAGATAGTGAGGGTGAGGGTGAGGGTAGGAATGAGGATGAGTGTGAGGGTCAGGGTGAGTGTCAGTGTGAGTGTGAGGGTTAGGTTGAGGGTGAGGGTCTGTGTAAGTGTCAGGGTTTACGTTGACGGTGATGGTGAGGTTGATGGTGAGGGTCAAGATGAGGGTTTATGGTGAGGATGTTGGTGAGGGTGAGTGTGAGGATCAGGATTTAGGGTCAGGGTCAGTTTGGGGGTCAAGGTCAGTGTCAGGTTTTAGGGTGAGAGTCAGGGTGAGGGTCAGGGTCAGTGTCAGGATTTAGTGTTAGGTTCGGGGACGGGGTCAAGTTCAGGGTAAAGGTTTAGTGTTAGCGTCAGTGTCGGTGTCCGGGTAGGGGTTGGGGTCAGGGTTTAGGGTTAGGGTCAGGCTCGAGGTTGGGATATAGGTCCAGGTTTAGTGTTAGGGTCAGGGTAGGATTCGGGTTCGATGTCAGGGTCAAGGTCTGGGTTTAGTGGTCTGGGTCATTGTCAGGGTCAGGGTCAGGGTTTAGGGTCAGGGTCTCGGTCAGGTTTATGGTCTAGGGTTAGGGTCAGTGTCAGAGTCAGTGACAGGGTAAGCGTTAGGTCAGGGTTAGGGTCAGTGTCAGGGTCAGTATTTAGGGTTAGGGTCAAGGTTAAGGTTAGTGTTAGGGTTAGGGTTTAGGATTACAGTTAGTGTTAGTGTTAGGTTTAGGGTTTGGGGTTAGTGTTAGTGTTAGGGTTAGGGTTATGGGTTAGTGTTAGTGTTAGGGTTAGTGTTTGGAGTTATGGTTAGGGTTAGAGTAAAAGTTAGGGTCAGGGTCAGGGTCAGGGTTAGAAAGGTAAGGGTCAGGATCAGGTATAGAATAGCATTAGTGTCAGGGTCAGACCAGGTGAGGGTTTAGGGTGTTGGGTCTGGGTCAGAATTCAGGTAGGGTCAGAGTAGGTTCAATGTCAGGTTAAGGTGTAAATTTAGGTGAGGGTGAGGGTGAGGGTGAGGGTCAGTGTAAGTGTCAGAGTTTAGGGTGAGTTTCAGGGTGAGGGTGTGGGTCAGGGTGAAGTTGAGCATGAGGGTGAGTGTGAGGGTTAGGTTGAGGATGAGCTTCAGGGTGAGAGTTAATGTGAGTGTGAGTGTGAGAATGAGATAGTGAGGGTGAGCATGAGGTTGAGGATGAGCATGAGGATGAGGGTGAGAATGAGGGAGAGCATGAATGTGAGGGTGAGGGTGACCGTGAGGGTGAGGATGAAGGTTAGGGTTAGTGTAAGGGTAAGGGTGAGCATGAAGATGAGGGGTAAGGTGAGTGTGAGACTGAGGGTGAGAAAGAGGGTAAGCGTGAGGGTGAGCGTGAGTGTGAAACTGAGGTTGAGTGTGCGTGTGAGGGTAAGGGTAAGCATCAGTTTGAGAGTTAGTGTGAGTTTCAGAGAGACAATGAGGAAGACGGTGAGGGTGAGAGTGAGGGTGTGGGTGAGCATGAGGGTGAGCATGAGAACGAGGGTGAGTGTGAATGTGAGGCTGATGGTGAGTGTGAGGATTAGGTGATGGTGAGGATAAGGGTTAGAATGAGGGTAAGTATGAGGATGAGGGGTAGGGTGAGATTGAGGGTGAGGGTGAGGAAGAGGGTGAGAGTGAGTGTGAGCATGAGTGTGAATGTGAGAATAAGCGTGAGAGTCTGTGATGTTGAGGATGAGAGTGAGGGTGAGTGTGAGGTTGAGGTTGAGTGTGAGTGTGAGTTTGAGGGTGAATATGAGGGTGAGGTTGAGGGTGAGCGTCAGGGTGAGAGTTAGCGTGAGTGTGAGAATGAGGGAGATGGTGAGTGTAAGCATGAGGGAGAGGGTGAGCAGAAAGGTGTGAGAATAAGGGTCAGAATGAGGATTAGCATGAGGGTGACAGTGATGGTGAGCGTAAGGGTGAGGGTGAGTATCAGGATGAGCGTGAGTGTGAGTGTGAGGGTATGGGTGAAAGTGATGTTGAGCGTGAGGGTGAGTGTTAGTGTGAGGATAAGGGTGAGCATTCGGGTGAGAATTAGCGTGAGGGTGAGGGTGAAAATGAGGAAGATGGTGAGGGTGAGGTTGAGTTTAAGGTTGAGTGTCAGAGTGAGGTTGACGTTGTGCATCAGGGTGAGAAATAATGTATGAAGGTGAGAATGAGGGAGATAGTGAGGGTAAGCGTGAGAGTGAGGGTGAGAATGAGGATGATCATGAGGGTGATCGTGAGTGTGAATATGAGTGTGAGGGTGAGCGTGAGGGTGAGGGTGACGGTGAGGGTAAGGGTTAGGGTGTGGGTGAGCATGAGGATGAGGGTGAGAATGAGGGTGAGCAGGAATGTGAGTCTGATGGTGAGCGTGAGGGTTAGGGTGATGGTGAGGGTAAGGGTTAGAGTGAGGGTGAGTATGAGAATGAAGTGTAGGGTGAGGAAGTGGTTGAGCGTGAGGGTGAGCCTGAGTGTGAATGTGTGCCTGAAGTTGAGAGTAAGTGTGAGGTTGTGGATGAGAGTGCGCGTGAGGGTGATGTTGAGTGTGAGTGTGAGTTTGAGGATGAGTGTGAGAGTGAGGGTGAATGTCAGGATGAGAGTTAGTGTGTGTGTGAAAATGAGGGAGATGGTGAGTGTGAGCATGAGGTGAGGGTGAGCATGGAACTGAGGGTGAGAATGAGAATGAGTGTCAGGGTGAGCGTGAGGGTGAGTGTGAGTGTGAGGGTGAGCGTGAGCATCTGAGTGAGAATTAGCGTGAGGGGGAGTTTAAGGATGAGAATTAGTGTAAGTGTGAGAGTGATTTTGAAGGTGAGCATGAGTGTGATGATGAGGTTGAGGGTGAGCATCAGGGTGAGAGTTAGCATGATGCTGAGGGTGAAAATGAGGGGACGGTGAGTGTGAGCGTGAGAGTTATGGTGAGCATGAGGGTGAGCATGAGGGTAATCATGAGTGTGAATGTGAGTGTGAGCGTGAGGGTGTGGGAAATGTGAAGGTAAGGGTTACGGTGAGGGTGATCATGAGGATGAGGGGTAGTGTAAGGTTCAGGTTGAGGGTGAGGAAGGGGGTGAGTGTGAAGGTGAACATGTTTGTGAACGTGATGGTGCGGGTGAGAGTTAGGGTGAGGTTTAGGATGAGAAACAGGGTGAGTGTAGTGGTGAGTACAATTCTGAAGGTGACTGTGAGGGTGAGCTTCAGGATGAGAGTTAGCATGAGGGAGAGTTAGAAAATGAGGGAGATGGTGAGAGTGAGGATGAGGGCAAGGGTTAGCATGAGCGTGAGGGTGAGAAAGCGGGTGAGTGTGAGTGTGAGCGTGAGTGTGAATGTGAGGTTGTGGGTGAGAATTAGGGTGAGCGTGAAGGTGTGGGTTATGGTGAGTATGAGAGTGAGTGTGAGTGTTAGGGTGAGGGTTTCTGGGTGAGCGTGAGGGTTAGTGTGAGTGTGAGGGTGATCGTGAGTCTGAAGTTGAGTGTGATGGTGAGTATGAGGGTGAGCACCAGGGTGAGAGTTAGCGAGAGGGTGAGGGTGAGAAGGAAAGAGACGGTGAGAGTGAGGGTGTGGGTAGGATTTTGGATGAGCATGAGGGTAGGGTGAGAGTCAGGGTGAGTGTGAGTGTAAGGCTGAGGGTGAGGGTCAGTGTAAGGTTATGGGTTTAGGGTCAGGGTCAGTGTGAGGGTTAGCGTCAGAGTCAGGGTTTATGGTGATTCTGAGGGTGAGGGTGAAAATCAGGATTTAGGGTCAGTGTGAGGGTCAGTGTGAGGGTCAGAGTCAGGGTTTAGAGTGAGAGTCAGGGTAAGGGTCAAGGTCAGTGTCAGTGTTTAGGGTTCGGTTGGGGTCGGGGTCAAGGTCAGGGTCAAGGTTTAGGGTTAGGAGCAGTGTCGGTGTCGGGGTCAGGGTTAGATGCGTCAGGGTCAGGGTCAGGTTCAGAATAGGGTTAGGGTCAGGGTCCGACCAGAGTGATGGTTTTATGGTCAGGTTCTGGGTCAGAATCCAAGTAGGGTCAGAGTAGGGTAAATGTCGGACAGGGTTAGGTTTACCTTTAGAGTTAGGATGAGGGTGAGGGTCAGGTTCATGGTAAGTGTTAGCGTTTAGGGTCAGGATGAGAGTAGGGTGAGGAACAGGGTCAGGGTTTAGGGTCAGGGTGAGCCTGAGGGTGAATATGAGGGTCAGAATTTAGGGTCAGAGGGAGGGTGAGGGTCAGGGTCACATTCAGTGTTTCGGGTGAGGGTTAGGGTGAGGGTCAGAGCCATGGTCAGGGTTTAGGGATAAGGTCAATGTCGAGGTCGGTGTCAGGGTCGGGTTATAAGGTTAGGATCGGTGTTGGATTCCAGGTCGGTGTCGTGTCATGGTTAGGGTCAGGGTCAGGGTTTTGTGTCAGGGTCAGAGTCAGGTTCAGGATAGGCGTTAGGGACAGGGATAGGGTCAGGGTCATGGTCAATGTTCAGGGTTAGGGTCAAGGTTAGTGTTATGGTTAGGGTTAGGGTTTTGAATTAGGTTTAGTGTAAGGGTTAGGTTTAGGGTTTGTGGTTAGAGTTAGTGTTAGGGTTAGGGTTTGGGTTAGGGTAAGGGTTAGGGTTAGGGTTAGGGATAGGGTTAGGGTCAGGGTGAGGGTCAGGGTTAGGGTAAGAGTCCAGGTTAGGGTCAGGGTCAGTGCCATATTCAGAGTGAGTGTTAGGGTCAGTTTTAGGGTGACTCTGAGGGTGAGTGTGAGCATGAGGGTGAGGATGAGAATGAGGGTGAGCGTGAGGGTGTGGGTGAGGGTGAGGGTGAGGGTGAAAGTGAGGGTGAGCATGAGGGTGAGGGTGAGTTGAGTGTGAGGGTGAGCATCAGGGTGAGAGTTAGCTTGAGGATGAGATTGATGATGAGAATTAGGGTGAGCCTGACGTTGAGTGTGAGCGTAAGAGTGAGCATGAGTGTGAGGGTGAGTGTAAAAATGAGGTTGAGGGTGAGGCTGAGTGTGAGGGTGAGTGTGATGGTGAGGGTGAGGGTGAGTTCAGGTTGAGAGTTAGCGTGAGGGTGAGGGTGAATATGAGGAAGACGATGAGTGTGAGCATGAGTGTGAGTTAGGGTGATGGTGAGCATCACGATGATAGTTAGCGTGAAGGGGAGGGGAAGAATGAGAAAAACGATGAGGGTAAGGGTGAGCGTGAGGATGAGTGTGAGGGTGAGCGTGAGGGTGAGCATCTGGGTTAGAGTTAATGTGAGTGTGAGGGTGAGAATGAGGGAGATGGTGAAGGTGAGCATGAGGTTGAGGATGAGCATAAGAATGAGCGTGAGAAGGAGTGTGAACATGAATGTGAGGGTGATGGTGAGCAGGAGCATGAGGATGATGGTGAGGTTAAGTGTTAGGGTGATGGTGAGCATGCGGATGAGTGGTAGCTTGAGGTTGAGGGTGAGAGTGAGGGTGAGGGTCATAGTCAGTCTTTAGGATGAGAGTCAGGGTGAGTGTCATGGTCAGTGTCAGAGTTTAGAGTTAAGGTCAAGGTCAGGATCAAGGTCAGGGTCAAGATTTCGGGTCAGAATCAGGGTCGATGTCGAGGTAAAGGTCAGGGTCAGTGTTTAGGGTAAGGGTCAGGGTTGGGTCGGGTTCGAAGTCAGGGTTAATGGTTAAAGTCGGGGCTGGATTCGGGGTCGGGGTCAGGGTCAGGGTCAATGTTTATGTGTCATGGTCAAGGTCGGTGTCAGTGTCGGTGTCAGGGTCAGGTTTTAGGGTCAGGTCAAGGTCAGCGTCAGGGACTAGGGTTAAGTTTAAGGTCAGAATCAGGGTCAGGGTAGGGGTTGGGTTCAGGGAAAGGATCAGGGTCAGTGTCAAGATTTAGGGTTAGAGTGAATTTAGGGTTTGAGTTAGAATTAGGGTTTAGGGTTAGAGTTAGTGTTAGGGTTAGGTTAGTGTTTCAAGTTAGGGTTACGTTTAGGGTTAGGTTTACGGTTTAGGTTTAAGGTTACTGTTAGTGTTAGGGTTAGGGTCAGGGGCAGACTCAGAGTCAGGGTTAATGTCAGGGTCAGTGTCATGGTCAGGGACAGGGTCAGGGTTAGTGTCAGGGTTTGGGGAAGGGTCAGGGTCAGGGTCAGGTTTAAAGTAAGGGATAGGTTCAGGGTTAGGGTGAGTGTGAGGGTAAGTGTGAATGTGAGGGTGAGGTTGAACGACAAGGTGAGAGTTTGCATGAGAGTGAGTGTAAAAATTAGTGAGATGGTGAGGTTGAGGGTGAATGTGAGAATGAGGTGAGAATGAGGGTTTAGCATGAGTGTAAGGGTGAGGGAGAGGAAGAGGGTGAGCATGAAGGTAACTGTGAGTGTGAACCTGAGGTTGAGTGTGAGAGTGTGGGTGAGGTTTAGGACGAAAGTGAGGGTGAGTGTGAGGGTTAGGGTGAGTTTGAGGATGAGGTTGAGGATGAGGGTGAGGGTGAGGGTGATGGTTAGTGTAAGTGTGAGAGTGAGGGTGAGCATCACGGTTAGAGTTAGCGTGAGGATGAGGGTGAGAATGAGGCAGATGGTGAGGGTGAGTGTGAGGGTGAGGGTGTGCATGAGGGTGAGGGTGAGAATGAGGGTGAGCATGAATGTGAGGCTGAAGTTAAGCGTGAGTGTGAGGGTGATGGTGAGGGTAAAAGTTAGAATGAGGGTGAGTATGAAGATGAGGGTTAGGGTGAGGTTGAGGTTGAGGGTTAGCGCCAGGGTAAGAGTGATCCTGAGGGTGAGAGTGAGAATGAGGGAGACGGTAAGGAAACCTGAGGTTGAGGGTGAGCATGCAAATGAGGTTGAGAATAAGGGTGAACGTGTTGGTGAGCGTGAGTGTTAGCGTGAGTGTGAGAATGATCATGAGGGTGAGCGTGAGGGTAATCATGAGTGTGAATGTGTTGTGAGGGTGAGCGTTAGTGTTAGGGTGACGGTGATGGTACAGGTAAGGGTGCGGTTGATCATGAGGATGAGGGGTAGGGTGAGGTTGATGGTTGAGGGTGAGAAAGAGTGTGAGCTGGAGAGTGAGAGTGAGGGTGAAGGTGAGGGTGAGGTTTAGGATGAGAGTGAGGGTGAGTGTGATGGTAAGGGTAATTGTGAGAGTGAGTGTGAGTGTGAGCGTCAGGATGAGAGTTAGCATGAGGGTGAGGGAAAAATTGAGGGAGATGGTGAGAGTGAGGGTGAGGTGATGGTCCAGGTAAGGGTCAAGGTTAAGTGTCAGTTTCAGGAAGAGGGTTAGGGTGAGGGTCAGGATTTAGGGTGAGGGTAAGGGTGAGGGTGAGGTTAGGATTTAGAATCAGAGTGATGGTGAGGGTCAGGGTCAGAGTCAGAATTTAGGCTGAGGGTCAGGGTGAGGGTCAGGCTCAGGGTTGGGGGTTTACGGTTAGGGTCGGTTTCGGGGACAAAGTAAGGGTCAGGATTTAGGGTTACTGTCAGGGTCAGGGTCTGGGTCAGGGTTAGGGTCAGGGACAGGGTCAGGGTTAGAGTGAGGGTCTTGGTTAGAGTGAGTGTGAGGGTGAGTGTGAAGTTGAGGATGAGGTTGAGCATCAACGTGAGAGTTAACGTGAGAGTGAGTGTGAGAATGAGAGAGACGGTGAAGGAGAGCGTGAATGGAGGGTCAAGGTGAGAATGAGGGTGAGCGTGAGAGTGAGGGTGAGTCTCAGGGTGAGCGTGAGTGTGTGAGTTTGAGGAAGAAAGTGAGGGTGAGCATGAGGTTGAGTTTGAGTGTTAGGGTGAGGGTGAGCATCAGGGTGAGAGGTAGCGTGAAGGTGAGGATGAGAATGATAAAGAGGTGAGCGTGAGGAATATTGTGAGTGTGAGGGTGAGCATGAGTTGGAGGGTGACGGTGAGGGTAATGTTAGGGTGAGGGTGTGTATGAGGATGAGGGGAGGGTGAGGTTGAAGGTGAGGTTGAGGAAGAGGGTGAGTGTAAGTGTGAGCGTGAGTTTGAACGTGAAGGTGAGGGCGAGAGTAAGTGTGAGGTTGAGGCTGAGGGTGAGGGTGTGCGTGAGGGTGAACGTCAGTGTGAGAGTTATTGTGAGGTGAGAATGAGGGAAACATTGAGTGTGAGCATGAGTGTGAGGTGAGCATGAAAGTGAGGGTGAGAATGAGGGTTAAAATGAGGGTGAGTATGTGTTTGAACATGAGGTTGAGTGTGAGATAGAGGATGAGCATGAGGGTGAGAATGAGGGTCAGAGTTAGGGTGAGCGTAAGGGTGAGTGTGTCTGTCAGGGTGAGTGTGATTGTGAGTGTGAGGGTGAGGGAGAAAGTGATGTTGAGCATGAAGGTGAGTGTGAGGGTGAGTGTGATGGTTAAGATGAGGATGACCATCAGGGTGAGAGTAAGCGTGATGGTGAGGGTGAGAATGAGTGAGTCGTTGATGGTGAGGGTGAGGGTAAGAGTGTTGAGGAGTGTGAGGGTAAGCGTGAGTGTCAGGGTGAGAGTGAGGGTGAGGGTGAGGGTCAGGGTATGGGTTAGGGTTTAGGGTCAGGGTCAGGGTGAGTGTGAGTGTCAGGGTCAGAGTCAGGGTCAGGGTCAAAATTTAGGGTCAGGGTCGGTTCGGTGTCAGGTTTGAGAGGACATGGTCAGGGTAAGGTTTAGTGTAGGGTTAGGGTCAGGGTTCGACCAGGGTGAGGGTTTAGGGTCGAGGTTCTGAATCAGAATCCAAGTAGGGTCCAAGTAGGGTTAATTTTGAGACAGGGTTAGGTTTAGCTTTAGGGTAATGGTGAGGGTGAGGGTCAGGGTCTGGGTTCAGGGTGAGGGTGAAGGTGAGGGTGAGGGTGAGGGTCAGGATTTAGTGTCAGGGTGATTTTGAGTGTCAGAGTCACATTCAGGGTTTATGGTGAGGGTCAGGGTCATGGTCAGGGTTTAGGGTGAGGGTCGTGGTCATGGTCAAGGTCACGGTGAGGGTTTAGGGTTAGGGTCAGGGTCGAGGTCGGGGTCAGGGTTTATGGTTATGGTCAAGTTCGGAGCAGTGTCAGGGTCGAGGATTAGGGTTAGGTTCAAGGTTTAATTGAGTGTCGATTGAAGGTCAAGGTTGGGGTTTAGGGGTCAATGTCGAGGTCGTGGTCAGGGTGAGGGTCGAGGTAAGTGTTTACGGTCAGGGTCAGGGTCAAAGTCTAGGGTTAGGGTCAGGGTCAGGGTCAGGGTCAGGGTAGGGGTTGGATCAGAGTTAGGGTCAGGGTCAGAATGTGTGTTTAGTGTTAGAGTCAAGGTTAAGGTTAGGTTTAGGGTAGGGTTTAGGGTTAGGGTTAGTTTTAGGGTTACGCCTATGGTTAGGGGTTAGGGTTAGTGTTAGGGTTAGTGTTTAGAGTTAGGGTTAGTGTTAGGGTCATGGTCAGTGTCAGGGTCAGGGTCAGGGTTTGGGTTAGGTTCATGGTCAGGTCAGGTTCAGGGTCAGGGTTAAGGTCAGGTTTATTGTGACTGTGAGGTTGAGTGTAAAGGTGAGTGCGAGGGTGAGCGTCAGGGTGAGAGTTAGCGTAAGAGTGAAGTTGATGATGAGAATTAGGGTCAGCCTGACAGGGAGTGTGAGTGTGAGGGTGAGCATGAGTGTGGGGGTGAGTCTGAGGATGAGGTTGAGGGTGAGGGTGAGTGTGAGGGTGAGTGTGATGGTGAGAGTGAGAGTGAGCATCAGGGAGTGAGTTAGCGTGAGGGTGAGGGTGAGAATGAGGGAGACGATGAGTGTGAGCATGAGGGTGAGGCTAGGGTAATGGTGAGTATCACGGTGTCAGTTAGCGTGAGGGTGAGAAGAAGAATGAGGAAGACGGTGAGGGTGAGGGTGAGCGTGAGGGTGAGTGTGAGGGTGAGGGTGAGGGTGAGTATCAGGCTGAAAGTTAATGTGAGTGTGAGGGTGAGAATCAGAGAATGTTGAGGGTGAGCGTGAGTTTGAGGATGAGCATGAGGATGAGGGTGAGAATGAAGGTGAGCATGAATGTGATGGTGAAGGTGAGCGTGAGGGTGAGGGTGACAGTGAAGGTAAGGGTTAAGGTGAGGGTGAGCATGAAGATGAGGGGTAGGGTGAGGTTGATGGTGAGGGTGAGGAAGAGGGTGTGCGTGAGTTTTAGGGTTAGGTTTTATGGCCAAGGTTTGGTTTAAAGTTAGGGTTAGGATCACGATCAGCGTCAGGGTCATGGTTAATAGGGTCAGGATGAGGGTCAGGTTTAGAATAGGGTTAGGGTTAGGGTTAGACTCGGTTGGGTTTAGTGTTGAGGGTCTGAGTTAGAATCCATGTAGTTTCAGAGTAGGCTCTATGTCATGTCAGTGTTAGGTTTAGCTTTAGGGTGAAGGTTAGGGTGAGGAAGAGGGTGAGTGTGAGGTTTAGGGTTAGGTTTTATGGCCAAGGTTAGGTTTAGGTTTAGGTTTCGGGTCAGGGTCAGTTTTAGGGTTAGGGTAAGGGTAAGGGAAAGTGTTTAGGGTCAGGGTCAGAGGGAGGTTTAGGGTCAGGGTCAGGGTTTAGTGTGAGTGTCAGGATGAGGGTGAGGGTGAGGATTTAGGGTCAGGGTGAGGGTAAGAGTCAGGGTCAGAGTCAGAATTTAGGGTGAGTGTCAGAGTGAGTGTCAGGATCCGAGTCAGATTTTAGGGTCAGTGTCAGGGTCGGGGTCAAGGTCAAGGTCAGGGTTTAGGGTTAGGGTCATGGTCGGGGTCGGGTTAGAGGTCGGGTTCAAGTTTTAGGGTTAGGGTCAGGGTCGCGGTCTAGGTCGGGGTCTGGGTTTAGTGTTAGGGTCCGGGTTGGATTCGAGGTTGAGGTTGCGGTCAGGTTCAGGGTTTAGGGGACGGTGTCGCGTCGTGGTCAGTGTAAGGGTCAGGGTCAGGGTATAGTGTTAGGAACAGGGTCAGTGTCAGGGTCAAGGTCAAGGTAAGGGGTGTGGTCAATGTTAGGGTCAGGGTCAGGGTTTATGGTTAGGGTCAAGGTTAGGGTTAAAGTTTAGGGTTAGGGTTAGTGTTAGTGTTAGGGTTCGGGTTTGGGGTTAGGGTTAGTGTTGGGGTTAGGGTTAGGCTTAGGGTTTACGTCTAGGATTAGTGTTAAGATTAGGATTTATAGTTAAGTTTAGGGTTAGGTTTAGGGTTGGTGTCAGGGTCAGGGTCAGTTGAAGGTTAGGGTCAGGGTCAGGTTCAGGGTCAGAAACAGGGTCAGTGTTAGTGTTAGGGTTAGGTTCAAGGTGAGGGTCTGTTTTAGGGTCAGTGTCTGGGTTAGGGTCAGGGTTAGGTTAAGTGTGAGGGTGAGTGTGAATGTGATGGTGAGGTTGA
>SSHV01003122.1:350366-374806 GCA_009793145.1 Cynopterus brachyotis
TCAGGGTCAAGGTCAGTGTCAGTGTATAGGGTTAGGATCAGGGTCAGGGTCAGGTTATGGTTTAGGGTCAGGGTCAGCGTCAGGGTCAAGGTCAGCATTTAGGGTTATGGTCAGCGTTAGTGTTAGGTCTAGGACTAGGGTTTTGGGTTAGTGTTAGGGTTAGGGTCAGGATCAGGGTCAGTTTCAGGGTTTGGGTCAGGGGCAGGATCTGTGTAAAGGTTAGTGTCAGTTTTAGGATCAGCGTGAGGGTGGGTGTTTAGCTGAAGTTGGGGGTGAGCATCAGGGTGAGAGTTAGCGTGAAAGCGAGTGTGAGAATGAGGAAGATGGTGAGGATGAGCATGAGGGTGAGGGTGAGAATGAGGGTGAGGCTGAGAATGAGGGTGAGCGTGAGGGTGAGCGTGAGTGTGAATGTGATGGTGAGGCTGAGAATGAGGGTGAGAGTGAGGGTGAGAAAAAGGGTGAGGGTGAGTGTCAGGGTGAGCGTGAGGGTGAGTGGAAGGTTGAGGGTGAAAGTGAGGGTGAGCAGGAAAGTGATTGTGAGTGTGAGGGTGAGCGTGGCCATCATGGTGAGAGTTAGCGTGATGGTGATGTTGAGGATGAGAATAAGGGTGAGCAGAGTGTGAGTGTGAGAGTGAGGATAAGGTTGAGGCAGAGGGTGAGTGTGAGGGTGAGTGTAATGGTGAGGGAGACAGTGAGCGTCAGGGTGATAGTTAGCATGAGGGTGAGGGTGAGAATGAGAGAGACAGTGAGCGTGAGTGTGAGGTGAGTTTCAGAGTCAGGGTGAGCGTGAGGGTGAGTGGGTGGGTGAGGGTGAGAATGAGGGTGAACGTGAGGGTGAGTTTGCGTGTGAGGGTAAGTTTGAGTGTCAGTTTTAGACTTAGCGTAAGTTTGAGAGAGAATGAGGGAGTCTGTCATGGTGAGTGTGAGGGTGTGGGTGAGCATGAAGGTGAGAATGAGAACGAGGGTGAGCGTGAACGTCAGGCTTGTGGTGAGCGTGAGGGTAATGGAGATGGTGAGGGTAATGGTTAGAATTAGGGTGAGCATGAGGATGACGTGTAGGGTGAGGTTGAGTGTGAGGGTGAAAAAGAGGGTGAGGGAAGGGTGAGCGTGAGTGTGAACGTGATGGTGAGGGTGAGAGTGAGGGTGAGGTTGAGGACGAGAGTGAGAATGAGCGAGAGGGTGAGGGTTATTGTGAGGGTGATGTAAGGTTTGGGGTGAGGGTGAGAATCGAGGTGAGAGTTAGCGTGAGGATGAGGGTAAGATGAGGAGACGGTGAGGGTGAGCGTGAGGGTGAGTGTGAGCATGAAGGTGAAGGTCAGAATGAGCGTGAGTGGGCACGTGAGAATGTAGGTGAGAATGAGGGTGAGGGTGAGAGTGAGGGTGAGGGTGAGAGTGAGGGTGAGCGTAAGCGTGAGGGTGTCAGGGTGAGCGTGAGGGTGAGTGTGAGGATGAGGGTTAAAAAAATGAGCGTGAGGGTGAATATGAGTGTGAGGGTGAGGGTGAGCATCAGGGTGAAAGTTAGCGTGGGAGTTAGGTTGAGGATGAGAATTAGGGAAAGCGTGAGTGTGATTGTTAGTGTGAGGGTGAGTGTGAATGTGAGGGTGAGTGTGAGAATTAGGTTGAGGGTGAAGGCGAGTGTGAGGGTGAGTTTGATGGTGAGGGTGAGTGTGAGCGTCATGGTGAGAGTTAGCGTGACGTTGAGGGTGAGAATGAGGGAGACAGTGAAAGTGAGTGTGAGGGTGAGAGTGAGGGTGAGCATAAGGTCGAAGGTGTGTCAGAGTGAGAGTTAGGGTTAGCATGAGGGTGAGTGTGAGGGTGAGGGTGATGGTGAGCGTCAGAGTGAGAGTTAGTGTGAGTTTGAGGGTGAGAATGAGGGATATGGTGAGGGTGAGATGAGGATGAAGTGGAGCAGCATTGTGAGGGTGAGAATGGGGGTGAGCGTGAATGTGAGGGTGAGGGTGCGCGTGAGTGTGAGGGTGACGGTTATGATCAGGTTCAGGGTGAGGGTGAACATGAGGATGAGGAGTAGAATGAGGTTCAGATTGAGGGTGAATGTGAGGATGAGGTGAAAGTGAGGGTGATTGTGAGTGTGAGGGTGAGTGTGAGGGTGAGTGTGAGGGTGAGGGTTATGGTGAGCGTCAGGATGAGGGTTAGCATGAGGGTGAGGGTGAGAATGAGGGCGATGTGAGGAAGAGCTGAGGGTGAGGGTGAGTGTGAAATTGAGGAGTAGGGTGAGGGTGAGATAGAGGGTGAGCGTGAGGGTGAGGGTGAGGGTGAGGATCAGGTTGAGGGTGAGGGTGAGGATGAAGTGAGGGTGAGGGGTAGGTGGAGTGTGAGGAATAGGGTTAGTGTGAAGATGAGGTTGAGTGTGAGGGTAAGAGTTAAGATTAGTGTGAGGGTGAGCTTAATAACTATGAGGGGTAGGGTGATGTTGAGGGTGAGGGTGAGAAGAGGGTGAGCATGAGGGTGAGCGTGAGTTTGAAAGTGAGGATGAGGGTAAGAGTGAAAGTGAGGTTGAGAATGAGAGTGAGGGTGAGCTTGTTGTTGAGGGTGTGAGGGTGAGCGTGAGGGTGAGGGTGAGGGTGAGTGTGAAGATGAGGTTTAGGGTGAGGGTGCGGGTGAGTTTGAGGGTGAGTGTGAGGTTGATAGTGAGGGTGAGCGTCAGGGTAAGAGTGAGTGTGAGTGGGAGGGTTAGCATGAGAAAGACAATGAGGGTGAGCGTGAGATTGAGCATGATGTTGAGGGTGAGAATGAGGGTGAGCATAAGGGTGAGCGTGAGTGTGAACGTGAGGAGGAGGGTGAGAGTTAGGGTGAGTGTTAAAATGAGGGTGAGGTTGATCTTGAGTGTGAGGGTGAGGATGAGTGTGAAGGTGATGGGTAGGGTGAGGGTGAACGTGAAGTTGAGGGGTGAAATCAGGGTGAGATTGAGGGTGATCATGAGGGTGAGGGTTAGGGTGAGGTCTAGGTTGAGGGTTTGGCTCTCAGTGAGGTTTAGTGTGAGGGTATGGTTGAGGGTGAGGGGTAGGGTGAAGGTGAGGAATAGGACTAGTGGGAAGGTGAGGGTGAGGGTGAGGTTGAGGGTGAGTGTTAAAGTGAGGGTAAGGGTGATCGTGAGTGTGAGTGTGAGGGTGAGGGTGAAGGTCAGGGTGAGATGAGGGTGAAGTTGATGTTTAGGGAGAGGGTGAGATTGAGGGTGAACGTGAGGGTGAAAACGAGGGTGAGGGTGAGGATGAGGGTGAGGTTTAGGGTGATGGTTAGGCTGAGGGTGAAGTTTAGTGTGAGAGTGAGTGTGAGCATTTGAGTAAGGGTGAGGGTGAGGGTGATGATTAGGGTGAGGGTGTGCATGATGATGAGAGGTAGGTGTAGGTAGAAAATGACGGTGAGGAAGAGGTTTAGGGTGAGAGTAAGGGTAAGTTGAGGATGAGAGTAGGGATAGGGTGAGGTTGAGGGTGAGTGTAAGGGTGAGCGTGAGGGTGAGTGTATGGATGAGAGTGAGGATGAGGTTAGAGTGAGCGTCAGGGTGAGAGTTAGCATGAGGGTGAGGGTGAGAAGGAGAAAGACTGTGAGTGTGAGCCTGAGGATGAGGGTGAGAATGAAAAGGAGGGTGAGAATTGGGGTGAGCGTGAGGGTGAGCATGAGTGTGAACATGAGTGTGAGGGTGAGAATGAGAATGAGGGTCAGTGTGACGGTGAGAGAAAGGGTAGCGTGAAAGTGAGGGTGAGTGTCAGGGTGAGCATGAGGGTGAGTGTGAGAGTGAGGGTTAGGGTGAGCATCAGGGTGAGAGTTAGCATTAGGTTGAGGGTGAGAATGAGGGAGATGGTGAGGGTGAGCGTGATTTTGATATTGAGGATGAAAGTGAGTGTGAGCATGAGGGTGAGGTTGAGAATGAGGGTGAGCATGAGGGTGAGCGTGAGTGTCAACGTGAGTGTAAGAGTGAGAATTAAGGCGAGTGTGAGGGTGAAAGTTAGCGTAAATGAATGGGTGAGAATGAGGGAGAAGGTGAGTGTTAGATACAGGGTGAGGGTGAGCCTGAGCGTGAGTGTGAGAATGAGGGTCAGTGTGAACATGAGGATGAGGTTGAGGATGAGAGTGAGGGTGAGCATGAGGGTGAGGGTGACAGTGAGTGTTAAAGTGAGGGTGTTAATGAGTTTAAGGAATAGAATGAGAGTGAGGGTGAGGGATAGTGTTAGGGTAAGCGTGAAGTTGAGGGTTAGGGTGAGGGTGAGATTGAGGGTGAGCATGAGGGTGAGGGCGAGGGTAGGGGTGAGGGAGAGTTTGAAGGTGAGTTTTAGTGTGAGTGTTATGCTGAGTGTGAGGTTTAGGTGAGGGTGAGGGTGAGTTGAGTGTGAGCTTGAGATTGAGCATTAGGGTTTAGGGTTAGGGTGATGTAAGGTTTAGGTGGAGGGTGCCAGTGAGCATAAGGATTTTTGTGAGGGCGAGGGTGAGGGTTAGATTGAAGGTGAGCATGAAAATTAGGAGTAGAGTGCAGTTGAGGGTGAGCGTGAGGAAGAGGGTTAGCGTGAGGGTGAGCATGAGTGTGAACGTGAGGGTGAAGGTGAGAGTGAGGGTGAGGTTGAGGATCAAAGTGAGGGTGAGTGTGATGTTGAGGGTGAGTGTGAGGGAGAGCGTAAATGTGAGGGTGAAGGTGAGTGTGAAGATGACGGTGAGTGTTAGAATGAGGGTGAGTGTGAGTGTGATGGTGAGGGTGAGTGTGAGGGTGAGCGTGAATGTGATGGTGAGAATGAGAAAGATGGTGACGGTGAGACTGAGGGTGAGGGTGAGCATGATGTTGAGGGTGAGAATGAGTGTGAGCATGAGGGTGAGGGTGATGTTAGGTGTTAGGGTGAGCGTTAGGGTGAGTGTGAGGTTGAGGGTGAGAGGGAGGGTGAGCGTGAGGGTTAGTTGTAGCTTGAGGGTGAGGGTGAAAGTTAGTGTGAGTGTGATGGTGAGAACGCGGGAGAAGTTGAGGGTGAGAGTGAGTGTGAAGGTTAGCATGATCATGAGTGTGAGAATGAAAGTGAGCATGAATGTGAGTGTGAGGTTGATGATTTTAGTGAGGATGAGCGAGAGGGTGAGCGTTAGGGTGAGTAATTAAGTGAAGGTTAGTGTGATATTGACTGTAAGGGTGAGTGTGAGGGTGACGGTGAGGGTTAGGGTGAGGGTGAGCATGAGGATTAGGGTTTGGGTGAAGGTGAGGGTGAGGGTGAGGGTGAGGGTGAGAAAGTGGGTGAACATGAATGTGAGCGTTAGTGTGAACGTGAGGGTCAGTTTGAGAGTGAGGGTTAGGTTGAGGATGAGGGAGAAGGTGAGTGTGAGGATGAGGGTGAGTGTGAGAATGAGCTTGAAAGTGAGAGTGAATGTGAAAATGAGGAGAAGTGTGAGGGTGAGTGTGAGTGTGAGTGTGAGGTTGAGAATCAGGGTGAGAGTTACCATGAGAGTGAAAGTGAGAATGAGGGAGACGGTGAAGGTGAGTATGAGGGTGAGGGTGAGCATGAGGGTGAGTGTGAGAATGAGGGTGAGTGTGAGGGTGAGCGTGAGTTGAACGTGAGTAAGCAAGTGAGAATGAGGTTGAGTGTGAGGGTGAGGGTGAGCTAGAGGGTGAGTTTGAGGGTGAGTCAGGGTGAGAGTTAGCGTGAGGGTGAGTTTGAGAATGAGGGAGATGTTGAGGGTTAGACTGATGGTGAGGGTGAGCATGTGGGTGAGGGTGAGAATGAGGGTGAGCATGAGGTTGAGTGTGAGTGTCAACGTGAGTATGAGGTTGGAATATGGGTGAGTGTTAGGGTGAGAATTAGCGTGAGGGTGAAGGTGAGAATGAGGGAAAAAATGAGGGTGAGTGTGAGGGTGAGTGTAAGCATGAGGGTGAGTGTGAGAATGAGGGTTAGTGTGAATGTGAGGATGAGGATGAGCGTTAGGGTCTGGGTGAATGTCAGGGTGAGCATGAGGGTGAAGTTGAGAAAGAGGGTGAGCGTGAATGTGAGGCTGATGGTGAGCGTGAGGGTTAGAGTGACGGTGAGGGTAAGGGTTAAAATGAGGGTGAGTAGGAGGATGAGGTATAAGGTGAGGTTGAGGGTGATGGTGAGGAAGAGTGTGAGCGTGAGAATGAGCGTAAGTGTTAACGTGAGGGTGAGGGTGAGAGTGAGTGTGAGGTTGAGGATGAGAGTGAGGGTGAGCGTGAGGGTGAATTTGAGTGTGTGTTGAGTTTGAGGGTGAGTGTGAGTGTGAGGGTGAACATCAGCGTGAGATTTATCATGAGGGTGAGAATGAGGGAGATGGTGTGTGTGAGCATGTGGGTGAGGGTGAGCATGAAAGTGAGGGTGAGAATGACGGTGAGCATGAGGGTGAGCGTGAGGGTCAGGGTAAGGTTGAGAGTGAGGGCGAGCGTAAGGGTGTGCTGAGTGTCAGGGTGAGTGTGAGGGAAAGTGTGGGTGTGAGTGTGAAAATGACGGTGAGCGTGAGTGTGAGTGTGAGTGGGAGAGTGAGCATCCGGGTGAGAATTAGCATGAGGGCGAGTTTGAGAATGAGAATGAGGTGAGCGTGAGTGTGAGTGTGAGCGTGAGTGGGAGAGAGATTGTGAGGATGAGGTTGAGGGTGTGTGTGAGTTTGAGGGTGAGCATGAGTTTGACGGTGAGTGTGATGGTGAGGATGAGGTTGAACTTCAGGATGAGAGTTAGCGTGAGGGTGAGGGTGAGAATGAGGGAACGGTGAGGTGAGGGTGAGGTAGGAGTGAGGATAAGCTTGAGAGTCAGGGTGCGAATCAAGGTGAGCATGAGAATAAGGGTGAGGGTCAGGGTCATGGTAAGTGTCAGGGTTTAGGTTCAGGGTCAGTGTGAGAGTGAGGGTGAGGGTGAGGGTTTATGGTTATTTTGAGGGTGAGGGTGAGGATGACGATCAGGATTTAGGGTCAGGGTCAGTGTCAGAGCCAGGGTTGAGGGTGAGTGTCAGTGTGAGGGTGAGGGTCAGGGTCAGGATTGAGGGTTACGTTTGGGGTTGTGGTCAAGGTCAGGGTCAAAATTTAGTGTTATGTTCAGTGTCGGTGTCGGGGTCAGGGTAGAAGGGTCACAGTCAGGGTCAGGTTCAGAATAAGGTTAGGGTTAGTGTCAGACCAAAGTGAGAGTTTAGGGTCGAAGTTCTGGGTCAGAATCCAAGTAGGGTCAGAGTAGAGTAATGTAGGGTCAGGGTTAGGTTTAGCTTTAGGGTTAGGGTGAGGGTGAGCGTCAGGGTCAGGGTAAGTGTCAGCGTTTAGGGTCATGGTCAGAGTGAGTTTGAGGGATAGGGTCAGAGTTTAGGGTCAGGGTGAAGTTCAGGGTGAATGTGAGTGTCAGGATTTAGGGTCAGGGTGAGGGTCAGGGTCAGGGTTACATTCAGGGTTTAGGGTGAGGGTCAGGGTGAGGCTCAGAGCCATGGTCAGGGTTTAGGGTTAGGGTCAGCCACGGGCTTCCGGTCGGGATCGGGCTTTAGGGTTAGGGTAGGTGTTGGATTCCGTGTCGTGTTCGGGTTCAGGGTCAGTTTGAGTATGAAGTTGACAGTGAGTTTGTGTGTGAGAGTGAGGTGATGGTGAGGATGAGGGTGAGGGTCAGGCTGAGAGTTAGCGTGAGGGTGAGAATTTGAATGAGGGAGACGATGAGTATGAGCAGGAGGGTGAGGCTAGTGTGATGGTGAGTATCACGGTGATAGTTAGCGTGAGGGTGAGGGGAAGAATGAGGGAGACCTTGAGGGTGAGGGTGAGCTTGAGGGTGAGTGTGAGTGTGAGAGTGAAGGTGAACATAAGGGTGAGAGTTAATTTGAGTTTGAGGGTGAGAATGAGGGATATGATCAGGGTGAGCATGAGGTTGAGAATGAGCATGAGGATGAGGGTGAAAATGAGGGTGAGTAAGAATGTGAGGATGAGTGTGAGCGTGAGAGTTAGGGTGAGGGTGACAGTGAGGTAAGGGTTAGGGTGAGGGTGAGCATGAGGATGAGGGGTAGGGTGAGTTTGAGGGTGAGGGTGAGGAAGAGGGTGAGCGTGAGATTTAGGGTTAGGTTTTATGGTCAAGTTTAGGTTTAGGTATAGGGTCAGGGTCAGGATTAGGGTAAGGGTCAGGGTCAGGGATAGGGTCAGGGTTAGAAGGGTCAGGGTCAGCTTTAGAATAGGGTTAGGGTAAGGGTCAGACCTTGGTGAGGGTTTAGGGTCGAGGGTCTGCATCAGAATCCAGGTAGAGTCAAAGTAGGGTCAATGTCGGGTCAGGGTTATGTTTAGCCTTTAGGGTGTGGTGAGGGTCAGGGTCAATGTAAGGGTCATGGTTTTGGGTCAGAGTTATGGTGAGGATCAAGGTCAGGGTTTAGGGTGAGGGTGAAGGTGATGGTGAGGGTCATGATTTAGGATCAGTGTAAAGGTGACGGTCTGGTCAGAGTCAGGATTTAGGGTGAGGGTCAGGGTGAAGGTGAGGGTCAATGTCAGGGTTTAGCATTAGGAAATTTATTGGGGTCAAGGTCAGGGTCAGTGTTTAGGATTAGGGTCAGTGTCGGGGCTCCGGTCAGGGTTGGTGTTAAGGTTGGGGTCGGGGTTGCATTCAGGGTCAGGGTTGCAGTCAGGGTCAGAGTTTAAAGGTCGGGGTTGAGGTCTGAATTATGGTCAGTGTCAGGGTCAGTGTTTAGGATCAGGGTCAAGTCAGGGTTTGGGTTAGGGTCAGGGTGAGGGTCAGGGTGAGGGTCAGGGTCAGGTTTAGTGTCAGGCTTAGGTTCAGGGTCAGGGTCAGTGTCAGGGTCAGCGTCAGGATTAGAGTAAGGGTTAGGGTGAGTGTGAGGGTTAGTGTGAAGGAGAGGGTGAGGTTGAGCGTCAGGGTGGGAGTTAGTTTGAGAGTGAGTGTGAGAAGAAGGGAGATGGTAGGGTGAGGGTGAACGTGAGGGTGAGGGTGAGAATGAGGGCTTAGCGTGAGGGTGAGTGTGAGGTGAGGGGAAGAGTGAGGGTGAGCGTGAATGTGAGGCTGATGGTGAGCGTGAGGGTGAGGGTGAGGGTGACGGTGAGGGTAAGGGTTAGAATGAGGGTGAGCATGAGGATGAGGTGTAGGGTGAGGTTAAGGATGAGGGTGAGGAAAAGGGTGAGCGTGAGTGTGAACGTGAAGCTGTCGTTGAGAGTGAGGGTGAGGTTTAGGATTACAGTGAGGGTGAGTATGAGGGTGAGGGTAATTGTGAGTGTGAGTGTGAGGGTGAGTTGAGGGAGAGCGTAAGAGTGACAGTTAGCGTGAGGGTTAGTGTGAGAATGAGGGAGACAGAGAGGGTGATCATGAGGGTGAGGGTGAGTATGAGGGTGAGGGTAAGAATGAGGGTGAGCTTGAGGGTGAGCGTGAGTGTGAACGTAAGTGCCTGCGTAAAAATGAGGGTGAGCATGAGGGTGAGGGTGTCAGGCAAAGTGTGAGAGTGATTGTGAGTGTGAGTGTGAGGGTGAGCATCAGGTTAAAAGTTATCATGAGGGTGAGGTTGAGGATGAGAATGAGGGTCAGCGTGAATTTGAGTGTGACTGTGAGGGTGAGTGTGAGGGTCAGTGTGAGAATGAGGTTGAGGGTGAGGGTGAGTGTGAGTGTGTCATTCTGAGAATGAGGGTGAGCGTAAGAGTGAGATAGCGTGAGAGAGAGTGTGAGAATGAGGGAGACAGTGAGGGTAAGTGTGAGCGTGAGGGTGAGAGTGAGCGTGAGGTGAGGATAACGGTGAGGGTAGGAGTTAGGGTGAGGTTGAGCATTAAGATGAGGGGTAGGTTAAGGGTTTGGAAGAGGGTGAGTGTGAGGTTTAGGGTTTGGTTTTGTGGTAAGGTTAGGTTTAGAGTTAGGTACAGGGTCAGGGTCAGGATTAGGTTTAGGGTAAGGGTCAGGGTCAGTGTCAGAGTTAGAAGGTTCAGGGTAAGGATCAGTTTTCTAATAGGGTTAGGGTCAGGGTCAGGACAGGTGATGGTTTAGGGTCGAGGTTCTGGGTCAGAATCCAGGAATGGTCAGAGTATGATCAATGTCTGTTCAGTGTCAGGATTAGGTTAGGGTCAGGGTCAGGGTCAGGGTAAGGGTCGGGTTTGGGGTTAGTGATAAAGTCAGGGTCAAGGTCAGTATTTAGTGTTATGGTAAAGGTTAGGGTTAGAGTTAGGGTTAGGGTTTAGGGTTAGCGTTAGTGTTAGAGTTAGGGTTAGTGTTTGGGGTTAGGGTTAGTGTTAGGATTAGGTTTAGGGTAAGGTTTTGGGTCAGGGTCAGGGTTAGGGTCAGGGTTAGGGTTAGGTTCAGGGTCAGGGTCAGGGTCAGGTTTAGAATAGGGTTAGGGTAAGGGTCAGACTAAAGTGAGAGTTTATGTTCGAGGGTCTGGGTCAGAATTCAAGTAGGGTCCGAGTAGGGTCAATGTCAGTCAGGTTTAGGTTTAGCTTTAGGGTGAGGGTGAGTGTGAGGGTCAGGATAAGTGTCAGGTTTTAGGTTCAGGGTCAGGGTCGAGATCAGGGTCACGGTCGTTGTTTAGGGTTAGGCTCAGGAATGGATTCAGGGTCGAGAATGAGGTCAACGTCAGGGTTTAGGGGTCGGGGTCGAGGTTGTAGTCAGGGTGAGGGTCAGGTTCAGGGTTTATTGTCAGTGTCAGGATCCGGGTCTAGGGTTATAGTCAAGGTAAGTTTTAGGGTTAGGTTTGGGGTTTAGGGTTAGGTATAATTTTAGGATTAGGGTTAGGTTTTGGGGTTAGGGTTAGTGTTAGGGTTATTGTTTTGTTTTAGAGTCAGGGTCAGGGTCAGTGATAGGGTCAGCTTCAGCTTCTGGGTTTGGTCAGGGTCAGAGTCAGTGTCAGGGTCAGGTTCAGGCTTAGGTTCAGGGTTAGGGTGAGTGTGAGCCTGAGTGTGAAGGTGAGAGTGAAGTTGAGCGTCAGGGTGAGAGTTAGCTTGAGTGTGAGTGTGAGAATGAGGGAGACGGCGAGAAAGAGGGTGAACATGTGGGTGAGGGTGAAAATGAGGGTGAATGTAAGGGTGAGGAAGAGGTTGAGGTTGAGACTGAGGTTGAGCGTATGGGTGAGATTGAGAGTCAGGGTGAGAGTTAGCATGAGAGTGAGTGTGAGAATGAGGGAGATGGTGAAGGAGAGGGTTAACATGAGTGTGAGGGTGAGAAAAAGGGTGAGCTGATGGTGAGGGTGAGCATGATGGTGAGGGGGAGAATGAGGTTGAGTGTGAATGTGAGGCTGATGGTGAGCATGAGGGTAAGGGTGACGGTGAGGGTAACGGTTAGACAGAGGGTGAGTATGAGGATGAGGTTGAGGGTGAGGGTGAGAAAAGGGTGAGCGTGAGGGTGACTGTGAGTGTGATCGTGAGGGTGAGGGTGAGAGTGAGTGTGAGGTTGAAATTAGAGTGAGGGTGATCGCGAGGTTGAGGTTGAGTGTGAGTGTGAGTTTGAGGGTGAGTGTGAAGGTGAGGGTGAGGGTGAATGTAAGGGTGAGAGTTAGCATAAGTGTGAGAATGAGGGAGATGGTTAGTGTGAGTATGAGGGTGAAGGTGAGCATGAAAGTGAGGGTGAGAATTAGGGTGTGCATGAGGGTTAGCGTAAGTTTGAACATGAGTTTTAGGGTAAAAATGAGGTTGAGCATGAAAGTGAGGGTGAGGGTGAGTGTGATGGTGAGGGTAAGTGTGAGGGTGAGTGTCAGTGTGAGCGTGAGTGTGAGTGTGAGGGTTAGGGAGAAAGTGACGGTAAGCGTGAGGGTTAGTGTGAGTGTGATGGTGAGGGTGAGCATCCAGGTGAGAATTAGAATGAGGGTGAGGTTGAGCATGAGAATTAGGGTGCGCGTGAGTGTGAATGAGAAGGGTGAGCGTGACTGTGATGGTGAGTGAGTGTATGAGGTTGAGGGTGAGTGTGAGTGTGAGTGTGCGTGTGATCGTGAGGGTGAGAATGAGCATCTGGGTGAGAGTTAGTGTGAGGGTGAGGGTAAAAATTAGAGAGACGGTTAGTGTGAACGTGAGGTTGAGTAGGAGCATGAGGGTGCTTGTGAATGTGAATGTGAGTGTTAGGGTGAGCGTAAGAATGAGCTTGAGGGTGATTGTGAATGTGAATGTGAGTGTTAGGGTGAGCGTAAGAATGAGCTTGAGGGTGATTGTGAATGTGAATGTGAGTGTTAGGGTGAGCGTAAGAATGAGGGTGATGTTGAGGGTATGTGAGGGTGAGGGTGAGCATGAGGATGAGGTGTAGGGTGAGGTTAAGGGTGAGGGTGAGGAAGATGTTGAGCATGAGATTGAGCGGAATTTTGAACGTGAGCGTAAGGGTGAGAGTGAGGGTGAGGTTTAGGATGAGAGTGAGGTTGAGTGTGATGGTGAGGGTAATTTTGAGGTTGAGTGTGATGGTGAGTGTCAGATGAGAGTTAGCCTGAAGGTGAGGGAGAGAATGAGAAAGATGGTGAGGGTGAGCATGAGGTTCAGGGTAAGCATGAGGGTGAGGGTGAGAATGAGTGTGAGCGTGAGTGTGAGCATGAGTGTGAAGGTGAGTGTGATGGTGAGGATGAGGGTGAGCGTCAGGTGAGAGTTAGCGTGAGGGTGAGTGTGAGATTGAGAAAGACGGTGTGGATGAGAATGAGGGTAGAAGTGAGGATGAGCGTGAGGGTCAGGATAAGTGTCAGGGTGAGGTGAGTGTGATGGCAAGGGTTAGGTTCATGGTAAGTTCAGGGTTTCGGGTCAGCGTAAGGGTGAGGGTGAGGTTCAGGGTCAGGGGTTAGGGTGATTGTGAGGGTGAGGGTGAGAGTCAGTATCAGGATTTAAGAAAAGTGTGAGGGTCAGAGTCAGGGTTTAGGGAGAATGTCAGGGTAGGGTCAGTGTCAGGGTCAGGGTTTAGGGTTAGAGTCTGGGTCAAGGTCAGAGTCAGGGTTTAGGTTTAGGGTTAGGGTAGGTGTCGGTGTCAGGGTTAGAAGGGTCATGGTCAGGGTCAGGTTCAGAATAGGTTTAGGGTCATGGTCAGACCAGGGTGAGGGATTAGGGTTCAGGTTCTTGGTCAGAATCCAAGATGTTGTCTGAGTAGAATCAATGTTGGGTCAGTGTTCGGTTTAGCTTTAAGGTTAGGGTGATGGTGCGGGTCAGGGTCAGGGTAAGTTTCAGCGTTTAGGTTTATGGTCAGAGTGAAGATGAGGGACAGGGTAAGGGTTTAGGGTGAGGGTGAGGGTCAGGATTTGGGGTCAGGGTGAGGGTGAGCGACACGGTACAGTTAGCGTGAGGGAGAGGGTGAGAATGAGGTTGAGGGTGATGGTGAGCATGAGGGTGAGCATGAAGGTGAGGGTGAGGGTGTGCATCAGGGTGAGAGTTAATGTAAGTGTGAGGGTGAGCATGCAGTTGAGGATGAGCATGAAGTTGATGGTGAGAATGAGGGTGATCATGAATGTGAGGTTGAGGGTGAGCGTGAGTGTCAGGGTGACGGTGAGGGTAAAGGTTAGTGTAAGGGTGAGCATGAGGATGAGAGGTAGGGTGAGGTTGAGGGTGAGGGTGAGGAAAAGGGTGAGCGTGAGGTTTAGGGTTAGGTTTTATGGTCAAGGTTAGTTTTAGGTTTAGGTACAGGGTCAGGGTCAGAGTTACAGTCAGGGTCAGAATCAGGATCAGGTTTAGAATAGGGTGATGGTCAGAGTCAGACCAGGGTGAGGGTTTAGGGTCGAGGGTCTTGGTCAGAATCCAGATAGGGTCAGAGTAGGGTCAATGTCGGGTCTGGGTTAGGTTTAGATTTAGGGTGATGGTGAGGGTGAGGGTGAGGGTCAGGATTTACATTCAGGTTGAGGGTGATGGTCAGGGTCAGAGTCAGGGTTTAGGGTGAGGGTCAGGGTGAGAGTGAATTTCCGGGTCAGGTTTAAGGGTTAGGGTCGGGGTCGGGGTCAAGGTTAGAGTCAGGGATGAGGGTTAGAGTCAGGGTCAGTGTCGGTGTCGAGGTCGGGGTCAGGGTTTAGTGTTAGGGTAAGGGTCGGGTTCGGGTTCGAGTACGAGGTTTAGGGTTCAGGTCAGGGTTGGATTCAGGATCAAGGTCGGGGTCAGATTCATGGTTAAGGGTTGGGATCGAGGTCGGTGTCAGGGTCAAAGTCAGGGTTTAGTATCAGAGTCATGGTCAGAGTACGGGTCAGGGTCTAAGGTTAGGGTCAGGGTCAGGGTCAGGGTCAGGGTAGTGGTTATGGTGAGGGTTAGGTTTAGGGTCAGGGTTAGCGTTTAGGGTTAGTGTTAGTGTTATGGTTAGGTTTATAGTTTTGGGTTAGGGTTAGTGTTAATGTTAGGGTTAGGTTTAGGGTTTTTGGTTAGGGTTAGGGTTAGGGTTAGGTTTAGTGTTTAGGGTTAAGGTTATGGTTAGCGTTAGGGTTAGGTCAGGGTCAGGGTCCGGTTTAGGATCAGAGTCAGGGTCAGGGTCCTGGACAGGGTCAGGGTTAAATTTAGGATTAGGGTCAGGGTAGAGGTCAGGGTCAGGTTTAGAGTCAGGGTTAGGGTGAGTGTGAGGATGAGTGTAAAGGTGAGGGTGAGGTTGAGCGTCAGGGTGCGAGTTAGAGTGAGAGTGAGTGTGAGAATGAGGTAGACTGTGAGGGTGAGGGTGAACGTGAGGGTGAGGGTGAGAATAAGGGTTTAGCGTGAGGGTGATGGTGAGAGTAAGGGTGAGAGTGATGGTGAGATTAAGGGTGAGGGTCAGAGTCACGGTGAGCTTGGGTGTGAGTTTGAGGTTGAGGGAGAAAGTGAGGGTGAGCGTGAGGTTGAGTGTAAGTGTGAGGTGAGGGTGAGCATCAGAATGAGGGGTAGCATGAGAATGAGTTTGAGGATGAGAATGAGGGTGAGCGTGAGGGTGAGGGTGAGTGTGAGGATGAGGTTGAGGCTGAGGGTGAGGGTGAGTGTACTGGTGAGTGTGAGTGTGAGGGTGAGGACGAGCGTCTGGGTTAGATTTAGCGTGAGTGTGAGGGTGAGAATGAGGACAATGGTGAGTGTGAGCGTCAGGGTGAGAGTTAGCATTAGGATGAGGGTGAGAATGAGGGAGTCGGTGCGGGTGAGCGTGAGTGTGAGGTTGAGAATGAGAGTGAGGGTGAGCATGAGGGTTAGGGTGAGAATGAGGGTGAGTGTGAGGGTGAGAGTGTGTGTCAACTTAGTGTGAGGATGAGATTGAGGGTTAGCGTGAGGGTGAGAGTAAGGGTGAGGGTGACAGTCAGGGTGAGCTTGGGTATGAGTTTGAGGTTGAGGGAGAAAGTGAGGGTGAACATGAGGTAGGGTGTGAGTGTGACGGTGAGGGTGAGCATGAGGGTGAGAGGTAGCATGAGAGTGAGTTTGAGGAGGAGAATGAGGGTGAGCATTAGGGTGATGATGAGTGTGAAAATGTGGCTGAGGCTTAGGGTGAGAATGAGTGTGCTGGTGAGTGTGAGTGTGAGGGTGATGATCAGCATCTGTTTAAGAGTTAGCGTGAGTGTGAGGGTGAGAATGAGGAAGATGGTGAGGGTAGCATCAGGGTGAGAGTTAGCATTAGGGTGAGGGTGAGAGTGAGGGAGTCGGTGAGGGTGAGCGTGAGTGTGAATTTGAGAATGAGAGTGAGTGTGAGCATGAGGGTTAGGGTGAGAATGAGGGTGAGCGTGAGGGTGAGAGTGAGTGTCAACGTTAGTGTGAGGGTGAGAATGAGGGTGAGTGTGAGGGTGAGAGTTAGGGTGAGGGTTTAGGTGAGAATGAGGTGAGGGTGAGGGTTAGGGTGAAGGTGAGAGTGAAGGTGAGGGGTGGGGTCAGGTTGAGTTTGAGCGTGAGAGTGAGGGTGAGGGTGAGGGTTAGGGGAGTGTTCGGCTGTGGTTGAGGTTTAGGGTGAGGGTGAGTTTGAGGGTTCGGGTGAGTGTGAGCATGAGGATGTGGTGTAGTGTGAGGTTGAGGGTGAGGGTGAGAAGAGGGTGAGAGTGAGTGTGAGGTTGAGGATAAGAGTGAGGGTGAGCGTGAGGTTGAGCGTGGGTGTGAGTGTGAGTGTGAGGCTGAGTGTGAGGCTGAATGTGAGGATGAGTTTAGGGTGAAGGCAAGGTTGAGTGTGAGTGTGAGTTTGAGGGTGAGGTTTAGGGTGAGCGTCAGGGTGAGAATTAGCATGAGGGTGAGCGTGAGGGTGAGGGTGAGCATGAGGAAGAGTGTGAAATTTAGAATAAGTGTGAGGGTGAGTGTGTGTTTGAACGTGAGGGTGAAAGTGAGAATGAAATTAAGTGTGAGGGTGAGTGTGAGAGTTAGTGTGAGAGTGAGGTTTATGGTGAGGGTGTGGTGTGATTGAGGTTGAGGGTGAAGGTTATGGTGAGGGTAAGGCTGATATTGAGGATTATGGTGAGGATGAGGGTGAGCATGAGGGTGAGGGTGCGGGTAATTGTGAGGTTTAGGGTGAGAGTGAGAATGACGATGCGGTTTAGGGTGAGGTTGAAGATAAGGTTCTGGGTGAGGGTGAAGTGAGGGTAAGCGTTAGGGTGAGGGTGAGGAGTAGGATTAGGGTGAAGGTGAGGTTGAGGTTGAGGGTGAGGGTTAGGGTGAGGTTGAGTGTTAAAGTGAGGGTAAGGATCATCGTGAGTTTGAGGGTGAGTGTGAGGGTGAGGTTGAGGTGTAGGTTGAGAGTGAGCATGAAGTTGAGTGGTAGGGTGAGAGAGAGATTGAGCGTGAGCGTGAGGGTGAGGGTGAGGGTGAATTTGAAGAAGAGGGTTAGGGTCAGGTTTAGACTGAGGGTGTGGTTTAGGGTGAAGGTGAGTGTGAAGGTGAGAGTTAGGGTGAGGATGAGGATGAGGGTAAGGGTAAGGGTGAGGGTGAGCATGAGGATAGACGTAGGGTGAAGTGGACGGTGAGAGTGAGGGTGAGGTTGAAGTGAGGGTGAGGGTCAGGGTTAGGGTGAGTGTTAAAGTGAGGTTGATGGTGAAGGTGGTGTGAGGGTGAGGGTGTTGGTGGCGGTTAGGGGGAGGGTGAGCGTGAAGTTGTGGTGTAGGGTGAGGGTGAGATTCAGGGTGAGTGTGAGAGTGAGGTGGAGGGTGAGGTGAGGTTGTGATTGCGGGTTAAGTTGAGGAAAAGGGTGAGCTTGAGTTTAAACGTGAGAGTGAACGTGAGGGCGAGGGTGAGAGTGAGGGTGAGGTTGAGGATGAAAGTGAGGGTGAATGTGAGTGTGAGTTTGAGTGTGAGGCTGAGCATGAGGGCGAAGGTGAGGGTGAGTGTGAGGATGAGGATGAGGTTGAGGGTGAAAATGAGAGTCATTGTGAGTGTGAGGTTGAGGGTGAGGGTGAGCGTCTGAGTAAGATTTAGCCTGAGGTTGAAGGTGAGAATGAGGGAGAAGATAAAGGTTAGCTTGAAGGTCAGGGTGAGCATGAGTGTGAGGGTTACCGTGAGTGTGAACGTGAGGGTGAGAGTGAGTGTGATGTTGAGGATGAGAGTGAGGGTGAACGTGAGGTTGAGATTGAGTGTGAGTGTGAGCGTGAGGGTGAGGGTAAGTGTGTGTGTGAGGATGAGAGTGAGGGTGAGTGTGAGGTTGAGAGTGAGTGTGAGGGTGAGCATGAGAGTAAAGGTAAGGGTGAATGTGAGGGTGAGGGTGAGGGTGAGTCTGAGGATTAGTGTGAGGGTGAGTCTGAGGGTTAGTGTGAGGGTGAGGGTTATTGTGAGATTTAGGGGAGAGTTAGCATGAGGTTGAGTTGGAGAATAAGGGAGACAGTGAGGATGATCGCGAGGCTGAGGATGAGCCTGAGGATGATGATGAGAATTAGGGTGAGTGTGAGGGTGAGCGTGAGTGCGATCGTGTGGGTGAGGGTGAGAATGAGAGTGAGAGTGAGGGTGAGGGTGAGAGTGAGGTTGAGCATGAGGGTGAGGGTGAGTGTCAGGGTCAGCGTGAGTGTGAGTGTGAGGGTGAGGTTGAGCTTTAGGGTGAGCGTGAGTGTGAGTGTGAGTTGAGGGTGACGGTGAGCGTCAGGGTGAGAGTTACAATGAGAGTGAGGTTGAGAATGTGGGAGACGGTGAAGGTGAGCCAGAGAGTGAGGGTGAGCATGAGGATGAGGTGGAGAATGAGGGTGAGCATGAATGTGAGTGTGAGGTTGAGGATGAGGGTGAAGGTGAGAATGAGGTTGAGGGTGAGTGTAAGTGTTAAAATGAGGGTGAGTTTGATCGTGAGTGTGAATGTGAGAGTGAGGGTGAGGGTGAATGTTAGGGTGAGGGTGAGCATGAAGTTGGGTATGTGAGGATGAGATTGAGGGTTATCTTGAGGGTCAGGATGAGCGTGATGTTGAGGGTAAAGTGAGTGTGAGGGTTAGGGTGAGGGTGAGGAGTAGGATTAGTGTGAAGGTGAGGTTGAGGGTGAGGGTGAGTGTGAGGGTGAGTGTTAAAATGAGGGCTATGGTCATCGTCAGTGTTAGGGTGAGTGTGAGGGTGAGCGTTAGAGTGAGGGTGAGTGTTAAGTTGAGGGGTAGAATGAGGGTGAGATAGAGGATGAGCGTGAGGGTGAGGGTGAGGGTGAGGCTGAGGGTGAGATTTCGAGTGAGGGTGAATGTGAGCGTGAGATTGAGGGCGAGGATCAGGTTAAGGGTTAGGGTGAGTGTGAGCATGAGTATGAGAAGTAGAATGAGGTTGAGGGTGAGGGTGAGGGTGAGGGTGAGTGTGAAGTGAAGTTTAGGGGTAGGTTGAAGGTGAAAAATAGAATTAGTGTGAAGATTAGGTTGAGTGTGAGGGTAAGGGTGAGGGTGAGTGTTAAAGTGAGGTTGCGGGTGAACGTAAATTTGAGTGTGAGGGTAAGAGTGAAGATTAGGTGAGGGTGAGTATGAGCAGGATGTGTAGGGTGGGGTGGAGGGTGAAGGTGAGATGATGGTGAGCGTAAGGGTGAGCGTGAGTGTGAATGTGAGGGTGAGGTTGAGAGTGAAAGTGAGGTTGAGGATAAGAGTGAGAATGAGCATGTTGGAGAGGGTGTGAGGGTGAGCGTGATGGTGAGGGTGAGGGTTAGTGTGAGGGTGAGGTTAAAGGTGAGGGGCGGGTGACTGTGAGGGTGAGTGTGAGGGTGAGGGTGAGGGTGAGCGTCAGGGTGAGAGTTAGCATGTGTGAGTGGGAGAATGAGAAAGACGGTGAGGGTGAGCATGAGTGTGAACGTGAGGGTGATGGTGAGAATGTGGGTGAGCTTGAGGTTGATTTTGAGAGTGAGGGTTAGCCGGAAGGTGAGCATGAGTGTTAGGGTGAGTGGCAGGTTAAGCGTAAGGTTGAGTGTGAGGGTGAGAGTGAGAGTGGGACTGAGTGTGAGGGTGAGTGTGAGGGTGTGGATGAGGGTGAGAATGATGGTGAGGGTTAGGGTGAGCGTGGGGGTGTGGGTGAAAGTGAGAATGAGGGTGAGTGTAAATGTGAGGGTGAGGTTGAGAATGAGAATGAGAATGAGGGTGAGCATGAGGGTGAGGATTAGGGTGAGTGTTAAAGTGAGGGTGAGGGTGATCGTGAGTGTGAGGGTGAGGATGTGGGTGAAGGTTATGGTTAGGGTGAGGGTTGACGTGAAGTTGAGGAGTGGGGTCAGGGTGAGATTGAGGGTGAGCGTGAGGGTGATGCTGAGGGTTAGGTTGAGTTTAGGCTGTGGGTGAGGTTTAGGGTAAGGGGGAGGATTAGGGGGAGGGTGAGGAATAGGACTAGCGTGAAGGTGAAGGTGAGGGTGAGTGTGAGGGTGAGGATCAGGGTGAGCATCAGAGTGAGGGTTAGCATGAGGGTGAAAGTGAGAAGAAGGGAGACGCTGAGGTTGAGCCTGAGGGTGAGGGTGAGAATAAAAATGAGGGG
Source organism: Cynopterus brachyotis (assembly GCA_009793145.1). Taxonomy (NCBI): domain Eukaryota; kingdom Metazoa; phylum Chordata; class Mammalia; order Chiroptera; family Pteropodidae; genus Cynopterus; species Cynopterus brachyotis. The sequence goes on from SSHV01003122.1 coordinate 370,063, forward strand.
TAGAATAGGGGTGAGCATGAGGGTGAGTGTGAGTGTGAACGTCAGGGTGAGGGTGAGAATCAGAGTGAGGGTCAGGATGACAGGGAGAGGGAGGGTAGTGTGAGGGTGATGGTGAGTGTCAGGGTGAGTGTGAGGGTGAGTGTGAGGGTGAGTGTTAGGGTGAGACATCAGGGTGAGAGTTAGCATTGGGGTGAGGATGAGAATGAGAAAGACGGTGAGGTTGAGCGTGATTGTGAAATTGAGGATGAAAGAGAGTGTGAGCATGACGGTGAGGGTGAGAATGAGGGTGAGCATGAGGGTGAGCGTGAGTGTCAAGTGAGTGTAAGGGTGAGAATGAGCGTGAGTGTGAGGGTGAGAGTTAGCGTGAAGGAGAGGGTGAGAAAGAGGGAGAAGGTGAGTGTTAGATTGAGGGTGAGGGTGAGCATGAGGGTGAGTGTGAGAATGAGGGACAGTGTGAACGTGAGGATGAGTTTGAGGATGAGAGTGAGGGTGAGCGTGAGGGTGAGGGTGACGGTGAGTGTTAAAGTGAAGGTGACCCTGATTGTGAGGGATAGGATGAGAGGTATAGTGAGGGATAGTTTTAGGGTGAGCGTGAAGTTGATGGGTTTGGAGAGGGTGAGATTGAGTGTGAGCATGAGGGTGAGGGAGAGGGTGGGGGTTTGGGAGAGGTTGAAGGTGAGGTTTAGGTGAGTGTTTTCCTGAGGGTGAGTTTTAGGGTGAGGGGGAGGGTGAAATGAGGGTGAGGTTGAGATTGAGGGTTAAGGTGAGTGTTAGGCTGACGTGAGGATTAGGTTGAGCGTGCGAGTGAGCATAAACATTTCTGTGAGGGCAAGGGTGAGCATTAGATTGAGGGTGAGCATGAAAATGAGGTGTAGGGTGAGGGTGAAGGTGAGGGTGAGGAAGAGGGTGAGTGTGAGGGTGAGCATGAATGTGAATGTGAGGGTGAAGTTGAGAGTGAGGGTGAGTTTGAGGATGAAAGTGAGGGTGAGCGTGATGATGACGCTGAGTGTGAGGGTGAGTGTGAGGGCGAGGATGAAGGTGAGTGTGAGGATGAGTTTGACTGTGAGGGTAAGAAAGAGTGTGAGTGTGAGTGTGAGGGTGAGGGTGAGCGTCATAGTGAGAGTTAGCATGAGGATGAGAATGAGAATGAGAAAGTTGGTGAGGGTGAGAGTGAGGGTGAGGGTGAGAATGATGTTGAGGCTGAGAATGAGTGTGAGCGTGAGGGTGAGGGTGAGAATGAGGGTGAGCGTGAGGGTGAGGTTGAGAATGAGGGTGAGACGGAGTGTGAGTGTAAAGGTGAGGTTAAGTGTTAGTGTGAGCGTGAGAGTGAATGTGAGGGTGAGTGTGAGAGTGAGGGTGAGCGTGAGGGTGAGTGGTAACTTGAGGGTGAAGGTGAGAGTTAGAGTGAGTGTGAGGGTGAGAATGAGGGAGACGTTGAGGGTGAACGTGATTGTGAAAGTGAGCATGAGCATGAGTGTGAGAATGAGGGTGAGCATGAATGTGAGTGTGAGGTTGAGGAATATAGTGAGAATAAGCATGAGGGTGAGGGTGAGGCTGAGTGATTAAGTGAGGGTGAGTGTGATATTGAGTGTGAGGGTGAGGATGAGGTTGACGGTGATGGTTAGGGTGAGGGTGAGCAGGAGGATGAGGGTTAAGGTAAGGGTGAGGGTGACGGTGAGGTTGAGGAAAAAGGTGAACTTGAGTGTGAGCGTTAGTGTGAAAGTGAGTGTGAGGGTGAGAGTGAGGGTGAGGTTGAGGATGAGGGAGAGGGTGAGAGTGAGTGTGAGGATGAGGTGGAGGGTGAGGGTGAGTGTTAGTATGAGTGTGAGTGTGAGGGTGAGGGTGAGAATCAGAGTGAAAGTGAGAATGAGGGAGATGTTGAAAGTAAGCATGAGGGTGAGAGTGAGCATGAGGGTGAGGGTGAGAATGAGGGTGAGCATGATGGTGAGCGTGAGTGTGAACGTGAGTGTGCAAGTGAGAATGAGTGTGAGCGTGATGATGAGGGTGAGGGTGAGTGAGGGTTAACGTCAGGGTGAGGGTAAATGTCAGGATAAGCCTGAGGGTGAGTGTTGAGGGTGAGGGTGAGAGTGAGGGTGTGCGTGAAGGTGAGTGTGAGGGTAAGCATCAGGGTGAGAGTTATTGTGAGGGTTAGTTTGAGAATGAGGTAGACGTTGAGGGTTAGCGTGAGGGTGAGGTTGAGCATGTGGGTGAGGGTGAAAATGAGGATGAGCGTGAGGGTGAGTGTGAGTGTCGACATGAGTTGAGGGTGGAATGTGGGGGAGTTTTAGGGTTAGAGTTAGCGTGAGGGTGAGGATGAGAATGAGGGAGAAAATGAGGGTGAGCGAGAGGGTGAGGGTGAGCATGAGGGTGAGGGAGAGGATGAGGGTGAGAGTGAGGGTGATGTTGAGGATGAGAGTGAGGTTGAGCGTGAGGGTGAGGTTCAGGGTGAGTGATAAAGTGAGGGTGATCATGAGAGTGAATATCAGGGATAGGTTGAGGGTGAGCATGATGTTGAGGGGAAGGTTGAGGGTTCGATTCAGGGTGAGCGTGAGGATTAGGCTGAGGTGGGGTTTAGGGTGAGGGTGCGAGTTAGCATGAGAATTTTGGCGAGGGTGAGTTTGAGGGCAGGGTGAGGGTGAGCATGAAAATAAAATGTAGGGTGACGTTGAGGGTGAGGAAGAGGGTGAGCGTGAAGTTTAGCGTGAGTGTGAACAAAGAATGAGGGTGAGAGTGATGGTGACATTGAGGATGAGAGTGAGGGTGAGCATGATGGTCAGGGTGAGCATGTGGGTGAGTGTCAAGTTGAGTGTGAGGATTAGGTTGAGGGTGAGGGTGAGGGTGAGGGTGAGTGTGAGTGTTAGGGTGAAGGGAGGGTGAGCGTCAGGCTGAGAGTTAGCATGAAAATGAGGGTGAGAATAAGGGATATGTTGAGGATCAGAGTGAGGGTGAGGTTGAGCATGATGTTGAGCGTGAGAATGAGAATGAGTGTGAGGGTGAGCGTGTGTGTGAACCTGAGCATGAGAGTGAGGGTGAGAAAGAGGGTGAGCATGAGGGTGAGGTTGAGAGTGAGGGTGAGACTGAGTGTGAGCATGAGGGTGAGGTTGAGTGTTAGAGTGAGCGTGAGGGTGAGGGTGAGGGTCAAGGTGAGGGTGATGGTTAGGGGTTGAGTGAATGTGAAGTTGTGGGGTAGGGTGAGGTTGAGATTAAGGGTTAAGTTGAGGAAAAGGGTGAGCATGAGTTTTAATGTGAGAGTGAACGTGAGGGTGAGGGTGAGAGTGAGGTTGAGGTTGAGGATGAGAGTGAAGGTGAACGTGTGTGTGAGTTTGAGTGTAAGGGTGATCGTGAGGGTGAAGTTGAGGGTTAGTGTGAGAATAAGGATGAGGATGACGGTGAAAATGAGAGTCAGTGTGAGTGTGAGGGTGAGGGTGAAGGTGAGGGTGAGCATCTGAATAAGATTTAGCCTGAGGTTGAAGGTGAGAATGAGGGAGAAGATAAGGGTTAGCGTGAGGTCAGGGTGAGCATGAGGGTGAGGGTGAGAGTGAGGTTGAACGTGAGGGTGAGCGTGAGTGTGAACGTGAGGGTGAGATTGAGAATGAGGGTGAGGGACAGGGTGAGGGTGAGAGTGAGTGTGATGTTGAGGATGAGAGTGAGGGTGAGCGTGAGGTTGAGGATGAGTGTGAGGGTGAGCGTGAGGGTGAAGGTAAGGGTGCGTGTGAGGATGAGAGTGAGGGTGAGCGTGAGGTTGTGTGTGAGTGTGAGGGTGAGCGTGAGGGTGAAGGTAAGTGTGAATGTGAGGATGAGGTTAGGGTGAGGGTGAAGGTGAGTGTGAGAGTTAGTGTGAGGGTGAGGGTTAGGGTGAGCTTTAGGGTAGTGTTAGCATGTGGTTGAGTGGGAGAATGAGGGAGACAGTGAGGGTGATCGCGAGGGTGAGGGTGAGCCTGAGTATGATGATGAGAATTAGGGTGAGTGTGAGTGTGAGTGTAAGTGTGATTGTGTGGGTGTGGGTGAGAATGAAAGTGAGAGTGAGGGTGAGGGTGAGAGTCAGGTTGAGCGTGAGTGTGATAGTGAGTGTCAGGATCAGCGTGAGTGTGAGGGTGAGGATGAGATTGATGGTGAGACTGAGTATGAGCGTGAGGGTGAAGTTGAGTGTTACCGTTAGCATGAGGGTGAGGGTGAGGGTCAAGTTGAGGAGGAGGTGTAGGATGAGGTTTAGTGTAAGGGTGAGGATGAGGGTGAAGTTTGGGTGAGAGTTAGGGTGAGGGCCATTAGTAGGATTAGTGTGAATGTGAGGGTGAGGATGAGGATGTGGGTGAGTGTTAAAATAACGGTGAGGGTCAACGTGAGTGTGAGGGTGAGGGTGAGTGTGAGGGTTAGGCTTAGGGTGAGTGTGAGCATGAATTTGAGGTATAGGGTGAGGGTGAACTAGAGGGTGAGCGTGAGGGTGAGGGTAAGCGTGAGGGTGAGGTTGAGGGTGTGGTTTAGGGTTAGGATTTGCTGAGGGTAAGGTTTAGGGTGAGGATGAAGGTGAATGTGTAGGTGAGTTTGAGGGTGATGGTTAGGGTGAGGGTGAGCATGAGGATGAGGTCTAGGGTGCCCCGACCTGCGGGACCTAGTTATTCGTGGGCTCGAAGAGGGTCCAAACCTGAAAGAGAAATGGGCGAGAAAAAGGAGCGGAGGCAAGACAGTGTTCTGATCAAGCCTCAAAAATTTTATTTCAGAGCGGGTATATTTATACAGGAAGAAC